>CM026087.1:600000-940000 GCA_014839685.1 Anableps anableps | reverse complement strand
CGGTCATTGGGCGAGAAGCGGGATACCCCCTGGACTGGTCTCCAGGCCACCACAGGACTTCCATTCAGTTTGTGCTAAACCAGTACCAGTACCAGCAAACTGCTATCCTTGATAGTTGGTACAGTGTCCCCGGGTTTGAAAGCCTCGCCGTCAGTGGTGGAGCCAGAAAATTTTCATAGGGGTGGCCAGGCTGGGACCATTGCTCATTCGGGGGGGGGACAACAACTGACTAGCACCTGAGCCACTTCGAAGCACAATATCTGTATTTTCCAAATAATTCATTGAAGACAGAAAATATTTTCTTGAATTGAAAAAATATATTCTGTGTTTATAAGTAAAATGCTGTGTAAGCATATAACACTGCTGCCACCAACTGTTTTGGGGGGGAACTGCCTGTTTTGGGCCTTTGCTCTGCAGGGGAGTTACCTCCCCATGGCAACCATTCACTTGGCAGGGTTGGCTGCAAGGGTGGCCAGTGATTGGCTTGGGGTGGCCTTGCCCCTACCTGGCTCCACCCCTGCTCACATACATCCATCCGTCTGTCCATCCACCTACCCTACCCTACCGTCTTCTACTTATCTAAGATTGGGTCACAGGGGGAAAATATCCAGGAGGGATAACCCTGACATCCCTCTTCCCCAGCGACACTCCTTCTGGCAAGACATTCCCAGCCTGCCCAGCTGGTTCTGGGACTCCTTCCAGTAGCACACCCCAAGAAACCACTCGAGGAGGCTCCCAGGAGGCATCCTGACTGGAAAGAAGCATCAGTGCATTGATGACTTCATCCGCCCTGTGGAATGGCAGGCCGGGGTGGTAGTTCGAGTCTTTAAGAAACAGGAAGGGAGAGTGTGTTCAGCTTCCTGTTGGAAGGGACTCTGACTGATGAAGGAGAAATATGGCTTTGAAACAGAGGACTAGATCTTTACCCTCAGAGAACTGCTGAGGAGGTCTGAGGAGTTTGGTTGTCAAGTTTTTTCTGGGCATGGAGAAGTTCACGACCATGTGCCTCAAGGCATTCTGTGGGGGTGCTGTGGGAGTATGAGCTAATCAGTCCTTGTATAACCAAACTAAGAGCTGTGTCCACGTTGTCACCACAAAGTCGGATCGTTCCGGGTTCTGGTTGGACTCTGTCAGGGCTGCCCCTCATCAAGAGGATCTCAAGGCATAGTCATAAAGTGGAGGGCATCTGGTTTGGGAACCTCAGGGTCTCATCATTGCTTTCTGAAGATGATGTTCTGTTCTTCAAGCCCTGATGTTCAGCTTCAGCTTGCACTGTAGCGGTTTGTGGCGTAGGGTGAAGTGACTGAGGTCTTGGTTCTCATCTGCTCCAGAAATGTTCTGCACCTTCAACCAGAAATGCTTTGTACCTTTTAAAAGGAAATTTCTGACTCTGCATGTTTATAAAATATCTGGAACTCTGTTAACTTGGATAAAGAACAAAAACCACTCCCTGGTAATCATTAGTACAGGTTCTGGGTCCTTCTCGATTTATCTTTAAGGAAAGTAAGGGACTATTTGAGACTTTTGCACATTTCATCTTTGTCTTTAATTCTCCAGCTCAGAGCAAGAGGTGGAGGTGTTCAGGACAGCTGCTAGCATACCGGGCCGGAATCGAGCCGTCTTCCTGCTGATGTACGAGGAGCTTCTGCAGCGCCGGCTGGGAAGCTACGAACACGTCACCAGTCTGAGACCTCTGCAGCTGGTCAGCCGCCTCAGTCTGGACGTCACCATCGTCGACCACGCACCCATTGTGGGCCTGGAGGTTCTGCCGCTCCGTAACGAAAAGATTACAGGTTTGTAGATACTGAGTTCTACTTTAAGTTACTGTATAACTATCAGAAGACAGGATGGGAAAATTTACAGTCAATCAACAAAACAAGGATACAGAGTTCAAAGCAAACTGAATTCCCCTCAGTCAACAACACAAAGCACAGATTCTGGCTCCAGTCCAAATGCATATCAAAGCCCAAACCAGTTCATTCATTCCAGGGTTCTGTTTTTGATCCAGTTAAGAAACCATGACACACTTCCTGTCTTTGTGGTCCAGCCAAGCCCGAAGTTCCCATCACGACTGCAATCAAGAATGAAAACAACGTCTGGAAGATCACCTTCAGCCCCAGCATCGTCCAACAGGCCAAGATCTCCACAAGCGGCATCCTGGGAGACTTTGTGATCCGATATGACGTCCAAAGAGACTCAGGGATTGGAGACATCCAGGTGAGAACGTCTCTGAAATCATTATCTCACTCTCCGTTGATCATATTTTACATGCATGTCACACATATTCTCCTCCAGCCACCTTCCTGTCTCTTTTTACCCCCCAACTAGCCTGACTTTGTGCTTGGTGCCGCTGTAATATTCTGTTTCCAGGTTCTAAATGGACATTTCGTCCACTACTTCGCTCCCAAAGATCTGCCTGTTGTGCCCAAGAACGTGGTGTTTGTGATCGACACCAGCGCCTCCATGCTGGGGAAGAAGATGAGACAGGTAAAGCAGCGCACTGATTGGATGACGGTTTGTACAAGTCTACCAGGAGAACTCCACTGTGTGTTTGGTTTCAATTAGAGAACTTCTTGATTTGATGGAATGATATTCTGCAGAAGATCTCAGGAGATTCAGCAGGACATGCGTAGGCAGAGAGGTTTCTTCCAGTAACTCTTTCCTAGAAAGCTTATTTTTAACTGCACTAGTCATTTAGAGCAGTGGTCCACAACCCTTGTCCTCCACTGTCCTGCATGTTTTAGATGTTTCCCGTGCCAGCACAGTAGGTTCAAATGATTTCATTACCTCCTCAGCATGCCTCCAACTGCTGAACAATTCATTTCAGCCAGGTGTGCAGAAGCAGGGAAACTCCTAAAACATGCAGGACAGCGGTCCCTGAGGACCAGGGTTGGGGACCTCTGATTTACAGCCCAGGACATGGAAAACTAGAGTTAAAGATTGAAGACACAATATAAACACGACAAATAAATCAGTTTTACATCAGCAGGAACATTTTTTCCTTCACCTTCAGCATATTATTGTCCAGTTCCCGTATTTTGCATCAAACAGCTACACAGAATTCCAGTTTTAGGCTAAATATCTAACATGAACTGTTCCCTGGCGATCTTCTTCCTGCTTTTAGTTTGAAGTTCTGAGCAAATTCTCAGGAAATCCATTGTTTTGGGATTTTAGCAGATATGAAATCATTCACAACAATTTTTCCATGTGACTCGGAGGAAATCTGATGACCCTGATGACAGCAGCCGGCTGGACAGGATGCACTGAACACCACCTCCTCCCTCCCACACTGGAATATCAATATCAGAATAACAGCACCATAATCCCGTCAGCCTTACTCTGATCTGACCCCTGCAGCTGCCAGAAGAGCTCAGAAACTAGAAAAACAGATTTAAAGCAACAAAGCAAAGTGGAAAAGTACAGCAGAAGGCTGAGCTGCGAGGGAAGAAGGTCACCGTCTCTGTGGTGATGGAACTTTGTGGACAACAGCACCCTCGACCCCTTGATCTGCCCTCCCACCCATGGGTAGCCCCCAGCGAGGCGAGGGAACAGAACAAGTGTGTTTTGATGTGGCTTTACAATGGATGGCTTCAGCTGAGGTCAGTTTTTCATTCTAAAACCCCCCCCCCCAATTACATCTCCCACCCACGCTCAGATAAGAGTGAGAGGACTAAAGAGCAGGAGGTGTTTTTCCTTTCTGTTTGTTTTTAATGGACTTCCTGAAAGGTTTTGAACCATGACAGCCATGTTTTATGACTGATCCTGGAGAATGGAGCTGGCTTCCCACATGCTCCTGCTCAGAACCCATTGGCCTTATAAACGGCCAATGGGCAGAAATTTATTTAAGCTTCTCAGAGCCTTTCATTTCTCTGTTCAACAGTCCAAACTGTTTCTTTTCTTGCATTATACACTGAAACAGATAAGAAGGGAAGTTTGATTGGAGATGAGTCTGACAAAAACCCAAAATCAGAACATTTTATGATCAGTGGTGGTTCTAACACTCTTCAGTGTGGATGCTGTTACTGTGTGAATAAGACAGAGATCAGTATCAGTGAGATGTCCTCGTCAAAAGAAGCAGCTATAAAGCTTTTAAACACTGCGGATAACAGGATGGCTGCCTGTATTACAGGAATGTTACTCTGTTATTGGTGTGGAACACTCTGGAAGTGTTATCCTTCAGGTTAGGGTCCAGATTCTCCCCAGAGTACAGAGACGTGGGACTGACAAAGCTGTGAAACATATTCTCTTGTTGCTACTGTTTTGCACCCACAGTTTGTCTTATTTCTATACCGGATTCACAATGCAAATTCCACAAAATGCATTCGGACAAAAATAACACTTGCAGACAGAAGCAGCGATAGAGAAAAATCAGAACCTTTATTAATTATTAATTATTTTTCAATTAACTGAGAGCTCCAAGTCTTGAGTTGCTGAGGCAAAATGTATCAGGCTGTGAAATGACAATTGCATGTAGTCTAAGCAAATATTACTGTACCAACGTAATTATATAGGATTAAAATAACACAGCTGTGCACATTTGTTATTTCTATCTCAGTAAATGAAAAGAGGCTCATGAGGTTTGTCATATACACCTAAAATTACCACCAGATTTGAGCAGATGGTACTTCTTCTGTATAATCTGTGTAATGCAAAGTACTCTGGTATATGGAAATGCCAAGCAATTTGCTCTGGCTGTAACTTTCCATGAATATAAATAAATATAAGTAGGCTTTCCTCTAACTGCAGACATAATACCTCTAAATGTGGTCAAACTGTGTCCTCCCAGAAAGACTCTTTACTTGGTGAAGGTACCTCTGGAGCAGATCCGCATCCAGTTTTGATACTAGAAAGACACACAAACTCAGGCTTTCACACAATCATGACATACATATACCCCTGTGAATGTGCTGCTGACACTACCATTTACTGTTAGTAATGCTAACCATAAAATAGTAAAACTCTGTTTTAAGGTGACGGTTCTCTCTCTCCTCAATAAATATCGATAAAGCCAAGGAATGGTCTTATCTAACATTTCTTCAGGCTTTCTGAAGTTTTAAATGCTACCAGACAGAAAATGTAATCTGCCCTTCATAAAGGTGATTCCAAGAGAGCAGAAAATGTAACACGCTAGACGAATGGTTTGGAAAAGAAGAAAATGAGTGAAAAAGGAACTAAGATCAGAAGAAAAATGTAGAAAGACTAGAAAGCTGTTAATATTTTGATAAGTTTGGAGAAAGTCAGATTGGTTGAGAAAAATGAGGGATGACTTAAAACTTACGCACAGAAGAAATTCTAATTTCCTGTGATGTCTACAGACAAAAGATGCTCTGTTCACCATCCTGAGGGATCTGAGACCTGCTGATCATTTTAACTTCATCAGCTTCTCCAACAAGATCAAAGTGTGGCAGCCGAACCGTCTGGTTCCAGTGACGCCCCTGAATGTCAGAGATGCCAAGAAGTTCATTTACACCCTGATACCCAATGGGGGTGAGACACTTTTGTCCATACAGAACATCTTTTTCATTGTTCTTGAGAGTCGTGCTAAACTGTTTGGAAACTTGGTTAATTTAGGAGCTCGGAAGCAGTGGATTTAGATCTACTGTCTTCTGTAACATCTGTTAAATCCAAGAACAACCAATAAAAAGTTTTTACATCAGCCTGACCTTTAGATCCTTCCCTGCAGGCACAAACATTGACGGAGCTATCCAGACCGGATCCTCTCTACTTCAGGATTACCTCTCGGACCCTAACACCGGCCCGAATAGTGTCTCCCTCATTATCTTCCTGACGGATGGGCGGCCTACGATTGGAGAGACTCAGTCCGCTTCCATCTTGGGAAACACTCGCTCCGCCGTGCAGGAAAAGTTCTGTATCTTCACAATCGGGATTGGAAATGATGTGGATTACCGGCTGCTGGAGCGCATGGCCCTGGAAAACTGTGGGATGATGAGACGCATCAGTGAGGAAGCTGATGCCAGCGCTATGCTCAAAGGGTAAGGCTTTAAGGCTTTCCTTGATGCTACTAATATCTTCAATTGAATAATCTATCTCTATTCCTACACAACTTAAACTCAGAGTTTCAGCTGCTCTGTTTAAGATGTACATTTCAGACTGTGAGGCACCAAACTCCACTGTTATGTAGATGACACCCAGCTCTATCTATCTACTAATTTGGTTTCCCATAACGTTCTCAAACTCAGCGCAAATAAAACAGAATTTCTTCTTGCTGTTAGCAAATCTACACTTTCCAAACCTGTCTTTATCCATCAGTAATTCCTTTATCCTTCCTTCCTGTCAAGAGTCTGGGTGTGTGACTTAATAAGACTGTCCCTTTCACTGCCCACATAAATATCATTACATGGTCTGTTTACTTCCACCTCCGTATCATCAACTGTCTCCAACAGTCACTCATCCCTGGCAATACTGCCCCCTTAGTTAATGCTCTTGTCACATCTCGTCTATGGCTTACCCAACAAACATCTTCATGAGCTTCAATTGATCCAGAGTTCTGCTGCCCGTATCATCTCCAGAACTCCCTCCACCCTTCATCAGCTTCCGGTCCATTTCAGTATGGTGCACCTTCCTGTATGCTAAAGTCCATCTCTGTTGCACTTCTATCTATTCTATCTATTCCTGCCCAGCTTTCCATCGTAGGTCTAAGATCTTTCTCCCTTCCAACTCTGGAATGCCCTCCATCTGGAACTTGGTACAGTTTCATCCCAAAGCACCTCAACAGTTATCTCAAAACCCACCTGTTTAGACTTGCCTGAAATACTCAAGCACAGTGCTACTTGAAATGCTATTGGCTGGTGTTTGAAAAGAAGCCAATTCATTACCACCATTCATTTCCCTTGGCACTGACTTGCTGAACCCCTAAGAGCGGAAATAAGTAAGGACGTGCAAGTTAGCCTTTGCGGTAACGCTAAGACCAGGGGTGTCCAAAGTCAGTCCTCAAGGGCCGGGATCCCAGATGTTTTAGTTCTCTCCCTGGTTCAACACACCTGGATCAAATGATGGCTCGATAGCAGAACCTCTGCAGAACATTGACCTGCTGAGGAGTTAGTAACTACCCCAGGAAGACAGCGAAAACATGCAGGATGCCAGCCCTCGAGGACTGACTTTGGACACCTCTGGCTAAGACAGTTTTCATTCTGCGTATTAAAGCTGCAGTATGTAACTTTTACAAAAATATGTTTTTTTCCAGATTTGTTAAAACTTTTGTCACCATATTGTGACGGTTTGATGTGAGACAGATAATCTGTGAAAAGATCGAGCTCCTCCACCTCCTCTCTGAGCTGCTATTGCCGTCTAAAGAAATGCGCCGCTCCCAACCTAAAACAACCAATCAGAGCCAGGAGGAGGGGCTTAAGCGCTGCCAATCACCCTCCTGTACGCGCTGCTAAATGTGCTGATGGTGGAGAAACAACTCACCGTTCCAGGAAAACTGTTTATCTGCCATCATCGGTGGCCATGCTAACTAGCCTTAGCATTAGCAGCAGGCTATGTTGTGGTGAACCTCCTGTAGCGTAGCAGAACGCAAGAGGGAGTGTGTGAGCGGCGCGTACATGAGGGCAATTGACAGTACTAAGATCCTCCCCCTTGGTTCTGATTAGTTGTTTCTGACTGAGTGGTGTATTTCTGCTGTCAGTACTGGGAGCACTGGGAGAAGGCAGAGGAGCTTGATTTTTTTCAAAGATTATTGGTCTTATACTGTCATGACATAATGATCATTTTAACAAATATGCAAAAAACATTTTTTTCATGAAAGTTAGATACTGTAGCTTTAATGCATATTTGGTGTTTGAACTATTAAAATAGGAAGTCATAAGTGTTTTTACAGGAGGTCTCAAGTAGTCGTGGATTTTAGCTATTCACAGGCAGCTGTGGTCCCTAAGCCCTGCAAATACCAGGGGTTCCACTCTACATAGGCTGGTCCTCTGTGTTTCAGAGAGTGGTTTATCAGTGGTCTGACGCAGATGTTTAGAAGGACTGGCTAGACTTTTTTTTTCTGGAGATGGTGTGAAACCAGTTTGTAAAAGAGTGTACTTCGAAATTCACTGAAATCGTATCATAAGCGCCTTTAGTATTTAATAGTCTGACAGTTGTGGAAAATGTTTAGACACCAAGGTGAAGATAAATTTGGCCTAAAACTGGTCTGCAGCAGTCTGATACTGGTTCTAAACTGGTTCTTAATGTGGTCCGAGCTGAACTGGATTCTCAAGGTCTCAGCAGAAAACAGAATGATTCAGAGCACTTGTTTGTCTGGGTTTTAAGTGTGACAGCCGTCAACAATGGTGGTGCCATTCAGTGACGGATCAGTTTGCAACGCTTCACTGGTCAGATTAGGTCATGCTGGTTTGTCATGGTAACGGCAAAAACTCTTTAAAATCTGGCTTTAACTAAGAATAAACTGATTTTTAAAAAGCTACAAAAGTTATTGCTAAAGAGGCTGGTCGTTTACGGTCCTGCTTCCAAGCATAACGGAAAGTTGAGAGGAGGAAAAAAGTATGGTAGAAAAAGGTGGACAAAAAGCTTCTCGAGGATTGTGAAGCAAAGCCCTGTCGAGTTCAGTGGAGGTTCACAAGGCGTGGACTGCAACTCCACCAACAGACAGATGTATCCAGGATTTAGGATGTTAGGCTTTTATTATTACCTATCTCTTTAATTGATCACAACGTTAAACTTTCAACAGTGGAGTATGAAACGGTGTTTACGGCTACAAAATGGAGGTCAGGAAGGATGAAATGGCAGAGTGTGGGTTGTATGAATTGGCAAAGAGGCGAATTTAACCAAAGTTTTTCTCAAAAAAACAGAATCTGACCCTTTTGTCGCACAGAGGAACATTAAATTGATGAAGTTCCCAGAACCTGTGAGCCAGATATGATGCATGCTGCTCTTTTTCTGAAATTCCTTGTGCATAATGTGCTTTTATTAGCTGTCCTTACTTCCTCCCTGCTCCCCCTCTAACACGTCCGTCCATCTCTCATCAAGCTGAGAGGGAACGTCGAGCAGAAATGTGACGGTGCTGACAACAGACCTCTGTAATCAACTTAAGCAGGAGACATCCACAGACTGCCACAGCCACCTTCCTTCTCCCCCTGATCTCCTTGCTGTACTCTCAGCCCTCTCCTCTCAGACAGGTGTTTGTTCAGTTGCACAGGAATGTGTGTGTGTTGTGAAACCTGCGTCCTGAGTATGTGCACGGGGTTAACGAATAGACTCTGATAACACACCCTGTCCAGCTTGAACAAACACGCTGGTTAAGAGGCAAGGAGGTTTACTGAGCTGTGACAACATGAACAGGACACACACTCTCCTACAGGTCCAGCTTCATACACACTTATTGTGAACAAGGGTTAAAGAAGCCTAAAGGGTTCAACGAGCAGATTTCTGGCCGGATGGTGATTATCCAACAGCTGATGATAGAAGCTGTCGTCCACACAAACATCTGCGCATCTGAAGGTTCACCAGACCGTAGGTCCTTGCTGGGAGTATCCAATCTCTAAAACATTAATGTTTTTATGACTCCATTTGCTAAGTTGAAAAGTTTTGTCTGAATGCCTGTTAATACCTACCCTACCATATAATCCTTTGGATGAACAATCACAACTTATTGTTAACAAATTCAAGGTTTAACTACAAGTTACGACACAATGATTACATGTTTGAATGGTGTTGTGAAAACAGCCCCAGTTAGGAGACATTCATGTCCAGAGAGATAAATGTTTCAAGGGGCAGTATTATGTATTTTCCAGCCACACAGAATCATTTACAGTGGCAATCCAGTAACTATGTCACCTTCAGATGTTACAAATAGCTGTAAATATCAAATATGACTTAAAAGAAACTTGACTTGGTAATTTAACACCTTGAAATTGGGCCTCTGTCTCTTTAAAAAATCTTGCTCTTTCTGAAACTCTGCCTTCAGAAGGTCATCACAACAGCGCTCCTCTATTAACCCTTTAACAACGTTTTTATCAGCGTTCACTGAGAAGTAGCTCATATAATGAGCTCAGCAGATGCACAGTTCCACCAGGTGTTTGTGAACTGCTGCCACTAGTCTGAAGGAGCTGAGTGGGGAAGTCGTGGGGGAGGGGCGCTCTGTGAGGCAGAAGCTTGGAAACAGCAGCTCCGAGGAGGAGCTGCACCTCGAAGGCGGAGCTAGGTCCACCCAGGCGTTTTGCACAGCTGAATGGTTGCCATGGAGATTAAAGGATTTCTCAAACTTTCTGGTAACTTTCTTTAAGGAAAGGACTTTTTTGTCCTTTGAGGGTGTTGCTTGGTTCAGCAGTAGACCAAGTGTACCATATCTGGCCCCAGAACATTTGATGCATGTCTTCCCTTCTCTCTATATATGTGCCCTTTCCTGTGGGGGGACTGTTAACACCTCTAAATCTTGGGGCATTGCGTGGTATAGTGGGTGGAACAGGTGTTCCATATGCGGAGGCTATAGTCCTGGTCGCGGTTGTCTCAGGAGGGACTCCCGGCCTCGGTACCTTTGCTGCATGTCTTCACCCCTTCTCTTTACCCCCCTTCCTGTCAATCTTCTGTCAAAAAATAGAGAAAGGCCCCAACGCCAGCCAAAAACATTATATGTTCAAAAAAGTCACAAAATCTTGAAAAAGAAACATTTTTCCATAATTCCATAATATTGACATTTTTCCCATATTGTCAGTTAAAATGTCTTGTTCCACTGGCAGATTATTTCACTTCTAACTAGAACTTTTTCATAAATATTAAGAAACTGACTTAAATCAAGCTCCCATATCTGCTGAAAAGTTACTCGTAAGTTAGTTTTGTCCTATTTCAAGCGTATTCAGCATATTACCTCCAGAAACTAGACCAGAAATACTTGGTGAGATTTGGTGTTTTTGCGGTGAGCTGCTGTCTCAGTTGTATCTCTGTTCCTCTCAAGGTTCTACAATGAGATCGGAACGCCTCTCCTGTCTGACATCAGGATCAACTACACCGAGAACTCAGTCGGTTACGTCACTCAGAACCTCTTCACCAACTACTTCAACGGCTCTGAGATCGTGGTCGCTGGAAAGCTGACAAACCAAAGCGCGGAGTCCCTTCATGTTCAGGTTACCGCCAGCAACAACGACAGGGTCATCACTCTGGAGACGGATGTGCCGCTGCGGCGTCTGCAGACAGAGACGGAGAAACACGTGAAGGCAGCTACTGCTGCAGTGGCAGCTGGAACCAAGGTCCTGGGGTCAGGGGTCATGCAGGGATTGGGGAGATCAGTTGGTTCAGTTGCTGAAGACTTTGTGGAACGTGTTTGGGGTTTCCTTAGCGTTAAGGAGGGGCTCCGGGCGCGGCTGCGCAGCCAAACCAGCAAGGAGAGGGAGGATCACATCCAGCAGGCCACCAACCTGTCTCTGACCTATCACTTCCTCACTCCACTCACCAACATGGTGCTGGAGAAGCCTGAGGTTCTGGCTGATGGCACCATGGTGGTGGCAGCGCCCACCGTCAGACCAGCAGCTGATGAGGCTGCTTCACCGGGCAATAAGCTGCCAGCCGACACAGACGATGAGCGGCCACAGAAGCTGAGAGGCCAGAGTTCATCTCTAGGTGAGGCTTTGCACCCAGGTTCATATCAAATGGGGTTTTTCTTGTCATCAGGACCCAGTTCTTTGTTCAGGAAACTAACATTGCTCATTTTTGAGAACAACTGGAGGCTCACAACGGATCCAGTTTTACCTCCGAAGGAAAGCTGGTGAAGCATCCACCTCATTCCTTTTAGTTTGGCAGGAGGTTGCACTGAAAACCAAGCCAATAAATACTTGTTCATTTGAAAGGATTTCGGATAAACTGTCAGGTGTACTGGAATCCAAAAAACTAATCCCTGCAGATCCTTTTTGTGATACACAAGTTTGAACATCTTACTGGTAGTTCTGCCTCCAAGCTGAACTGGTTTCCTCTCACTTAAAGGTCAGAAGATTCTCTATAAAAGCCAGAGATGTACTTTTGTAAAAGCTTATTTAACCTGCGGGGTTCCCCAAGGTTTGATACTTGGACCATTGTTATATTCATTTTAAAAATACCTTCTTTAGCAGGGATTATTGTGTCTATTAATTAAATCTCTTATCAGGATTATCAAACCTGGCGTCCCATCCGCTTCTTTGCACTTAGACTATTATAATCCTTTAACTGGACCAGACAGAGGATCTGTGACTTGTTTATATGAATTACGCTGGCTTTCTGAGAGTATTAATGCTCACATATGAATCGTTAGTCTGCAGAATTTTTGACTAAACATTTTTAAAAATCCAAGCATGTTGGCCAAGGAGGAGATGAACAACTTGCCTCCACATCTGAGCACCATTAGTTCTTCTGTATATTCATTATTTTAATATATTTTTGTCTTTTAATCCTTCCTGCTTCTGGTTTATTGTTTCTATGTCCTGTAAATTATTATATTTTATCTTGTTTTGCACTTTATAAATAAATTCTTCTCTGCAGGAAAAGGTGAGAGGAGACCAGTCAAGAAATCCATCACCATCTCTAAAACATCAGGTAAGTCCTCTTAGTCCCACTTGACATGGTTCACTGCACGAAGCGGTTAAATGTGGGCGGACAATTTAATCTGCTTCCAGTCGCTGTGTGGGAGGCCTGTCATTTAGGTGTTTGACTTTGATCACACAGCTCCGGCTTTCCTCGGAAAAAGCTCTAATTGAAATGCCAGCAGAAGCTCTGAGTTGTACTTAAGCTGCACAGATACTGGATGTTTGTGTTTTAGTACAGAGGGGGAGTCCATCAGGGGCAGAGACTCTGTTAATACCCCTGTCATTAGCATCGCTCTGTAATCTCATTGGTCCTCCAATGCTTTTAGCTGCTTCCAAAGAGCATCAAGAAGTTATATTCAAAGTTTTAAAACATCTCGTAGAGCAAAACCCCCCAAAAAATCCAGCCAGCTAAAACGGTAGGCTACTTTATTAAAATATGCTGAGGATACTTAAATGATTAAATAACTGTTAAATTTACCTGCTATTAAAACTGACGTATTGCAATAACTTTATGTCATAATCATGGACGTAAAACATAATGTTTTTGCATTGACAAATTTAAAATGTTGAAGCCAAATTAGGAAATATATTCTTGTAATTCGACCATTTTTTCTTATTTCTGTTCCTATTTTATACC
Source organism: Anableps anableps (assembly GCA_014839685.1). Lineage (NCBI taxonomy): Eukaryota > Metazoa > Chordata > Actinopteri > Cyprinodontiformes > Anablepidae > Anableps > Anableps anableps. The sequence continues at coordinate 926,851 of CM026087.1, read as the reverse complement.
ATAAAGACTCCTGTCCATTTCCTCCTGTCTCTTGTTGTTCTAGAATCTGTATCAGTCAGCTTTTCTTCATAATTCTGGTTTGTTGAAACTGGATTATTTTCCCACAGTTAAAACTGTGGTTAACATTTCACTACAGTAAGCAGTAATCTTTCCCTAATTAACCTTAGAATATAGAAAAGCATCAATAACTACAGTTCCAGTCAGAGCTTCACATATGTTCATCCTTATTTGAACTTATTGTGGGTGTTTTCTGATCCACAGAGGGTCAAAATGGCAGCGGTTCTTGGTCAAAGGTCTGGAGCAGACCATCAAACTTAATGTTACATTCATTCCAAACCAGTTTCAAAAGAAAATGCATCTTGGGATTTGGATATTTTTAGCATGTGTTTTTTTTTTTTTTTTTTTTTTTTTTTTTTAAAGAGGCAGTATTATGTATTTTCCAGGCACATAGTACCATTTTATAGCAAAATCAAGTTGCTATGTTACGAAGGTAACATAGTAACTTGATGTTGTTACAGAAATGCTGTAAATATCAAGTATGACTTAAAAGAAATTTGACTTCATAATTTAACGCCTTGAAATTGGGCTCTGTCTCTTTAAAAACTCCTGTTCTTTCTGAAACTCTGCCTTCAGGAAGTCATCACAACAGCTAGCCCTTTAACAACGTTTTTACCAGCGTTGCACCAGAAGCTCGGGAGGCCTAAATACCTCGGAGCAATGCTAGCTGACACGCTACTGGCTGGCGTTTGCAAAGCAGCTAATCCAGCAGTGCCATTTTCCTTTTGGTGCTGATTAGCTGAACTCCCCACACCCCCTCCCCAAGAGCTGAAAGAAGAAAGACGGTGGATGTTAGCTTCTGCTGTAGCGCTAAGACTGTTTCCACTGAGCGCATTGATGCTTATCAAGGAATATTTGGTTGTTCAACTATTAAAATAGGAAGTTATATGTGTTTGTGGGCAGATGTGGGAACTGAATTCAAAGATAAAGACGTTAGAGGTAGTCCTGCTTCCCTTTTCTCTCCACTTTGTAAAACACGCCCACATCATAATGCTGCCACCACCATGGTTGACAGTTGGTGCAATGTTGTTAACAGTGAAAGCCTGGCCTTGACTCTGGCAAAGATTCATCTGGTCATTGTGGCGGAACAGCTCAATATCTGTCTCATCTGACCATTAATCTCCTCCAGAATGTCCATATGGGCAGTTGTTCATTTCAGCACAGCTTGAAGGAGGCTCCTCCCCTAAATCCATGTTGATGTGACACTGGTGTGACTCTGGACTGTCTTCCAAGGTTGCTCCTGATCACCCAAACCAGTTTGACCAACACCTGATTAAAGAAAATCTGAAATAAATTCAAATCTGTTCAACTAATCACTCATTCAAGGCTTTTCCTGCTGTCTTGCAGCGGACGGTGACCCTCACTTTGTGGTGGAGTTTCCTCTCAGTAAGCTAACCGTGTGCTTCAACATCAACGGAGAGCCTGGGGACGTCCTCCGTCTGGTTTCTGACCACAAATATTCTGGTAAATATTCTCCTAAACTGCTGAACAGGATCAAAGGTCGAAATCATGGATTCTTTCTGCATTCATTACGGTAAAAGTTTACATCGGCCATACGGTATGCATGATCTGGACAGAAATCAAGCCTGCAGTTTTAGGACAGTGGGTGGTTGGAAAGCAGCTCCTAAAGCTTCTTCCTGAGAAGATCGGTTTAGCTCCCAAATGAGGCGTCTTTTACTCCCCAAAGGTACCGATGTTTGTCTTTCTGGACAGTCCTCATTCCAGATAGCCCAAAGTTGGTTTTGCAACCTTGGATGACCAAGGCCATTCCTAACAGCTCTGTGCTTCTTGGGACAAGCTGGGAGTCATACCAGACTCTGGCTGGTTCTGGTGAGATTAGCCATGACATTTTGGTAACTGGGCCTGGTTTTCATGTGTTTTCAGGTGTGACGGTTAACGGTCGGCTAATAGGCGCCCCGGCTCCACCTGGGAGCCACAAGAAGCAGCGGACGTACTTCAGCAGCATCACGATTGTGGTGGATCATCCGCAACGGGCCTACATCGAGGTGACGCCAAAGAAAGTCATCCTGGACGGACGGGACCGCATCGTCCTGCCCTGTCACACCACCATGGCCGTGGACAGTGACGCGCTGTCTGTAGCTATATCAGGGGGGTCCAATGTGACGGTGACGGTTGGAGGAAACATCAGCTTCGTCATCCTGCTGCATCAGTACAAAAACCCCGCCTCCTACCAGAGAGACCACCTGGGCTTCTACATCGGCAACAGCACCGGGCTTTCACACCGCTGCCATGGTCTGCTCGGTACGTACCATCAAGGTTCTGATCTACACCTGTTTGACTGGCTGCTGCCTCAAACAGGAATCAGCCAATCACAGAGCAGCAGCTGAAGTCACTGCGACATCTTGGCCTGCAGAAGTTCAAACTGAGTTTAAGACTGTTGAAGAACAGGGCGGCTATGCAGCATCTGCGTCTTCTATATCGTCCCAACAGCTCCTCCGAGTGCTCACAGTTCAACAGTTTCTGCTCAGACACACAAAACAACACATATTCAACTTCAAAACTACTTTCTTTATCCCAGAGGGAAATTAAATCTTGATGTAACGCCTTTAATTAAGGAGTTATTATAGATGGTGATGGCTGTGGGCAGGAAAGATCTCCTGTAGCGGTCCGTTTTACAACCTGTCTGAAGAAGCCTCTGACTGAAGAGACTCTGTTTTCCAGTGACAGTCTCATGAAGAGGATGGTCAGGGTTGTCCATAAATTTCTTGATTTTATGCAAAAACCTTCTTTGCATCATCATCTCCAGAGGTTCCACGGTCGTCCCCAGAACAGAACCGGCCTTCTTTATGAACTTTTTTATAAAATGTAAACGTGTAAACTAATTTCTATGCACAGTTATTTTAAATGCTTTGGCTCAGCTTCAGTTCATATCTTAGCTGTGGTAGACAACTTTCTTCACATTCAGCATGAATCCAGATCAGCTTGTCCTGGAGGCTGAAGTTCAACAGGGAACAGAACCAAAGTGGCGGTGGTGCGTCACCAATAATCTTCCTGTGTGAAACGTGCACTTAGAACAGAACATTTTAAGTGTTCCTGGTCAGAGTAAAGTAAATTATGTGTAAAAATCTGAACTATTACTGCACTGCAGACAGCTAAAACACCATGCTGTACAAACAAGAGGACAACCAAAAACGAAACAGTGTTGCTTTAAGGTGACAGATGTTCACTTTGGTGTACGCCCCTGTGGGACTCCGGTGAGCTCCATCCTCCAGGACGAACTGATCCGGATGTATACCGAATGAAAATGCCACCGATCTACTGCAGGTAAGACATTCTGAGCTATGCCTTTAAAAAAGAGAAAAAAACCATCTGAACTTGTCTTACTCTCCAACCTGAGATTACTCTGACTTCCTTCCACTGCAGGGTATGATACTAACGGCTCACATCTACTCCACTAAACCCCAATTAAGAATGAAACAAAAATCGGATTTAAACTAGTTTTAGTTTTGGACTGCAGCAGACTTCAATAACCTGACTCTTCCTGATGTCAGGTCAGTTCCTGCATGAGGAAGTGGGGGTGACGCAGCTTCCTGCACCGGGCGACACGAACCCCTCCGCATTCCTGAAGGTCCGGGACCGATCGGTGCCGGTGGTTCGGAAGAGCAGGAGGATCTTCAGCGGGAAGCAGAATGTGGACTGCTGGTTTGCCCGAAACAACGCAGAGAAGCTGATAGCCGGGCGGTACGAGGACTACGTGATGCCCCACATGTTCGATACCGGAGACTGGCCTCACGGCACAAACAAAGCCTGAAAGTTTTATCATCATCTGATTTAACTTGCTGTTTAAGCATCCAAATATAACTTAATGGCTGCAAGGTTGTTTTGGGTTTTTTTTTTTAACCGGCACGCCACTTTCAGTATTTTTTTACAATTTCTAATAAAATTGACGTGATTTTTGAGATGATGTTTAATATGTTCCGCGTTAAGATGAATAAAACCTTAAAACTAACAGTTTTCGACTCATTTCTGAACCGACCTCGGCGCGTTCTCACAGGTCTCACACCTGTTTACCACAGACATCACCAGGAGGCGGCCAGCGCGGCCCCTGTCATCATCTGCGGGTCACAGGGCTGCAGGCCACGCCCACGCAGGTGTGCTCCGGCCAGGTCTCTCGGGTCGTCTGTCGTCGCCCCGACCGCCGCAGGAATTCAGCAGCCAACGCCAGCTCTGGAGCCAATCAGCTTTATTCGGTTCAGAGCAGAGAGGACCCCCGGGCCCCCGGGGGCCGCTCGGATCCTTTCCTTTCATCCAACATTTGCTTGATTAAAAAATACGTTCAAGTACAAATAAAACATTAAACACAATCAGGTATAAACAGTAACATAGAAATGTGATTATTGGTTAAAGTACATCAGTCCTTCCGACTCCACGGTACCGAACCACGGACTGGACCTCAATATATGAAATCAGAAACACAGATGGAGAATAAATGTGCTAACTGTATTATTGCACTGGTAATAACACATCTGCAGAGATATCTTTGGCTAAATGTTCAGGTCTAATCATTTTAAAGACATTTCAAAGAAACATTTGATTACAATTATGAGAAATGCTTTTTAAAAATCCAAATATTTAGTTTTTAATTACACAGAAAAACAAATTTATCATGCGATATTTTGCATGGTTTAAGCCTCTTACTCCGGTTAAAGCAGGAGTGAAGAAGAACAACAACCAAACACAGAAAGAGCAGCCGATTCGTGATTTTTAGTGAATCAATAACACCGATGTGACTGCAGTGTGCAAGTAGTGCAGCTCGGTGTCCAACATCCTCCGAGCTGCTGGCACTGTCCAGCGCCTCCAGCGGGGGGCGCTCCTTCTGCGCTGCAGGGGAACGTTTTTACGTCCGTCATCCTGACAGCTTGGTTCAGAGGAAAATGTAAGAGAGGGGAACGCTTCGGTGCCGCCTTCCCTGCACCGAGCAGCAGCGCAGGTCCATTTGGACCCAGCCAGAGTGAAGAACAGCCTCCGACAGGAAACTGACCGAGCCGCGGCTCAGATCGGGAGCACATGTGCTCCTCTGCGCCCAGCGGGGGAATGTGTCGAAGCATTTCTGGGCTGAGAAACGTCCCGCAGGTTCGCTGGAGGTTCTGTTTCTCGTCCAGCGACCCGGCGCAACAACGCATTTAACTGGTCATACGGGGGTTCGTCTTGTTCCTCTGCAGATCATTTCACTCAGAACTGGAACTCTTTCATCAGTACGACGGAGCGACTGAAAACCAGCTCCTGCGTCCGCTGGAGTTACTGGAAGTCAGTTTGGCCTCATTTCCAGTGGATCAGGCGATGTGCACCAGAGCAGAGCAGCTTGGCGCGCTGTGCTGTTCCTGCTGGACGTGTTGCTGATGACGCTCCACGGTGAGTAAGGCGTTACATGCGGTTCGCTCGGCAGCTGCTCCCCCCAACCGGAGCGAGCAGCCAGAGGGAGGAGCTGAACCCACCGCAGCAGGAGGTTCTGGTCCGACTCTTTCCGAGGAACCCACAGAGCCGCTTCAAAGGTGCGATGGGGTCAGAGGCCCCCGCTGACGGGTTCCTGCGCACGAAGGCAGGGCGACGAGCGCCTCCCAGCGTGGGGGCCCTTCCAGCTCCAACAGCTGATGAAGATGAGGCTGCGCTTCATCAACCCCTCTGTGCTTCTGTCTGCAAAGAGCCCGAGCCCGGCCGGAGGCGCAGACGGAACCTCCGGCCGGGGCGGGTCAGCGGGCTACACCAGCACCCAGCTGGGTCTCAGCGGGCCGCCCGAACACTGCACCTGGACGCGCTGCTCCTCCTCCTCCTCCTCCTCAGCCGCCAGCAGGACCTGAGGAAGGAGACCCAGACTGGTGTTCAGACAGAACCAGTTACCCCAGGTCAGCACTCCCAGTCTGAGGTGGGAATGTGTGGATGTTCTAGATCTACAACTACAACGCTGAGTAAGGACGCCATGACAGGAAATGACATCACTCTTTATTAGATTACATCACAGTTATACAGATTTTCAAAGTACAGAAGAAGTTATGAATTCAGCTTCTGGTCGTTTACGATCAGAACCAGAACCCACCGTCACGCTGGTCCCGAAAGAAGCTTTAACTCTGCTCCGCATGTCCATCTGCTCAGGTTTCTCCAACGACACAAGAAGAACCTCCTCCTCCAGCCCAAAGAACCTCCAGCAGCCCGTCGAACCTCCTCCAGTCCGTAGAAGTTCGTGGTTCTGTTCACGACCCGGTTTGGATGGAGCTTCAGCTGCTGGACAGACGGACTCACGCTGGACTATGGTCTACAGAGAAGATCCTGGTCCATCACTGCAAGGTGGACATGTTCCATGGCCGCGGGACAAGCCCGCACCATCATTCCTCCACCACCGTGCTGGACCGTTGGTCTGAGGTGTTTGTTCTTCCGTCCTGGTCTCCTCTGTCCAGAGGACATTGTCCCAGACGTCTTGTCCTTCTTCCAGATGCAGCTCTGCGAAGCTCAGTCCGGCGGCCATCTTGTTTCTAGAGAGGAGGCTTCCTCCTTCAACCCTTCCAAGCAGCTGCACTGGTTCCAGGTCATGACCTTTAACCTCTCGCCGGCTAGCTGAGGCCTGCAGAGGCTGAGGTGGAGCTCTGGGGTCGTCTGGGCTGAATCTGCTGGGACGTCCAGTCCTGGGAGCAACCTTCCTCTCTGGAGGATGATGGCCTCACATGGACTGGACATGACCTTTGAACCCTTCTCAGGTTAATGGGCAGCAACAGGTCACTGCTGATGTCTTTCCACCCTGGCACTGTGTTAATGATGTCTCAGATGAACACCTGAGAGTCAACCGATATATTTTCCTGTCCTGATGTTCTCACACAGTTGGAGTTGGTTCCACTGCAGCACAAGGTGGATCAGAAATGACTGCAAATAAACGGCTTGCTTCAAATCATTGAGTGTGCTGTCAAACATTTCATGTCTGAATACGTTGCTCTTCTGTGTCATGCTCGTTGAAATGAAGCCTGCCTGCGCGCCGTCAGCTGTGTTTGCTATCGTGCATATTAGTGTAACTGTGCCCTCACAGTCACACATTGTGAAGATGTGACAACGCTCCACTTTCTGCTCGCCTCCTCCTCCGCGCTCGCTCCATTTTCCATCCCATCAGCCTATGGAGACGCTTCGTAAATGTCACCTTTATTCCCTGATGAAGGCTGGATTTATGGCTGCCTGGCAGAGCACCAGAGGAGAGGAGGGAGGAGGCAGGAACAAACCCTCCACACCCAACGGTCACGACCCCTGAGATGATGGAGGACAGAAACTGAAAACATGGCCTCTGTGTTCAGAAAACTGCTGTCCTCACAGACCTTTCAGCTAAATAAGCAAAGACCGGGTCAGTCTGGTCCTGAGTTCAGCTGGATCTCTTTATTGTGACTGAATGTGAAGGAAAATCCTCTCCAGTACTGCTGCAGCTTCTGAAGGGTTAAAGGTCATCCAGAGGGGAGCAGAGAGAGGGTGCTGACCTTTTGGTCTGCTTCCCTCGCCCTCTGAAGAGCAGTTGATCCAGTAAGTCCGAATACTTCCACCAGGCTTCGGTAGAGAGACTAGAATGGTCTGGAGTGGGCCGAGTACACAGCCCTGTGGTGCTCCCATACAGAGTGTCAGGGTCTTTCAGGGATATGGACCAAGTCTCACAGCCTGCAACCACAAAGATGCCTGCTGAACTGTGGTGTTGGGTAAGAAGCATCCGAACATGTGACCCTTTCTCCTCCAGGTGTAACAGGCAGGTGCTAAATGCATCCCGCGTCCATCTGCTGCGCCTGACGGGGGCTGAGAGAGGGGCAGAGAGGATCTCCGACGCCAAAGGACCGACCTTTCAAAGCATTTTGAGACCTGAGATGTGAGGTCTACTGGCCTGAAGTCAACGAGGGAGGAGATGATGGTCTGCTGGAGCACCGGGGTGACAGAAGTAGGTTTAAAGCTTGTTGGTGCTGCGGTGTTTGCAAGAGACAGACTGAAAATGTCAGCCTGGGGACCCATCTGGGCCGGATGCCTGAACGGCCGCTTCAATGGCTGGCTTAACAGCCGCCGGGACCGTCCCCTCAACGGCCGCCTCAATGGTCGCTCCAGCCCGTAGCCTCGACCACGGCAACCTCCTCGACGGACGCCTCGACGGCTGGTGGCAACGGACAGGCCTGCAGGGTCCAGCCGGAGCTGGGTTCAGGAATCCAGCGCCTCTGCCTCTCGGTGGTCGACTGAAGCTCAGAAGCTGTTTCATCGTTTGAAGGGTTGAAGTTATCGTCACGTGTTTATTGTGCAGAAATCTATTAGTAGATCTAAATTTATTGGAGAATCTATCTGCACTGATCAACAACCTGAGGGAAAATCTAAGGATGGGTCTTTGTTACTTTTCTTATTTTGACTTTTTATGACCAACAGTTTACAGCAGATGAAATATGGAAAATACAGAAAACAAGTAAATATTTCCAATAAGATCAAATCTGATGAAGCTGAAAGGGTCTACCTCCTAAAAAGAGACAGGTGTGTTGTGCTCCAGCAGCTCCCACAGCTGGTCACTGGTTCCTGTTATTCATGTCTTCATGTTTCTCTCATGTTTGATTCTATTTCTGCTTTTAAATAAGCTTCTTTGTGGTTTGAAAGGTTTAACTTTGAACCAGAGTGAGTTTGTGCAGCTCGGACTCCGGCAGGACAACAGTGAGATGCTCTCCTCTGTCCCTGAGGACATCCACCTGGTTCTGAGCGTTGGAACCTGGGTCAGTTGAGCACCACAGCAGAACTTGGACTGAAAGTCCAGAAACAATGAAAACATCATCCCATCATCCTCACCTGGGACTCCTCACCGCTGCCCCCTGCTGGCTGAGACTCCGCCTTCTGCCGCGAGGCGTCACAGGCGTCGTCCAGGCTCCTCATGGTCTTGTACTTCCTCATGGTCAGGCTGTCGACCACCCAGAACATGACGGCCTGCGGGGGGCAGCAGAGCGACAGCGTGAGGCCGGCTCTCTGGCTGGGCTCCTGCTGGATCTGCCCTCGATAAGTCCAGCTTACGTTGACGATGAACGGCACGATGAGCATGACCAGCGCCAGCTCCAGCTGAGGGTTCGCGATGTAGCTCAGCAGCACCTCCTGCAGCTGGACCAGAGGAGTTACAGTCAGCAGCTGAGGTGGGCTCCTGCTCCTGAGGAGACCTGACCTCAGCTGTGCTCAGCCGGGGGAGCATCTGGAGTCGGGCACCCCTGCTGTCACGATTTGATCAATAAACAGATTCCTCGACTAGTTTTTACGCATTTTAAAAGCTTAAACACGAAACTTCACCAGAACGGGAGGACCTGGGAGCTCTGGACGGATCCACACCCTGCTCGTCTCTCCTTTCTAAACCCAGCTTCCCATCCAGATGTGGGAACACTGGAGTCCAGCTCCAGACTTCTCCGGGTCGGAGCACGAACGCAACCCCAGAACCCCGACACGGCAGCTTCTCTTACCCTGGACCAGCCGGGGACGAGCAGCACCAGGCTGATCACACCCTTCTCCAGCACCATGATGAGCAGGTAGACGCCACCCTGACCGAGCCACGCCGCAGCCTGGGGGGGGTCGCCTGTGGAGAGCAGAGAGGGCAGAGGAAGATCAGCTGCTCATGAAAAAGGAAATAAACCAACGAATCATGATTCTGAGCTCGTCCAGGACCAGACGAACTCAGGAGCCACGTTTGGGTTCTATTGACTCAGAAAGCAGGAGAACAGCTTGCTTCAGTCCAGAACCAGCCCAGAGGGAGCAAACAGAGAAGCAGCTGCTGGCTGCCCTCCCTGACAGCCTCCTCTGCAGCTGCAGCGCCCTCCGGTGGCACAAACTGGGACTACGACTCCTACTACCTCCACCTGCATTCAGGCAGCTCTTGGACTTTCTGTGTTTCCATGCAAGGTGAAGACATTTTCTCTCACCGTACTCCCCGAAGGAAAGCAGACGCCACTGCTTGTGCTCCACCAGCTTGGAGACCAGCTTCACAGCCACCCAGATCACCAACATTCCCAGCGTTGCATCCAGCAGGAAGTTCATCAGATACCTTCGGAGAAAAACAAGGGAAGGTGTGCACGTATCTGTCATTGAGACATATAACCTCTTTAGGTTTTATGACTTTACTTTTCAAGCAGTTATTTCTGTTAATTTGGGAGATTCTGGCTCACAGTGAATAAAAACCAACAAATAAGACCAATAAAAATACAGATTTGAATTCAGAAATCGGATCCTAGTGTAAGGTTCATCCTTGTACTCTACAATATACATAGGACTTGGATGCGGATTCTTCTGCACATCAGACTTTTTTCTCCTACTCAACTTTCCATCAATCTGCTTAGATAAACACCAGCAGGGCCGCTACCAACGACCATTTTACTAATCGATGATTCTGACGATTAATCGGATTAAAAAATGAGAACATTCTGCAGATTTTTAATTTAAGCTCTTAGGCTTTTTTATACAATATTATAAATACATGAAAAGAGGCAAATAAAAAATTAAATTTCTTTTTTAAAATGGAAAATAAACATTTTATTGCCTAAAATGCAATAACACAGCTTTCCTTTCGTGAATTTGAACCAGGCGAAGCTAAAACTGCAACTTGAGGAGTTTTGGGTCGAACAGATTTACAAAGTTTTTTCATCTTTGATGCAAAATGTTGATATATTTCATGCAGTTTTGGTCGTTTTTCTTTTTTGGCATCTGTATTCTCCAGTTAACGATGAATCGATTCCTAAAGGAGTTGATTATTTCAACAATCGATTCATCATGATTACTCCGATGAATCGGTGCAGCCCTCCCGACCGGCTGTAAAGCCAGCGGCTCCTCCGTGTCTGTGTCGGCCATTTTGAATGAAAGCTCGCCAGGCATGCTCACGCCGCTGACTCACAGAGAGCACGGGTCCTCCTTGGTGAGTGTGGACAGGAAGACGTTGGCGAAGTGGATGAACAGCGCTCCGATGGCCTGCTTGGATGTGTCAAAAAACCTGGAAAAGACGGGACAACATCTGAGAATGTCTCCAACTTGACCTTATTTTTGTTTTATGTGTTAATCTCAGGAATCCTGTCTGGGCAGGTTAGTTTTTCATAAACTCTCAGGACAGGAAAATGTGGGAAGCAGCAGAGAAAAGCAAAATGTCTGACCAGATCCTCCAGGGCCGTCTGACGCCTGCAGGCTCCCGGAACCTTTTCACTGGAAAACAACGACAACGAAGCAAAACGGTGACCTGAAGCTCCAGATTGCAGCTGGCGTGTCTGCAGGACAGCAGCTGAGGACAAACCCTGACTCACTCTCACCCTTCCTGAGCTGGACAAGGAGCCGCCGCCGGGGCTGCTTCTCATAAACTATCAGCACCTTTTATTTCATTCTGCCAGAAACATGAAACAGGTTTCATTCATTCATACAAATACTTTCATTTGTATTTGGGAGCAAATATGGATAATATTCAAATATTCTAATAAATACTCAACATTTATGATGTTATCATTTCGGCTGTAACTACATCGTTTCAAATCATTTCATTATTATAGTAATCCAAGAAACGGAAAGCATGAACTGATGCAGCAAAGCCGGCCCAAACCATGACTCTCCCTCCACCGTGCTTCAGTTGAAAGGGGATTTTCTGATTCTGAAATATTCTGGAGATCAAACCGGATCAGAACCTCAGAGTTCCCGCAGAACATTTAAGAGCAGTGGGTTTGTTTCCTGACATAAGCTTCCTGCACAACATTCAGGTTGACATTCCAGACTGAACTTCATCTTCTGGTCCAGTTTTCATTCCCTGGAAGGGAAGGAAGACCAGCGGTGACCAGCAGGGGGCGCTCTGAAGGCGCTCACCGCTCCTGCTCCCCCTCCCTCCCGCACTCTTTGCTCCAAACGACTCCTCCGCAGTGACCTCGGCCCCCCGATGGAGAACTCCTCCCTGCACGAAGCTTTTATCAAAAAAAACCAGCGATGATTGGATCACGAGCCGCAGAAACTGCAGCGTGGCAGAACTTTGACCCATCAACACGCTCAGATAAGATGAGCACAGAGACGTGGAGTCAGCCACACGAGTTAGGGTCAGAGGTCACCATAATTGAGAGAGACTGGCCTCCAGAACCACTGCTGACCCAAAAGAACCCAAACACCCGTCTCTGGTGTTGGTACCGTGACATCTGGAGCAAAACCAACAGCATCCCAGAACCAGAACATCACGCCTGCAGTCAAACACGGTGGTGGCAGAGTGATGGTCTGGGCTGCTCCAGAACCTGGACGACTTGCTGTGACTGACGGAACCATGAGTTCTGCTCAGAAGGTCCAAACATCAGGATGTGACCCGAAGCTCACCAGCAGGTCCACCTCTGAACGGCTCAACTAAAAAAAAAAAAAAAAAAAGGCTTTTAGAGTGGCCTAGTCAAAGTCTGAACTTAAATCTGACTGAGATGCTGGAAAACTCTCCATCGTGTCTGTTAAATCAATCCTGCACATCAGAGCGGGTCAGAACTGCTAAACAGTGATGCTAAAGAATCAGAACCAGCTGCCAGAACCACCTGATGGCAGCTGAACCGCCAGTTATTGGGTTTAGGGGGTGAAAACTTTTTCACGCAGAGCCAGGTGAGTTTGGAGAGATTTTTCCTCTTCACTTCAAGCTGCTCGGTGTTTTTGCTCAGGTTATCTCTAGAACCGGGCCTCAGTTCAAACTGTGCTCAGGGTCCAATCAGTTCTTGGGTCGGTTCCGGCTCCGCTTCTCATAAAGACTCGATTCTTTCAAGACGTTCAATAAGAATCTGCCTGAAGCTCGTTTATTCTGGGTGGAGAGGAACTGGTTCCGTCCAGCGAGCGTCTCTGGACGCCACGTTGACTCATTAAGGCCCGTCCAGCACCACCGGACCAGCCAGAACTCTCCTGTGGTTCCGTTGAGCAAAAACTGAGCAAATACTCACACATCAGCGTGCTGAAGGCCACCACAGCCAGCAGAGCCTGGATCAGAACCCCGAACCGGTCCGTCAGAGCCCCGTTATCACAGCCGTGAGGACTGGCTTTGTTGATATCAGACATGTTGGACACCTCAACCGGACCGAGGTCCAGAACCCGCTTCACCAGCACAACCCCGCCGAACCCGTACAGCTCCATTATTCTCATCAATCCAGACCGACGCAGCGCAGAGGGCAGCCTGCGGTTCTGTTCTGCTCGGTACCGGTCCGGAATGTTGGAGTCATTCACCGGGTCCAGCTACACCCCGGGAAGTTCAAGCGAACAGGAGCATCGATGTTCCGACCCACAACAACAATAACAGCAGCAGCAGCGGGGATGGACCGCCGGAAAGTGGCGGAACGACACCAGCATCCAGCTTCCGGTGAGGGCGCTTCAGAATAAGAGCACCAACTGGCACAAACAAAAGCCGGGATTTATTACTGATTAGAATTTTATTTTATTTTAAAATATATGACAAAAAAAAAAAAAAAAACCGACAAATTATCTGAGAATTTGAGCCATTTTATAGAAAATACAAAAATAAGATAAAAACGCCAAATTTCGAAGAACAATGTCAGATTGTGGTGAAAAAGTGGAATATTTTCTGATGTTCAAAAATCCTTAAATTTATGAGGAAAAAAATAATAATTTCGCTCATTATAAAGCACAAAAATTTATCACCAGATCGAGATAAAAAAAAAAAAAAAAAAAGATAAAATTGGGACGTTTAATGAGTTTAAAAAAAATACTCGGCGATCTAAAAACTTTTATTTTGAAATTCAACACCAGATCTGACCTATTTAGTATAATTGAACTTTATAGATGGTCTCGGGATGCTCTGTAAAACCGTATTCACTCCTTACAGATTTCTTCTGTTGCTGTAATGTTTCAGATCATAAACTCGATATGAATAACACCCACAAAGACAACCTGAGTAGAAATAAAAAGCTGTTCTCAAATGACGGTTTCATCTTTTATAAAGGAAAAAATCTCTCCAAAGCAAACTGGCCCAGTGTGAAAAGTTTCACCGCCTAAACTCAACAGCTGGTTGTTCCAGTTTGTTCTGACCCAGGTTTTCCAGCAGGAACGACCTGGTTAAGGTCAGGCCAAAGCATCTCAATTAGATTTTGCTCTTTACTTTGACTAGGCCATCCTGAAACATGAACTTTTCCTTTGTTTTTCACCGATTCCGAGGTGAACTTGCTGGTGTCCTTTGGATCGTTGCTCTGCTGCAGAACCCCAGTGTTCACCCAGACTGATGGTCGGACCTTCTCCCCCTGGATGTTCTGGTAGAGAGCAGAACTCATGGTTCCATCAGCTACAGCAAGTTCTCCAGGTTCTGAAGCAGCAAAGCAGCCCGGAGCATCACACCACCACCACCACGTTTGACTATAGGTGTGATGTTCTGGTTCTGAAATGCTGTGTTGGTTCTCGACCAGATGTAACGGGACCCACCTCTTCCTAAAAGGTCCACTTTGGTCTCATCAGCCCAGAGAAGAGTTTCCCAGAAGTCTTCATGTTCTTTTGGGTCAGCAGTGGTTCTGGTCTTGGAGCTTTCCCATGGAGGCCATTTTCTCTCGTTCTCATTGTTGAATCGTGACCTCTGACCTTAACCGAGGGAGTAAAACCTGCAGAGCTCCAGACGTTGTTCTGGTTCTTCTGGACCTCCTGGACGAGTCGTTGATGAGCTCCTGGAGAGATTCTGGTGGGTCGGCTTCTGCTGGTAAGGTTCTGGTCCACGTCTTGATCATGGTTCTTACTGAGCTCCTCTGGAGTCCAGAACCTTAGAGACGGTTCTGGAACCATTTCCAGACGGATGGACGTCAGAGACTTTGTTCCTCATCTGTTCGTGAAGTTCTTTGGATCAGAGCTTGATGTGTTGCTGTTTGAGATCCTCTAGCCTACTTCATGTTGTCAGGCAGGTTCTATTGAAGATGTTCCTTGATGTAAACATAAACATTTGTTGGATGATCTGGATGATGACATTTCAACATAAACAGAAGACTTTTGTGAGGGTAGAAATACAAAAGGTTCTGTGGAAACAGGAGAGCAGGGTCTTAGCAGAACAACAATCTGGTGCAGATCAGTGGAGAAAAATGAGCAGAAACAAATTCAGAACGCTCCTCACAGACGTCTGTTTGGCGGCGAAACTGTCAGCTCAGCATAAAGGACAGAACACGGCTCTCAGGAGTCCATGTTAGAGCAGTCAGTCTGCCCCATAGATGCTCACAAATCCACAGATGACCACATTCTCCAGGGGTTCACACTAGAACCTGAGGTTCAGCAAACCGATCCGCTGGCGCCGGTCTGGACGTTTGGTGTGAATATTACAGCAGGAACAGAACCAAAAGGCCCGGTTTGGGCTGAAAAGCAATCTGAGGTCTTAAAGAGATGAAGAGTGGTCACTCAAGGAATAGGAAATGCCAAACATGATGGACAGATATAACAGAATGGATGAAAAAAAATCATCAAAATATGAGACAAACAGAACAAAATGAGACAAACTGTGATGCAAAACCAGCAGAGGCATATAAACAGGACATAGAAGTCAGTCTTCCAGCGTCCTCACACACCCGCAGAGCTCTGGTGGAGCGCGTGGACCCCAGGGTGGTTCTCTGCAGAGGACGGGGAGGGGAGCTGCTGCAGGAACCGGACACCTCACACCTTTTCCATGAAGTCTTTACACTGACGCCACGGCAACAGAACCAGAACCGGCTGCTGCAGTTATTATTGGACCCTGAGCCCTTATTATGTCACCTGTTTGAACTGGTTTCTGTTTTTATCTATTCGTGTTTGTACTGATTTATGTGTGGATCATGAAGAGACGCTGTTTCGTTTTGGTTTATGCCGTCAGACATAAGAAGACGTGAAATGATGAAACTGAACAGATCTGAAGCTCAGTGCTCAGCTTTTAAAAACTGCATCACATGTTTTCAGACGACAAACCTGCAGGTTCCTCTCCTTTTGAGACAGTTTTTAGTCCAAAGTCTTGTATTTGCTGGGAAATCTGGCAGCAGTTAAAACTCGAGGACTGTGCAGAACCAGAACCAGAACCAGACCTTTCAGCAGCCAGATGTTCTGATAAACATTTCTCCAGGAGTTCAGGGAGTCAACACCAAAGTTACATCCTCTGGGAAACACTGTCGGTCTTATAGCTGGAGAGAAAGATGAAATGAGGATGATGAAGTCTGGTGACGATTCGCTGGCCTCAGAGAGCCTGAGGAGCCGAGGGCCCGAGGGGAGAAGGGCCGCTGTCAGCTTGGGAGCCTTTTCCTGCCTGAATGAGCGGGAAAAGGTCCAAACACCACAACACGTTTTCAAATATCGATCATGGCGACTTTAAAGACTAAACAATGGGCTGGCTGACTGGAAGGAAATACAGAACTTTACAAAAGTATTCACACCCTTTCAGCTTCCCACATTTCGCTTTGTTCCCACCACAAACCCCAGGGTTTCAGTGGGACTTCATGAGACAGACCAGCCCAGAGCAGAGCAGCATGGTGAAGCCGAGGCAGAATGACATTTCTGCTGAATGAAAATCTGAAAAGTGTGGCATGCATTTTACTCTGACAGCCTTAAATTGAACCCAGTTTAAGCCATGGAGGAAGTTGTGGAGAAGCTTAAAGCAGAGTTTGGTTCGACAGCAACATCCCAGAGCTCTGATCAGTCCATCAGCTGCAGACCTGCCAGGACATGGCCGTCCACCTGGACTGACAGGAGGGAGCGCTTTAATCAGAGAAGCAGCAGAGAGGACCATGGTGACTCTGGAGGAGCTGCAGAGATCAGCAGCTCGGGTGGGAGAATCTGTGCAGGACAACTGTCAGCCAAACACTCAGTTAATCTCAGCTTCATGTAAGAGTGCAAGAAGAAAGCCATCGTGAGACGTTTGGTTTGAAAGAGAAACGGCAAACATCTGGAAGAAGGTGCAAAACACTCACTGCACCTTACACTGAACACACCATGGCAGCATCATGCTGTGGCGATGCTCTTCCTCTGCAGGTAAAGGGAAGCTGGTGGGAAGATGGATGGAGCTAAATCAGGAGGAAGACCTGAAGAAGACCTGAGACTGAGGTGGAGGTTCACCCTCCAGCAGGACCACCAGCCTGAACGTGCAGCCAGAGATATCGTGGGATGGGTTAGATCACAGCAGATTCATGGGTTAGAATGGTCTAGTCAAAGTCCAGACCTGAATCCAACAGAGACTTGAGAACTGATGTTCTCAGATGCTCTCCATCCAGGCTGATGCACACCACACTTCTCGAGCTTTATTTCTGAGAAATGTTTTCCTTCCTCTTCACAGAAAATCCAGATAAAATACACCGCTGCTTGTTTTGTACCATGAATAATGTGGAACAGTGCAGCGTGTGCGCCATTCTGCGTGTCAGCGTCAACACGCTGCTGCGGCACCAGCACGTGTCCGCATGCGCGCGCAATCTGGAGGGTAATCCTCTCCCCGCGCGCCCGGAAAAGCTCCTTCTCGTGCAGATTAAACGGAGGCACTTCAGCCATCTGTTCCTGCGGGAACAGATGAAGGCCCGCAGATCCACGCAGCGCTGCTGCAAACTGCCCCACGCAAAGTTAGACGGCCCCACGTGGGTGAACCTCCCACCTGCAGAAAAACCTTCAGATGGCTTTGTTTCAGAGCAGGAACCATGTGCACACCCACTTCTACTTTTCCTGGAAATTAAGTCGGAAAAACGCCACATGTATTTATTTATCCGCCTCAGTCTGTCCGGCGGGTGAAGATGACTTGATTCCGCTTCTGTTCAACAAACTCTGGAGAAACTGGGATTTTACTGGGGAAACACCTAAAAAAATGCCACAGACATTGTTATGTTATGCTTCGTAATGATTTCCAAAGGTCAAACATTCAAAGAGGAACTTGCTTTATTTCCATTGAAGTTGGAGTCTTTGTCAAATTTCCCAGTAAACCTGCAGCAGCTTCAGCTTCCTGGTGGTGAAACGGCTCTGAAAGTCTCATTTTTCATACGTGAAAATTACAACGCTGGTTTAAATGACAGTTTATAGTTTTGTTTTTATTGTTCGCCATTGGAGCCACATGGAAAGAAAGATGCAATATAATGCCACTAGGGGGCACTGTTGGCCACGAATACTGGGAAATACTGGAGGCTTACTGGGAAAAGTGAACTTATATGATAATAATAATAATAATAATAATAATAATAATAATAATAGAAAGAAAACACAGAATCAAAATGAGACCATTTTAATAACCTGTAGAAAACAATAAACACTAGAAGAGCAGAGGGAGATAAATTACTGACTGTATCTGGAATCACAGATTCTCTGCTTCTCTGGCTGTTAAATAAACATTTGATCTGTTTTACATGAGCTTATGGAGATCAAACACTGACATCACAACAGACCCAGGAATAAGCTGAAGCATCAACTAAAGACACAATGTGACCAAAAACAAACGGATGCATGAAATAAGGCAAGAAATCAAATGTGACATAAAATAGAATAGAACAGGAAGAAGTTGTAGAATAGAAGTTTACAGAGAGAATAATGTGAGCCTGAGTCTTAAAGAAACAGAAGAGATGAGTTCAGATACAGAGAACAGAGAGAGGACAAACAGACGCTGATGCATTTCTCCTGCCTCTGTGTTCATGATGAAGAGATCAGATGCATCTAATGATATCAAATATGCTGTAAAGCAGCCAACTACAAGCTGGCTACCATCCACAACACAGAGGGAACTGAATCCTAAAAACAGAAGAAAATCAGGTCCAGTATGAGGCACCAGGAGACCCAGATGGAACCCACAAAACACGTGTCAGAAAATAACCACAGAAAAATGTTCAATGTTTCATTTACTAAGAAATGAGTCCAGATGGAAGCAAAAAAAAAAAACTAAAAGGTCCAAAATGATCGAACACAAAACGAAACATGGAAACTGTGAAGCAAACACGCCGGATTAGCATCACCTTCAGCGCTTTAAGCATCAACAACAGACTCACGGATAAAACTCAGAGTTTCATCCTCGACATGATAAACAGGAAAGGATCCAAAATAACAATCCACTGAACAAACAGAAGTCCAAAATGATTTCAACCAGCGTCACCAGAAACTGACCCAGTTATGATGACATGAGTTCAGTCATTAAAATATGGCACCAACTGACCAGAACCAGATCAGACATGTGACTGAAAAACAAGCTGAGACCAAGTAATGATCATGTTTCTGAACCAGTTTGTTAACATGGCAACAAATGGCGCTTCACAAGAAAAACAGACCGAATAAACCTCGAATTAGAGAGGAATGCTGGAGCTGATGTGAATGTAAGGAAGCCTTTGGTTCTGACTCAGTCCCTCCGTCTGAGCAAGCATGCGGCGACAGTGGACGCATAAGTGCTTTGCAGCCAAATAACCTGAAGGACACAAATATAAAAACTTTTTTTTTTTTTTTAAATGACCCAAAGAGATTAAAAAAGGGACAAAGTATGAGATCAGATTATCAGAACACACAAGACTGCAGAATGGCTTGAATTTGGTGTCACAGAAGAGCCAGAACCAGATGAGAACCAAACATAATCACAGTTATGAGGACAGATTACTTCATGTGCAGTTTATGGTGGAGATATGCTAATAAAGATTAAACTGTGAGTAAAAACAAGAAGAGACCAAATGATAACAGTAACAATGAGAGCTGGTCACAGAGAGGTCAGTTCAGATTATTCATGTCGACCCGACATGAATAATCTGGGTCCCAACACAGAGGAGAGACAACCAAAATGACCCGGCAAGGATTCTTTCACGGCCAGAATAAATACATCCATAAATCGTGTTTTATTGCACCTTTATTGAGCCAGGCAAGAAACTGATTAAAATCAAACTTCTTACTTCCATCTGTGGCCTGGCAAAAGGCCTTTTAAAATAAATAAAAACCTAAATAACTAACAAAATTATAATCAAGAAATACTGAATGCTTATTTGAACTAAATAAATAAAATGTGTTTTTTTTTTCTTGTTCCTTTATTGAGCCAGGCAAGAAACTGATTAAAATCAAATTTCTTACTTACATCTGTGGCCTGGCAACCAACCAACCAACATTAAAATAAATAAATACTAAATGGTTATTTGAACTATATAAATAATAAAACAAAAATAAATAAACGCTGAATAAAGTTATTTTAACTAAATACATAAATGAATCAATAAATCACGCAAAAAAAAAAAAAAAAAAAAAAAAAAAATCCCAGAGGAATTTCAATTAAACCTCCAAAAACCAGCAGAACGGAATAACTCTCGGTCCTAAATCATCGAGAAAAAGCAGGCAGTGAGAAATGGAAAGAGAAAGTTTCCCGGGCAGAAGAAGTTCCCATAAAACGTTTTATTGTTTGTTTTATTGCTGTGGGAGTCCTGAAGATCCCAGCGGTGAGGAACTTCCTGGTTGAATGTGCGCTGACGCTGCCTGTGCGTCAGCTCCTCGCCGCGGCCTGATCTTTGGGGCTTTCTGCGCCTTTTCTCTGCGCTGAAAGGTCAGCGGTGGAGTTGGCTCCAAAATATCTCAACATGTTTGCGGACATGCGCAGACGGGAGATGCCATATTGAAACCGGGGCAGCAGCCGCAGCTGAGAGACGTCGCTGGGAGGAGGAGGAGGAGGAAGAGGAGGGGGGGTCTGCGGAGGACAAACCGGGACAGGTAAGACAGGTGAGGGCTTCGGCCCGTTCCTGACCTCTCTTTATCTTTGTGGGCCTCTTGTTTTCGCTGCGTGGACGGAGTGAACCCACGCAGGGAGTTCTTTCCCACGTCCTGCTGCTTTTGGACGCGCTCGGAGCGAGTCGGTGTTTCTGCAGGAAGAGGCGAGAAACTAGTTTGTGAGGGGCTCTCTGTGGCTGCAGCCCCGCGGCGGAGCCCAGGGACTGGTAAAAAAGACCCCATCTTTCTCTGCTTCTGTTTTCACGCTCAGAAAATTGAGGAAATAAAATAAAAACTGAACTCTGAGGGTTTCGGGCTGATTTTGCTTCCACGGTAGAAATGATTTCTTGGTGTGTTTTTGCTCGGTGACGCGACTCGTGGGACATTTTTGTTCGTCAGCCGTGAGAGAAATAAGTCCGAGGGAAAGCACCGGACAGTGTGGAAATGTCACGACAGTCTCAACATGGCGGGCTGTGTGCTGCTGGTGTGGAAGGGCTCCAAACTGCCTCCGAAAATCTTTGAAGGAGGAAAAAACCGAACGGCGGCTCCAACCGGGCCCGGTTCGGTTTCTTTTGGTGGACACACGCGAGATTTAATCAATTAAATCCGAAGTGCGCGTGGGGCAGCTCCGTGGGAGTTTTTTTCCGCTGCAGTTTTTCAGTGTGCAAAGTCTATGAGCTGCAGGGCGGCTGGTTCCACCCCGAGCAGCCCCATCTTCCTCCTGAGCGCTCTGCGTTTCCTCTTTCACTTTTCTCCTGAAACGCTCTTTCGACGCGCCTTCATCGTGGCAGGCAGCGTGGGGCTCCGCTCTTCCTCCGGGAGGGGGCCCCCCGCAGGAAGCCCTCACGCCCCACGCAGTCCGAAGCATCCAGCAGGTTTCTGGCTGGGAAATCTGGCCTCTTATCTCCAGTGTTCCCGGGATTATTCCAGAATATTCCTCCTCCAGATTAAACAACGCAAGCAGCGGCCGAACAGAGAGCTCGGTATGAGTCGGAGCGAATATTCCCGGTGGTTTAAGATTTAGGAAAAAGCAGCGTTTGTGTTTGGCTCAGACGTGAAGGCCGCTTGAAGCTTTGTTTCCTGGCTGCTCATTAAAACGCCCCAGTTTGTCCCAGGGGCGGCTCTCATTGGTCAAATACGAAATCATCCCATTTTCCCCCGTTTATTGAATGTTTGAAACTGAAATTTCCAACTTGTGTGATGAACTGGTTGCTGATGAACTGGTCCGGAACCATCCTGGTCTTCCTGATGAGCCTTCCTTCAGTTTCCCCTCCTTCCATCAGTGGACCTGCAGACCTGCAACGGTTGCACTTAGTTTGGGAAAGTTTGCGTT
This sequence comes from Anableps anableps, assembly GCA_014839685.1. Lineage (NCBI taxonomy): Eukaryota > Metazoa > Chordata > Actinopteri > Cyprinodontiformes > Anablepidae > Anableps > Anableps anableps. The sequence goes on along the minus strand of CM026087.1, from coordinate 904,866 downwards.
TATCGGATGTTTGCAGTTTTTCCTGCACAGAGATGGGGGTGAATGTGCAGACGTATTATAGATGGAGGGAAAATGGCCACAAAGAAGCAGATTTAAGATAGAAAGGTGAAAATCTCTCCAGGAAGAGATCATTTACTTGGGTTTTATGCAAAACAAAAAACAAAAAAACCCACCAACAGTCACTTTTTCTACTTGTTGTGCTTGAGAAAGATCCCAAAAATCTGCTTTTGCATCGAGGATCCGTTCGTTCATCATCGGACTGTGACGGCGAATCTTCATTGAGTGCGATTTTTGCTGTCCATCCGGTCGCTGACAGCTGCAGTCCCCGGCAGCAGGAGTTTCAGTCTCTGCTGCGCCTCCTGGGAAAGCTGGGCACGTGCTGGAGTTTCCCAGCACCTTCTCCTCGCCATGCTTGGTTCCTTCAGCTTCAAGCAGCTGCCAGCAGCTCAGAGAGGAGCCCATCAGTGCAGGTGTGATTAGCGGAGAGGGGGGAGGACTACGGGGGTCCGCCGGAGCTCCCTGGTTCTGGGGGACAGCCGCTCTCTGCCTGCTGACTGGATGCGTGGCACGGTTCTGTGCACGTGGAAAAGCTGTGCTGCTGTTCTCTCCGTTTGCTGTGAAAGCCACTGATTGGCTGCAGAACCAGAACCATGAAGAAGAACCGGCTCTGGACGGGTCAGAGGGAGGAGAACCCAACAGGCGCCGTAAACCCAGGCTGTGCAGTGGAAGTTAATCTCCTCAATCCCTCATTAAATCTTTGGCGTGGACGGCTTTAGAGAAAGGCAGGAGGGCAGCACGTGCGCGCCCAGCGCCCATCTGGGGCCAATCAATTAAAAAACTCTGAGACGGCGGGGGCCACAAATGTTCTGCCCCTGAGATTAACACCAGCAGGCCCGTTTAATCCCCGGTGGCCAATCTGGGCGGCTTCCTCCAGGACGCTGCCGCCGCACCGAGCCGCCGTCTCAACGTGGATTCAAAGAGAACCGTCCAGAAGTTTGTTCTGACGGATAAAAGGCAAGAAACCAAACGGCTGAGTGACGGCGAGCGTCTGGGGAAACGACTGCAGGTGGTTTTCCAACCCTCAGGGTGGAAAAACCTGTTTAATTGCAGGTTAGGAGGATAAATCAGCCCTGAACGTTTGCTGGAGGCTTCAGCTGGAAAGCTTTAACTCCCATGTTTCCACCTTCTCGCCTGGGAATGAAAGAATCCGGAGGGGAAAACCAAACATCAGGGTGGACTTGGAGGGAAAAGGAGTCAAATTCAGCTCAGAGACAACGAATGTGTCGAGATGTGAGGGATGCATTTCCTGCGTTCTTCATCGGACTGTAATAAAACGTTTGCGCTCTGATGCTCAGTTTGTCCTGCTGCAGCTTCAAGCAGAGCAGCAGGTGGAGCTCAGCAGGTTAATGGAAGAAAACTGCAACCGAGTCTCCACAGACAGAGATGACAGCTTTACTGCAAGCCTGGGAAACTCCACAAACAGCCAGTCTGAGAATACAGCCAGAGTTCTTCCTTCTGTTCCCCCTCCAAGCTGCCAGGCTGGAATCTCTTAACGTCGTCTCAGGATTCCTGAAGGTTTTCCGCTCCAGACTTTGGCAGCTTTTCCCTCATCGTTCCCTGAACCAAGACGTGGTGGTCTGAAGAAAAAGCGACAGTCTCATGCAGATGAATAATGTCTGACAGTCGCATCTCCAGGAAACGGGAAGGAAGATCTTAGCCGTAACCCGAGGGACGCATCCTCTGCTGTGGGCCAGAGATTTGGTGCTAAGATCCAGCTTTCTGCTGAGGCTCCACTTCTTCTGCCAGTTTTCCATCCAGTTAGTCAAAAATAAAAGCTGCCATTCATTTTCATCTGGAGATGCCCCAAAGTTTTATTTAAGGTGCTTTTATTTGAAGTTCCATAAAAATAAAGAGTCGAGATGAATGATTTGATGCTTAAGTAGGGATAATCTTGTATTTCCTTTATTTTCTGTTGTGCATGTAAACCTACGAGCTCAATAACTGAACCATCGTTATGACTGTTTATGAAAAATAAAATAAAATTTACTCCAAAGCAGTTTGCAGAAATTTAACAACAACAAGATGGAACAGATGTCGCCTCCAACAGCTGCTGAATTCACTCTTTGACCAGCTTTCAGATGAATGGCTCCAGTTCAGAACGACGTTTTACGCTGGTTTCCAGCAGCATCCAGAGCCGCCTCAGCTGGAGGGTTGGGCTTTCCAAATGTTCAAAAACCGTCAAACTGGTTATCTGCTGCAGACGCAGCTGAAGCCCAACTTTTCTCCAGAGTCAGACTTCGGTTTGAGGCGCGATCCGACCGAACCGTTCCTGCTCGGACCGCCCGGTGCATTTCTGCCTGCGGTCGGCGCTCTGAGGATCGAAGCAACGGACCGAGCGTGCTCTGCAAGATGAGACCCTGCTGCCAGCTGATGACAGAACAGAATCCATCAATATTTCAGTCGACGGTTTGGCCTCGACAGCGCTCCCAGTCATCCCCGACCAAGCTTCCAGCGCCGCCACGGACATGATGTAGAAAAGTGAAAGCAAACCCTTCAGGAATCCTGGCGAGCTGCTGACCAGGACCGCTTTCACACATTCACCATGTGTCTCGCATCGGGCTGCTACCAACGACTGCTTTAGTCATCGATTATTAATAACAGTGATAATTAATAAATTCCTTTTCTAAACAGGAAACATTTTATTGCCTAAACTGCAGTAATGCAGCTTCTGTTTGGTGAACGTGAAGCAGGCGAAGCTAAAGCTGCCAGCAGAGGAGTTCTGGGAGGAACACGTTAACAGACGAAGGTTGTTTTGTCTGAGTGTAAAATGCTTCTACATTTTGTCCAGGCTGGGCTTCCTGCTCTGGGTGTGCTGTTTTTCAGCAAATGGCCTTTTTAGAGTCTGTAGCTCCAGTTACCGATTAATCGATGACTAGATTAGTTGACGATTATTTCAATAATCGATTCATCGCGATTTCCTGATCGTGGACATCAGCTGCTCTGCAGAGGTGTTGTGTATTTGGGAGCTGAAGGGAAAGTCCGCCTGGTCGCTGCGTGGAGCTTTGCAGAGCGCCTCCTACTGACAAATGTGACGCATCAAGCTGCAGAAGATAGAGCTGCTTTTAGACTGTGTTGGTGGGGGCAGGGTGGGGGGGCCGCATCATGTGAGCCAAGTTAGTCCAGCGTGTTGTTTACGCAACGGGATCTATGCTGGAGCCTCTGTGGGGACGTCATGGCTGTGTGTGTGTGTGTGTGTGTGTGTGTGTGTGGAGACTGTCACAGCCTTTGTACTGCACCCTCGCTGCTCTGCAAACACTCACACTGAGCCCAAACAGGAGCCGAGTGTTTCCATTTTCTCTGGAGGAGAAGGAGCGTCTCTGCTCTGGATCCTCGGGGCTTTCTGCCCCGGACCGCCGGGATGACTTGCGGGCCCTGAGGGGAGCAGGACGGCGGCGCTCTCTGCTCTGCAGGAGACGGAGTCCCAGCTTTGAGGATGGCTGTGTGACGCCAGCGTACTTTGGCACTAATTGCTGGGTTGATGGAGCAGGGCTGAAGCCGGCGTGTGACTCATTGTTGCTGTGACTGCATCACGAAGGACGATCACAAGGCAAGTGGGAGACAGGCTGGGATTTTTGGGTTTAGAGTTTTCTTTTCCTGATGTGTGGGTTTTCGTCCCAAACCGGACTCCTTCCACAGATTTTCCTGCTTTTCCTGAATCTGTACGCCTTTTCTAACGCAGCAGGAAGAGCTTGTGCTGTTCCAGGAAGTTTGCTGCTGTAAGCGAAGATTAATGAGCTCCTGACAGATGATCATATGGACTGTTGGGAACAGGATGAAGGTGTTCAATCAGATTCATCCATAAAGCTTGGGAACTGTTGCTAAAAGTTTGTAATTAGCCTGCGTTTGACAGCTGCAGCCTTTAGAGCACGATCCGAGGGTCAGTCTGGATCTGACTGACATCGCTGGGCGCATCTGATCCGAGAGATCTCGTCTCTGTTGGGATCCCAGAGTTTGGACGCTGCAACAAAAAACGGATCATTAAAAGTGATGCGACATGTTGAACCTGATCTTTAAAGGCAGAGATGCTCTGATCAGTCAGCAGGAGGTCGAATACTGAAAAATCTGATTCTTTCCCCTGGTCACTAAATGCACCAACACTAAGAACTCCCCCATTTTTTCCTGTCTGTCAACGCATCAACCAACAGCATCTACGTTTCATGTACCTTTTTATAATTTCAATAAAAATCATATAAAGGACTTTGATGCATTAATTGCTCAGTTTCTGATCGTCATCATGAACCTGCAGCACATCTGGTTCTGACTGGTGAGAATTAACAGGTCCGACCCGAACCAGAAACCGGTACCAACCAGGAAAAGCCTGATGGGGCGTTTCTACCAGGAAGGGCTGAGAATGATGGAAAAACTGCTGAACGTCATCGATTAATAGATGGTCCATCATCTGAAGATGATGCAGAGCTGTGTCCTTCAGAGGTTAAACCTGTTTTCTCCTGTTCAAGAAGGTTTTACATCATTTCCTCACACGCTGCTTCAGGAAAGCCCCACATTACCTCATCAAGTGGTCTTCAACAGTTCTCGTTGGTTTCTGAAGATCTTTTTGTCTTTTGACGCTTCTTCATGCATCACCCTTCAGCTGATCATCCTGGAGCTAAAATCCTGCTTTCTGTTGGAAAAACTTTGGGAATATTCATCGATTCAACGAAAGGAATTGAAAGAATGTTGTTTTTGTGACCGTCTGCAGTGTCTACAGCTGCCGTTTAAAACCGGTTCTTTGCCTGATGTCTGGAAATCACGGTGTGTCGTTCAGCTGCGGAACTGCTTGGATGCAGGAACCTGGAAGGTTCCTGTCATTTAAAATTAACTCTCCTAAAAGAGATCATCCCATATTTTCATTGCAGCGAAATCACAAGTGCCTTTTCTTCTAGCATCATCCTGCCTGAAGACCTGCTCACACTGATGACAGCAGCACAGTTGGAAGGTCCGCCCGCTTCAGTCCTACTCGCCATCTCGGCTCTTAATGCTTCCAGGGCTGAACTGGTGCTTCTGCCCGCTCGGCAGCTCTGCACCACTGCAGGCAGGAGACGGAGCCGCTGTCGGCGTGGCGCGAGCAGAACAGGGAAAATCTCCAAAGCAAAGGAGCCTGTCATTGATTTCAGGAGACAAACAGGATATCCTTCCATTACACATCGATGGGGACGGTGTGGAGAAGGTGGAAGACTTAAGAGCATCCTAGCTTACTGTATGTGGCTGTGGAGGAGCTGCTGCACACTGACCCAGAGGACAGCTTCAGACGGTCCACACAGATGGAGGTTGGTGCTCTCTCTGCACAGCTCCAGGTGCACCAGGAAGACAAAAAAAACAGACATTTTTCACCCCGGACACCCACTGCGTGACCTGCTCCCGCCAGGGAGACGGTGCAGAATTATAACGACAAACAGATTAAAGACCAGTTTTATCCTACGCTTAACGCTGCCAGTACACGACATTTCAGACTGGTGCAGAAAAACCTTGACTGCGTGCTTGTCTGTTATCTTCTTAATGCTCTGGTTGGATGATGATTTCATTTTGGTGATCTAGTAACAGTAGGTGCATTTCCATTAACTTTAAAATTGTGCAATTTGAAATAACGAAAATAAATTTGCTTAACAGAAACAAGGGATTTTCAAAAAAAAAAAAATATCCTCTTTCGAGAAAAAGTTTTGGCGCCAAGATCAGGTGCTTTTCCTGGCCATATCAAAATTGGTTTAGTTTGCAAAACTGCAATGGAAACACTTTCGCATCACAAGAGTCACATGGTCAACAACCGGATGTTGCCGCTGGCGCAAAGCACGAAGAAGACGACAACAGGAAGAAGTCTGTTCTCATCAGTAGCATGTTGGACACGTGCTCCGCTGCAGAAACACAGCACTGATCAGACAGTGATGTGGGTCGCTGGTTGTGGAACACCTGAACCGATTCCTTGATTCCAGGTTCTGCTGGTGCTTTAAAACCTGAAGATGCTTGAATTTAAATGTGATGTTTTAAGGTCTTTGAAGTGTTGAGATGCTGGATGAAGTCGAAGTCGTCCTGCAGTCCGTCAGTGACAGCGAGTGAAGGACGATGTATTAAGCAATAAATATTAATGGAAGAAACACGATTTCTTCCCAAACAGAAGCAAGCAAGGATTTTCTTGCTTGGATGAGATGAGTGAATGACGTGGGAGGAATCCGCCTGACGCTCACACCGGTTCCCCGGCTGCTTCAGGGTTGCGTGACTGACTCCTCCGACACGTTTCAAACATGCTCTCCTGCATGAAGCAGCTGTCCCGAACATGCTCTTTAGCAGCACCGGATGTTTTTAATGCCACAGAAAGCAATTATGTTTCCATCAGAACCATAAAATAAGAAGCTCTGTTATTCTCTGGAGGTAATGAGAGCTCCAAGACATCTCCAGGATGTAGAAACTGGTCTCTTGTGTAACTCGAGTGGTGGTTTTGACTCCAAATTTTGAAGGATTCAGTTCTTTCCAGAGATTATCAGTTGGGTTCTGGGTAAGTGGGCCTTCCCAGCAGCTCGATGTTGCTCCTCTGAAAGCAGCTGATGCTTTTCTTGGCTGTGTTGGATCATTGTCTACAATAACCTTGTTCATAGAACCAGGTAGTTCAAGAACCTTAATGCAGCGGTGCTCGAGTCGCCTCCTGCTTCACGAAGAACAGTAAAGTCTGGCTGGAGGACGACTGCTCCGAGTCGTTTCAGTTGAACTAGTTACCAGTCGAGTCTTCTAGTTCTTTCTGAAGCAGTGTGCTGCAATGCAGGAAGTTCATTCGTCTGCAGTTAATCGTTGTTGCTTCCAGATCTGGTGAAGTGGATATAATTCTCCACTCTGGCAGTCAGAGGGGATAAATTAAAACTCCGATGTGTTGTTTGTGTCGCAGATTCATGTCTACAGTCATATTTCCTCCTTTATTTTCCATATTTAGCTGCTTTTTCATCATTCTGCACTTCTGGTTCTCCCTTCATGTCTGTGTATTTTTCTCATTGTGTCAGTTGATTGGCTCCATCTCCTCATTCGCGTCCTTCCAGTTCTTCTGCTTCGTCTGATTGGTTTACGTGGCAGAGTTCTGCTGTGGTATGGAAATAACAGGCAGACGCTCCTGCTGCAGACGCTACGGCACGCGGGAGCAGACGCTCCTGCTGCAGACGCTACGGCATGCAGATCCGCAGCAGAGCTGGCTGCGAGGCTGAGGATGGTCTGCAACTACAGATTGATAAAATTGCACTTTACATCTGCTGCAGAGTTTTCGGCCAACTTCCACTTAAAGTCTGGAAGATGTTTGCTGTGCTCTTCGTGCTTAACACCAACATGTTCTTTGGTTTGTTGTAAAGAAACTGGAAATGCACCGTGCTGGACTGTCCTACTGAGCGCTTTATTGCCCTGTTGACCTGATCAGTTTGCTGGTCGTTAGAGGACTTAAAGCCTGAACTTCTCTCCTGCAGGCCTGATTAGCTGGACGAGAAGAGATGCACTGAGGGAGGACTGAAGCACGTCTGTTCAAAGGTCGCAGCCCGGCAGGAATCAGAAGCTGCAGGATGCAGACCGGCACTCGGGAGCAGCCGCTGGCCCTCGCTGCGGCTCAGCCAACCAACGGGAAGGAGGAAGAGGTGAACACAGGTGAGGTGCTTGGGGCTGGCTGGTCTGACGGGGCGTCCCTCTGGGCATCTATCGCTGCATAGCCAAGTCATTCTCTTCAGATGGAGGCGACAGGCCTCAGCGATGGAGGAACCCAGTGCAGCTGTGGCTGTCTCGGATTCCTCAGACAGCTCTGTGCAGAAGTCTTGAGCCAACCCTTTTTCCCCTCAGGGACCCCGATAAGACCTCAGCTCTTATCGGGGTCTCCAGGCTTTTCGCTGGACTTTTGGTTTCACGCTCTTTCAGAACCTTTGTAAAACGACGACCTTCAGTTCAGTGGGATTTTGTTCGACAGATCAACACAGCAGAGCAGAACTGTGAAGTAGAAGGAAAATTATGCATGGTTTTCAACATTTTTACAACTCTGAAAAGTGTGGCATGCATCTGTAGAATCACCCTGGGCCGCAGGGCTTCTGGAGTTTGACTCCACCAGCTTTGAACGTCTCCAGCTCAGTCAGGCTGATGGGGAACATCTGAGAACATCGGTTTCAATTCTTGCCATAGATTCTCAGTAGGATTTAGATCTAGACTTTGACTAGGCCATTCTAACCCATGAATCTGCTTTGATCTAAACCCTCCCGTAATATATCTGGCTGCATGGTCCTGCTGGAGGGTGAACCTCCGCCCCAGTCTCTAACAGGTCTCCTCCAGGACGGTCCTGGATTTGGCTCCACCCATCTTTCCGATTGATTCATGCCACACTTTTCAGATTTGTGTGTGTAAAAACTGTTGAAGACCACAGCCCCCTGACTCTGTGTTGCAGTAGGCTGACTGCAGAGGGAAAAGCAGAGCCACGCCCCGTGCTGTCTGAAGAGTGAAGGCTGCTGAACGGTGACTCGGCTGTTAGCTGACCTCAGATCAGCTCGCAGCTCATGCCGTGATGCCTGAGGGGAAGTGAGGGAAATCCTCTCCGTCTGAAGGAGCTGACACCATATTTAGAACCAAGTAAAACAGCAACAGAACCCTGGATTCCAGTCGGTCCCCTTCATGAAGGTCCCACCACAGCATTTTAATCAGGTGCAGGTCTAGACTTTGACTAGACCATTGCAGCTCCTTGGTACTTTTCCCTGAGCCATTCTGTTGTAGATCTGCAGCTTTGCTTGGGGTCATTGGTTCTGTTGATGACCCAGTTTGTGGCAATAGACAGTTAATTATTTAATCATATGACAAATTAAAACGAGCTCCATAATCTCCATTCTGATGATTAATATTTTTGAAGGGCAGTTTTGTTTTCAGAGACATCATATTCCATTTTATTTATGGTTTTGGTTGTGTGTGATTTTTATTTTGGTTTTATTTATTGTTGTTGGTTGTGTTTGATTTTGGACATTTAAAGTATCTTAAAAAAAATTAATAAATAAGAATAGAAATATCCTTTGTTGTCTCACAAATTTCTGATGTGATTTACACCGTGATGTTATTTTTTACTGTAAATAAATATAGAATATTGAAAAAATATAAAAAAAATAAAAAATATACAATAACTAAAAAACTTAATAAATAAATACAGAATATGGACAAAAATTAAAAAATACGTATTAGAAAGTGACAAATTAAAAAAAAACAAAAAACACTAAATACTAAAGAAATTAATTTTTTTAAAAACAAATTAATGACAAATTAATTCAAATTAATGAAAAATTGGCAACTAATAAAAAAATAAGACTGGAATTGAATGGAAAATAACTGAAGTGATAATGTTAAGTGTTCTCTACAACATTAGAGTTTACTGGTCTTTGAGAGGCCGAACTTGCACCATTACGCCATGATCGATATCTCACTTGGAAATAGTCTCAAAACAATCATTTCTGGGACAATTTATTGTCCAGCAAAATTTGTTATGGTGACAGTTCTGGTTATTTCACCGTCTTCGTGGGGCGGGAGCCTTAGCTTTGTGATTAGCTGTGCGTAAAGCTGGGGTCTGCAGAGACAGCAGACGGCTCCAGCGCAGACTTTCTACGTGCATCAGGCGCCGGACTCAGTTCCGCTGTCTCTGTTGTGTCCAGATGCAGAGTCCATGGAGGAGGAGTTCATCTGGGAGGAGTACATGGAGGAGACGGGAGCCGACGCCGCCCCTCACACCACCTTCAGACATGTACGTATGACGGTCGGCCTCAGAGGAGCGGCAGCAGACAGGAGCACAGGTCATCCTTTCTCTGCTCCTCTTTCTCTTTCTGACCCAGCTTTTAAACGGTGACGCAGAAAAGCTAATGGGACAGTTCCTGTCACAAAGCGCTGCCTTTGGTTTAATGGAGCTTCTTTGTTCACCTGTTAAATGACTTTCTCTTTTCCACAAGCTTCCATTGTTTCTGCCCAAACTGTTACCGACTGCAGGTTACTGACAAGCACATTTCAGAACCTTTTTGGATCAAATTCAAACGGATTTTAAAATAGAACCTACTTTCCTATAATGTTCTGGTAGGGCTGCGCGGTGGAACAGCGAATCTAGGGCTGCACCGATTCATCGGATTAATTGTGTTAAATTGGTTATTGAAATTATCGTCAACTAATTTAGTCATCGATAAATGAATAACTGGAGAATACAGACTCAAAACCAGGATAAACGACACTCAGAGCAGTAATGAAGCCAAAACTGTACGCAGTATTTCTCCAGTCTGCAGATAAAAACAGCCCTTCAACCCAGAACTGCTCAGGTGGCAGCGTTAGCTTCACCTGGTCCACATTAACATCCAAGCTTTCCAAAGTTGCCCCCCCCCCACACACACACAGAAAGGAGGGTGCTGGGGGTCCGACGTTGGAGAAAAATGGGTCTCTTGGTGTCACCGAGGCTCCGTGGCAACCGTCAGACTCCATCCACAAGCAGCTGGGTGCCTGGGAACCAGGCCAGGGAAAAGCCTGGTCTGTCCCACCATCACAAATGTCAACACGTTTAACTTCAGCTCCCTGGGGAGTTTAACCTGAGCTGCCGGGGTTGGTCGGAGGAGACTCAGCTGGAGCTTCTCAGCTGGGAAATAAAGGCTCGACTGTTGGAAAAGCACCTCCTGCCCAGGGTTGGGTACGATGGAGGCTCTGTCATGCTGGGGGCTTGTTTCTCTCCCTCTCTCGTAGAGACGCTCGTGGTTTGGTTCTGTTGGTCTGCTGCCGAATCGTTTCCTGAACGCTGCTCCAGGCACGCCGATCCTCTGTTCACTGAAAACTTGTGTCGCTGATCGTTAAAAGTGTTCGTTCGGCTAAGATCGGACTTGGACTCAGTCCCCAACCGGATCGTCCCAAAGCTTCGGTCCGTCCAGGTCCAGCTGGTCCTGGACGTGCTGGAGACGCATTTCCCCCTCCTCCATCAGCCACAGCGGTGAAGGTACCGCGGGGGGGGGGTTCAGAGGCCGAGCAGCTGAGTGCTGATCGGAGCTCCCTGGGGAGGGAGCAGATCGAGTTACTGGGAAACGGACCATGAGTTCCCCAGAAAAATGTGATTTAGTGAAGTGCTGCCCTCCTTTCTCTCTCTGCTGCACAAATTGAAACAATGACTGGGCACACACACACACACACACACACACACACACACACACACACACACACTGCTGCCCTCTTACGCAACCCCAGCAGAGAGAGGGAGAACGGCACGTTGCCGTCGTTGCAGCAGGAAGTCTCTGGGCCGCTCGGAGTGTTTATTTGGAAGATGTGGGCTTCATCCACGCTGGAGTTCGAGTGCTGAACGTGAACTTCCTGTCGGGTCGGAGCGGTGCTGAGAACGGACTCCGGCACGCTGGCGTGATTTTCCCTGTACGTCTGGATGTCTGGTTCCAGGGGGCTTGGTTACAGCCAAAAAAGAAAGAAAAATGAAAAAGTGGGGGGGGGGGGTTGTGTTTGTTTTTGAAACAGCACAAAAATAAAAAATGTCTTGTTTTTCATATTTTCAGTTTCAGTCACAACTATGACCAAATTTAATTTAAAGGTTTCATTTCTTGGGTTTATGTGACCTGGAAGTTGTTCTGCGTGCAAAAGTGTGGGGTATCTGGTGACCCACGGCAGCGCTGGAACAAAGGTGGCAAAAAAATGATTTTATAATCACTTCAAAAAACATTTTGAATTGTTGAAATAAGTCAAGTATTTCACACTTATTTGTTAAAAAAATGAATGTATTTCAGAGGAGGAGCCATGGACCCTTTCAGGGTCATTTCTGCCAGATAGTAACCCTACCCGCCGTCAGCCCGGTGCTGCTGTCCTCTGATAATGCCGTCATTAATGCTGCGGTTTTCTCCAAGCAACGTGAGAAAAGTGTTAAACTGATTATTGGTGGAAATCCCCTCCAACAGTTTCCCTGTTTATTACTACAACACCGTTGCTCAAATGATATATTTACCACAGTTTGGTGTTTTTAATGCGCTGCTTTGCTTTCCAGCCCTGAATTTGCAGGAGTGTGTTTGCGAAACGTTGCACACGTTAAAGCTGAAATCACTCCCTCAGTGTCCTGCTGTGTCCCTCTCAGGTGGAAATCAGCCTGCAGAGCAGCTTCCAGCCGGGCATGAAGCTGGAGGTGGCCAACAAGAGCAACCCGGAGACCTACTGGGTGGCCACCATCATCACCACCTGCGGCCAGCTGCTGCTGCTGCGCTACAGCGGCTACGGCGACGACCGCAAGGCCGACTTCTGGTGTGACGTCATGACGGCCGAGCTGCACCCCGTGGGCTGGTGCGCCCAGAACGACAAGACGCTGATGCCTCCTGAAGGTAGGGAGACGCCCCCAGGGCTTCCGGTTCCTCACCCCGAGGGGCAGAGTCACAGCAGCTCAGTCGAAAAGAAGGACCCAAAGTTCTGCTTTCAGTCCGACTCAAAGTAAAGTTCAGGTCAGAGGTCACCACCAGCATTCCAGGCGTCCATTCAAGCCTTCTGCAGGCTCCGCGGAGGTCCGCTGATGCAGAACGCGGCTGAATCGGACGGAGCAGGTCCAGTCCGGTTCTGGTCTGGGCTCGGTCCAGTTTACTGAATAACTGTTCCCGCCTGGGAACGGTTAGACTGGACCTCACTGGGGACCTCACTGGGCACCTCACTGGGCTCCCCACTGGGCACCCCACTGGGCTCCTCACTGGGCTGCCTTCGTGCTGGGCCCAGTCCAACACTGTCTTCGCTCACTTTAAATAACAAATATTCACGTCTTGTTTTTAACTCCTTAGATGCCAGTTTTACTGATTAAACTCTTGCTCTTTCTTTTGTTTTGAAAAATTGTGAAACTATTTTTGGGGTTTCTTTCTTACAGTTTATGCTTCAATAACCATTTTCTGCTGCAAATCGGTCTGACGAGGGTTTTAGCAGAAGCTGGAAGTTTCGATGCTTTTCCTTTTCTTTATGACAAAGTGGTTTTTAACTAATTGGTCCTTTGGACACAAAAGATTCCCAGAGAAATATTCTCATAATAAATTAATGTTTTTGAATTTCCTGAGTTATAAATTCCAGTTTTATTGATTAAAATCTGTTTTAAAAAAAAAAAAAAAAAAAAAAAAAAAAATAAGTAAAGTAGCTCAGTTTTTATTTACATGTTTATTGATATTTTGTATTGTCATAATTTCCTCTACCTGAGTCTCATTTCAAAGAACAATATTCATTAATTCCCTGGTTTTTAACCTCTGAGATGCCAGTTTTAATTATTTTTTACCTGGAAGTAAACAAATAAGATTTTACAGAAACAAGTTTTTTTTAGATGAACCATAAAGTGACAGATTGACCTACTTAATTTAAACAGCATGTTGAATATATAAAATATTTTACCCAAATAGACCAATTGGCCAAAATTCATGTCACATGCATCAACACATCTGAATTTACGCTAAAAAATAAAACTTTCAGGAAATAACTTTACTGCTTTACAGGCTATTAGTTATTATTAAACTCAGTGAAACATTTTTAGTAAAAATCAGTTTGAAATACTCCCATCTGGTCAACGGTTTCAATAAAAGTCTTGTTCTGCTGAAGCAGATATCCTGTAATTAATCATCTCTGATATTTACTTGACTTGAGATATCAGTAAACCGTTGCTGTTACTCAGATGTTTACAGAAGGTTGGCATCTGCAGGTACTTGTCTGCAGGTTGTCGTCGTCTGCGGGCGGTTGTTGCCCGTTTATTGTTGTCGTCTGCAGGCGGTTGGGGTCTGCAGGCGGATGTCGTCTGCAGGCGGGTGTCGTCTGCAGGCGGTTGGGGTCTGCAGGCGGATGTCGTCTGCAGGCGGTTGGGGTCTGCAGGCGGATGTCGTCTGCAGGCGGATGTCGTCTGCAGGCGGTTGGGGTCTGCATATTTTGCACCAGGAGTAATTCTCTTTGTTTTCATGAAGAGGAGATATTGTCGTTGGCGTCAGCAGCTCCGTCCTGCTCTGCTGAAGTCGAACTGAGCTGAAAGAGACATCGTCACCTCCACCATCTGCTGGACTGAGCGCTTGGCGACCCATCACTGGGGACGGCCTCTCGGAGCACCTTTCGCTCTCCAACCTGCTGCGTCATGTTGCCCTCCTCAGACTGGCTCTTGCAGCGGAGACGACCCAAACGCTCTGGTGTCCATCCAGACGCACGTCCTGCTAAACGTTCACACGTTCCTGTTGCGTGTTGGTCCGTTGAAACGTTCTGGTCTTCAGCATTGCTCTGCAGTCTTTGCAGAAACATCAGCCGGTATCGGTTTTTATCCAGATGGAAAGGAAAGAGGACTCGTGTTCCAGATGTTGAGATCTTTACAAACTTGATGTGACAGAGTATTTCAGACGTAACCTCTGAACATTTGTGTTCTGGACTCCTGAATCAAATCGGTCCAACCTTTCAACACACACCGGAGGAGTTTAGTCCGTTTAAACCCAGCTCCGGTCCGGTTCCGTCAGCAGAGCGCTTCGTTTGAACACAGCCGTCCCGCCAGGCTGTGGGCCAGAACAAACCTGGACCACCGCCTCCTCGGCTCCACCTTCTACACATTGTTGCTTTAGATTTAAAAGAAAACTTTCCAGAATAAAACGTCCTTATTTTCAGCACCAAAGCTTGTTGGTGTCACATTTATTTTCTAAAACTGGTTGATTGAAAAGCCCGGCTGGGATTTTCTCTCATCTCTTCCGTGAGCAGCAGTTTCTGTCTGCTGGTTTCGGACCACAGCGGTGCTTCAGGTTCTGGAGCCCTCATCTGTGACAGGGGTGTCCAAACTTTCTGTCACATGGGCCAGAATCGTCGCGTCAAAAGTATTGGCGGGCCAAGAAAATTAAAAAAAAAAAAAAAAACTATAATCAAGCAAATGGAGCAGTCTGATTTTTTTTTTCTTTTTTTTGTGTTAAAGGGATGTTATTCATCGTAGCATAAAAAGGATTTTGCTCGTTTGTTTTATTAAAAGAAAAAAGAAGATCAAAATTCTCAATTTAACAAATTTATTCTCAGTTACAAAAACAGGATTTGGGTCATTTTCTTTCATAATGCTTGCAATATTTAGCAGAGGTTAATGAATGCAGTAAAAGCTGAGTTTCTGGATCCAGCAGCTTCGACTGATTATAAAAGCTTGGTTGTAAAAACACAAATACTTTGTTGGTAATAATTTTACCCTGATAGAAAAAAAAGTTTCATAAACAAATTGATATCATGTTTGAACTGCAGTTGGGGGGCCGGGAAAAAAAACAGTCCAAGGGCCACAAATGGCCCCTGGGCTGCACTTTGGACACCCCTGATGAAGCAGAAGCTAAAGTTGGGTTGAAGCTAAACGGAAGATGCTGGCATCACTCTCAGGGTGCCAATACTTTACCGAAGCTTCTGTTACATCCTGCAGAAATGTGTGTTTATGTTACAGTGTGTGTGTGTGTGAGAGAGAGAGAGAGCTTACACCTGTGTTAACATGTTTCCTTCTCATTTTGTGTTCTTTTCACTTCTCAGATAACATTTACCTGAGAAAAGGTAAGCTGCTCCACCTGAGCGCCAGACTGACTCACCTGCCTGCCGCTCTGACTCAGCTGAACACGGCCGCAGTGCTGCATGCTCTGCTTCCTCCCCCTCCTCTTCTTCTCACAGCTCAGCTCTCCTCTCCTCTCTTCTTGCATGCTTTCTAGGCGAGCGCTGAACGAGTGTGTCTTAGCAGAGATAACACACACACACACACACACACAGCTGTGCTCCGATGATAACGTGAGGCGGTTCCGACCGAAGCGAGGCGCTCTGGTCCAGCCAACGGTTGAGGAACGTGTCATGGAGATCAGGTCCGTCGGCTGATGTCCAATCGGATCTCTGACTTGGATTTGGCAGCATCTGATTGGTCCTTCCAAACCGCTGTGTGAAAATACTAAACTGCCCAAGTCTTGAGGCGACCGTTTCTTTGGACTTTGGCTTCTTGTTCCGTTCCTTCCTGAGCTCATCTGCTGTCGCGTGGGCTTCTGCCTCCTCCTCCCGTCTGAACCCGGCCCGCGGCTTGGAGCAGGAGGCCTGGGCGCTCCGGGTCGGCGGCCGGTGGTCCCCCAGATGCAGACGGAGGCAGGACGAGTCTGGAGAAACGGCAAACACTCAGGAAAGGGAATCTTCCAGACTGCAGAACCTCTGCACTGCTGAAGCCACAAGTTAAAGGGATAGTTCACCTTTTTTCCTCATCTGCATGAACTGGAATCAAACCGGGGCCAAAGCGCCCTGAAGACGTCCTGCGAGGCTCGTGCAGCTCAGGTTTGCAACACAATGAGGAAGGAAATCAAGCGTTTCCAGAGAAGCTGCTTCTCACAGGAAGTGAGGTATGAATCCGCCGCTGTGATGCGCTTCAGAGACCAGATGGGAACCTGATTTCAGCTTTCATCCTGGGTCCAGTGGTCAGTCTGGAGCTGAATGTCATTTCACTGCTGTTTTATTTTGAAAGGACTGCGTGTTGCTTCTGGGAGGAACTCAAGAACCGGACAAGATGGCATCAAAACAGAAACAACGTCTGGAAGCGCCAACGCTTCCCCACACGCGGCTTCGTGTTTGCAGAAGCGCCCAGGCCTGGGAGCCGAAGCACGCCTGGCTCACACTGCAGACGAGACGATGAAGAAGCCAGAGTCCAAGCGTCGGAGCCGGGAGACGCGTTTCTCCCCGCCGGAACGTCGCCCTCTGCTCGGCGTCCGGCCGATCGCTTCGCCTGCCTGCCTGCACTGCTGCGGAGCACTGAGTGCAGATAGTTTCATTCATCAGTCTCTTCACTCGTCATAGCTGGTGTTTAACCCAGCGAGCTCCAGAGCTGGGAAAAGTTTTCACCCCCTGAACCGTAGAGCCGGTGGCTGCTCCCTCTGCAGCAACAGCTGATAACTGGGGCAATCTTTAGACCCACCGGCTTTCCTGACTTCATGGAGCAATCAGCTGTAGAAAGTCGTCCAGGCTCTGAAGCAGCAAGGCGGCCCAGAGCATCACTCTGCCACCACCATGTCTGATGTTCTGCTTCTGAATGCTGGATGAGTTTGACTCCAGCTGTAAGAGGACCACCACCACCTGAGAAAGGTCCTCAGGGTTCCCGGAGCAGCTCTGGGATGTTTTCTACGCTGATGGATGCGGACGACTTTGTTTGCTGCTTGAATTTCTTTCGACCAGGACATGAGGTGTTGCTGTTGAGATCTTTTAGCCTCTCGTTGTTTGAAAACCGGTTTGTTTTTACTCGAGTTATATTTGACTGATAACTCGGCCTGCACCGATTAATCGATTATTGAAATAATCGTCAGCTAATTTAGTAATCGATGAATGGAGTACAGAGTCTAAAAAAGGCCACTTACTGAAAAAACAACACACCCAGAGCAGGAATTAAGCTGAAACTATATAAAATATATCAACGTTTTGCATTTAAGGTAAAAAAAAAAAATAAAACACCTTTGTCTGTAAATCTGTTCCACCCAAAACGCCTGAAGTGGCAGTTTGAGCTTCGCCTGGTTCAGATTCACTGAAGGAAAGCTGTTATTGCATTTTAGGCAGTAAAATGTTTATTTTCCAATTTTAAAAAAGAATTTAATTATTTGCCTCTTTTAATGCATTTCTAATATTGTATAAAAAAGCCTCAGAAGTTAAATGAAAAATCTGCAGAATGTAATTTTTGACCCGATTGATCGGTAGAAGAGTCGGGAAGTAGTCAGTGGTCAGCAGCGGCCCTGCTCATCATCCGATTTACCTGATGATCCGAAACAGTGAAAAGTGGACAAACCTTTAGGGGTGTAAATACTTTCTCACCGCTCTGTATAATGGTGTTTATTTTGCTTCACGCACCTCCGGCAGTTTCCCCGTGGCCGCCGGCCTCCGCTCGCTTCTGTGCGTGACGCGTTCTGGGTCCTGCAGGGAAAAGCAATGATTTGGAGGGAGAAGCTGCAGGCGCTGCAGGCGCTGCAGGCGCTGCAGGAGCTGCAGGCTCTGCAGGCGCTGCAGGAGCTGCGTCTCCGGTCAAACTTGCCCACTCGTTCATGAAACTCAGCCCCGCTCCTCCTCCTGCTCCTGCTCCTCGTCCTCGGCCGGTTCCGGCGCCGCTGCTGCATTCATGGAGTTGATCTGCGTCTGTCTGCGAGCTCTTTGTGGCATCATTAGTTCGTTCTCAGAGTGAGTCACCAGCTTCTGCTCGCCCTCACTGTGCAGAAATTCAGGCATTTATTACACTGAGACTTTAAATGTTTAAAAATGTTCAGAATATTTGAGGCCAGCTTTTCTGGGACAGTTTGGACAAATCAAAGCAGACACTTTGGAAAGAAATCCTTCGTGTTTGCAGGTGGTGGCGGCTTCTCCCAGCATGCGTTCACCAGCATGTGCACTTCTCCCTGTGTTTCCGTGTGCATGTGTTTAGGGTACACAGAGAGCTGCTTTTCCTTATTTTTCAGGCTCCATCACAAGTTTGGTCATGTGATTTGGCCGCTGCTTGCAGAACAACTCTTGCCTGAGATGATTTGCATAATGAGCTGAGCGGCTGCTTCCTGGCTGCCAGCTCCTGCTGGTGAGGGCCTCCCCGACGGGCTCGGCGTGTCTGCGGGTGTGTGAGCTGTGATGTGGACGTTGGCTGTGGGCGTGGCGGCAGGTTAAAAAGGGGCTGAAGAAATTTTCATGATTCAGAAATTCGGCTCAGCTGTTGCTGCTGGTTTTACTCACATTCAAACAAACACCATGCAAGCACCAGCGGTCGGAGGAGACCATGGCGTTTCCTGCAGGTGGGGTCCTGTGGTTTGCTCCTGTTCGGGTGGAAGGAAGAATAAAAGCAGCGTCCATCTTTGATGCAGGGGCCCCTGGGCATCATGGAGGACATTCATGCTTCCATAAATCGCTGTTTATCCCAAACGGAGCATCACATTTCTCCAGAAACACACAAACTTGTCCACATGTTGCAGCCTTTGTGTTCAGAGCTGCACAGAGCTTTGCTTTTATTTATGGAGATCATTTGTTCAGAACTTTGGAACCTCAAAGTTTGGCTGCAGCAGCCACTGGAAACGTAGTTTTTATTTTTCTGCTCTTTCCCTCACTGCAACGCCAGCAGCACAGGAACTTACTTTGACCCATACTATAAGATAAGATGGATTTTATTGATCCCACAGCAGGCAGATTGACTGGTGACCGCAGCAGAAAAAGGGAATCGCAACAGCCATTTAAAAAAAAGAGCTAAAATGATAAATAATCTCCATTTCTGGTCTAGAATGATGGTGTGATCACCTTGATGCCGGGCCGGCAGGCAGACAGCAGCAGCTGCAGAGGACAGGCCGGTCCGCTTGGTTTTGTTCGCTGCAGTCTGCGCAGCGCGAACAGCACTGGTCTTGGAGAATGTGACATGTTTGTCCATGACTGAAATCTATTGATGCAGTTGTGTCTCCAGTCTCACCCATGAGACTAACCTCACGTATGTCATGCAGAGGCTTCACTCACACCAGACTGATGGTTGAACTGCTGTCAGATGGACTCAGCTAATAGCTATCAGACCACATCTGTGCACCCATAAAGCAGCCATATTTTATTCCCAGATGACCAGTTGATCTTTAAATGGGTCACATCAAATAAAACTGGGAGACGGCCCAGTCGGGATGCAGCAGAACACTTGATCCCAACGCACGTGCGCTATTCAGATCTAGATTCAGACTACCCAGCTTGACATTCCTCAACGTTCTGCTGGTGTCCTCACCTTTAGACCCACCTAACGTGTTTCTCAACTCTCCTGCTCACGCAGCAAGGTGGGAAACGGCAGCTTTTCAGAAACCTATGTGGATTTTCAGGCTGTGTAAACTACTGTTGCTCAGCAGCAGCTTCGAACCACATCTTCCTTGACATGCTCAGACTCTGGTTTGCACATCTTCACTGTGTGAATTTTTCTGTTTATTTCAGATAAGATTGTCTTTGCAACCCTTTCATTTCCCACAGTGCTCAAACAAAGCTTGATCAGCCGCTTCGCTCTGAGCCGCTAATCTGGACAGGATCTGTAAAAATACTTGATCTATTTCCGTCCGCTCGAGCTCAGCAGACGGAGTGTGAGAACACGACCAGCAGGGCCACAGACCTGCTGGTTCTGCACGCTCCCGTCGCAGGAAAACGGGCTCCTTGATTCTTGTTCTGGCAGAAACCGGCCCGAGTCCAGAGCCAGCAGGCGAGTCCTCCATTCACTGGAGTCAAGTCACACTTGAGCTTCGTGTCAGCGAGGATGTCGACTTCGTTTAGGAAACCTGGAAGAGTGAAGAGACACGGTTTTGCTGTTATCTTGAATTTATCACAGAACATTAAACGTCTGTGTGTGAAAATGTAGTTGTTGCTTTTTCAAAAGCCACAACTTCTCACTTGTGGATTACATCACCCCCCCCCCCCCCGCCGTTCCACTAAATGTTCACACGAACAAAAGCAACGTGTGAAAAAGACAGGAAGAGTCTGCAAACAGAAAAATGGCCCCAAAACTGCAGCTGACAAAGAAAAACATGCTCAGAGCCGAGTTTTGGACCTTGAATCGTTGAAAGAAGGAAGAGGAAATGGAAATCTCACATAAACCTCGCTCTTCAGCTCTGAGGTGTGTTGAGATGAACAAGATGTCTTCATGAGTTTCCTTCTGGATCTGAACTTTGATTTCTCTGTTTGACTCCAGATTAGTTTCTCTGGCAAAGCAACGAATCCAGAAACCTGCAGCAGGAAGAAAACTGGAAGCAGCTGATTCTTAACTGAGGTCTTAACTTTACGGGTTTTTTGGGAGAAGTTTGAACTTCAGGAAATTCCTCCAGAGTTTTCCTGATTCCTGGACTTGTGAGGAAAAAGAAGGAGTCTGGAGAAATATGTTTCCTGTCCTGTTTTTAAAAGTTCTGTCCATCCACAACTTATTTTTCATGTTTCTGTTATTTTTGGATAAAAAATAACAGAAACTTGGAGAAACTCATTTAAACTTGGAGAAACTCTGCAGGCTCACAAGTCTTAAGCTGACCAGCGAGAGCAGCTCTGAACGAGGTGAAGTCAGAAGTCATGCCGTCATCCTTCCCAGCAGAGCTTGGGTTTTCTGTCGGAGCGTCTCTCTTGCTTCAGCCTGATGGGCATCATTGCTGCAGGGAGTATCTGTTGCCTCAGCGCAGCAGCATTTCATCAACTCCTCCCACATGCGTCTGTCGTTGTGAGTCACCGCCAACACGAAAAACTGTCCACAGCTTCCTATAAACGTCAGCTCCGTGCTTCGCTGGAACATAGAGTCATGTTTTGGAAAATCACGGGGGGGATAAGGGGAAATAAAAGCTCTAATGTAAAACAGTCGTGCGTTTTAAAAACCTAAGCAACGCGTTAGCTCGTTCATGCAGCACGGATGCATTCCTGCAAGATTAACCACCGTCAGAAATGACAGAAATCCAGAGCAGGAAAATATTCCCTATGTGGCCATGAATTTATGTATGAAATTAAATTTATTTGGGTCAAATCTCAAGTTTTGATCTTAAATTGATCAAAAATGAAAGATCAGTTTACAGAAGCAAAGATGAGATTAAATATATATTCTAAGAATCACAAGATCGACACTTCAACAAAAAGAACAACTGATCATCAGCTGATTAAAGTCCAAGTTTCTCAAAAATATATATCAGGATTTGGTTTTATGAGTATTGTTTCAAGGTTTTTTTACATGTATTGGATCTTAGAGGAAAGTTTGGAGGAAGGAAAATCACAAACATGAATCAGCATGTTTGACAAACACATTACGGTTACAGTTTGGAACGTTTCTATCCGCTGGCATCTGACCGGGATCTGGGACTGGGCTCTTCTTAGGAACCTTTCCAGGAATCAGGGAGGTTCGTGCTCCAACACTGCGACCATGCAGGGGAGAAACCAGGGCTGCATGCTGTTGGAAATCACGCAACGGGCACATTCTAGCTAAATATTACGATGTTTACATCAGTTCAAATAAATTCACATTTCCCCACTGTGATTTTTACCGTCATCTGTGACAGGCTGAATGTCTTGTAGGCAAGCAAACACGTGGAATATAACGAGCAACAATGATATTGCGCACACTGTAATTGTAATGATGATACATTTGCGATGTGGTGACTTCATATCGGTGACAGAGGGTCGCTGCTGGAGCAAATCTTGTGTTTTTGCTGGAGATCATGTTTTATTTTCACGACGCCCTGCAGCTCTCTGAGGTGTCAGGATGTGAATTTTTAAATCTCCTAGTTCGAGATTTCCACAAAGCTCGAGCGTTTTTATCTGGTGTTTCGGACTCGAACTGCTGCGACTCAGAGAACCAGAATCAGCTTTACTGGCCGATTTCTGCACACGAACTTTATTCTCAACGCACAGCGGTTCGAAACATAAGTCTAAAATTTGGTGGGAATTTTTTTTTTTGTTTGTTTTTCTTGAAAAACTGTAGAGAGAGAGATGGGGGGGCACCAGAGCAGCCATCTTGCAGCAACGTGTCGGTGCTGTGATGGGTCTAAATCGGCAGCTCGCTCGGCTGAACGCCGCTGGATGAACGAGCTGAGATGCTGCGCTGCAGGTGGAAGGAGCGCTGACCCTGTCAGTGGAAAGTGCCGGAAGGGCGTCTGATTTTAGGACTCAAACGTTTTCTCTCAGATTAATGGGATTATCTGATTTCTGTCTGTGAGGGAGAGTGAGAGTTTCAGCTGCGCGACGCAGGGCAGCCTGCCTCGGCGGCTCTTCCAGTAACAGACGGCGAGCAGGAAGGGACGACCAGGAAGCAGCCTGGCGGCTGTTCAGCTCCTGGATGAGCACAGAGTGCAGAGGGCATGCCGGCAGTCAGCCTGCACAAAACCTGCAGCACAGGCTCATCTGTTCCTTTTCCACCCTCACGGCACCTCATGCATGCATTTCACATGCAAGCAGGAAGCAAACTGCTGCCAGCGTTCCTGTCACAGAAAATCACATTTAGTGGAGCAGTTGAACTTGTTTGGTTTGGTGTCTGAACCTTGAACATGAAGGTCCTGAGAATATTCTGGTGCAGGAATCACGTTTATTGTTCGAAATCACCAGTTTCTGTGTGCAGAAACGATCTGCTGCCAGCTGGTGCTTCTGTGACATCAGACAAGTGATTTCACTTCAGCTGAAGCTTCATTTATCTGGATACGGACCACCTTCCTTTTGTCTGAACATGCTTGCTCTCTGCTGAAAACAATGAGTAAAATTTGGTTTGAAAGTCATTTATCAGTTAAAGTTATGGAAAAACCTGATGAGCCGGTTTCTGAGTCCACGTCTGCAAACTTCAACTCTTCACTTTCATTTTGACTCTGAAGCCAACATTAGTTCAGTCGTTTAATCTGCTTTAGGATCGCCTTCAATCTCAGCCCGCATGATTCGGATAGGTTTGATCTGATCAATGTGAAAACATGATTTTGCATCAGCAGAATTCATGACCTCTTAAAATCGGGAGGGACCTGAGGAAGGGCTCGGCCGACAGCTGCAGAGGCCGCAGCCGCTAGTCCTGAAGCTGGCCTCGCTCCGGCGTGGAGCTGCAGGACTCCCACTGACTCTCCCTGCTGACGGTCGAAAAGCTCGTGTTCGACGCTGAAATGAAACGAATAAAAAGTCCAAAAGAAGCTGTTCTAAGGCGAGAAGGTCCTCCTTCAGGAAGAATGCGGCGCAGCTTTGTTGTTGCATCAGTTCTGTGGCGAAAGGTGGACCGCGTGGAAGCTGCAGTCGCTCAGAGACTCCGACGCGGCTCCGTCCTGCAGCTCACTTATTTAATCACTGATTACTGATGATGACCTTCTGCTCTGCATGCAGCCATCAGGGAGAAACACAGCGACTGGACGGAGTTCCTGATCCAGGACCTGACCGGGTCCAGGACGGCGCCGGCGAACCTGCTGGAGGGGGTGAGTGGGTTTCCTGGGCCGACAGACCGCGATCAGTTTCTGCAAAACGCTTTGCCTTCTCTGCAGATGCAACATTACATTTTACTGTCATGATGTTTATCATACGAGGCTTCATGTTTCCTTGTGGAAGCTGCCTTCCCGTCGCCGAACAGAGGTCAGACTTTCTGTGGGATTTTCTTGAAAACATGGAGTTGGGTCGCTGGGCCAGCATCATTCTGAGTCCTCTGACTTCATAGAAAATTAAGAGTTAAAAAAATCCTTTAAAACCACGAGTGAAGTCAACATAACTAAACAGGAACCGAATTATTCTGATAAACCGTTTGAACTAAGTTAACTATGAGGAAAACATTGGAAAAATGCATGAATGCTGACCTGAGCAGGACAGAGCAGTTAGACGTGAGGCCCTGGAGGCAGGTTTTAATGACCGGCTGCAGGCTGGAAGCAAAGGAAAACCCAAACTGGTCCACATGCAGAACTTCTCCAGCCTGCGGAGGTATTTTACTGCAGTAAGTCCAGATTAAAACTCAATTCCAAATTTTTAGGTTTTTTAAAATACAATTTCCAATTTCAATTGTATTCCCACTTTCCATCACACCTTAAAACACCCCACAACAGGAGCTCCCGTCCCTAAACGCTAACCCACGGATTGTAGCCGAGGAGCGGGCTGCTGACTCCGAACCGAGCCGCTCCTAAACGTTCCGCCTCTGCTCCTCAGCCGCTGCGAGGGAAGAACACGGTGGACCTGGTGGTCGCCGGCTCCCTCCTGGAGCTCCAGGACCTCTGCGACCCGCTGCTGTACTGGCCGGTGAGGGTCGTCCAGAACATCGGAGGGAGGCTCCGGCTCCGTCACGTCGGACTCACCGAGGACCACCGGGCCCAGGACACCTGGCTGTTCTACCTGGACGTCAGGCTCCGCCCCCTGGGCTGGGCTCTGGAGAACAGCCTGACCTTAGAGCCCCCCGCAGGTCAGAACCGGGTCCGTGCGGAGGAGTTTGGTTTTTATTGGGCCAAGACAAGGTAACCTCTGACGTCAGCTTGTTTTGACCAACCAGAGCTCAGGCCGCTGCGGAGCGACTCCGACTGGCAGCAGGCTCTGCGGGACGCCCGGCTGGCCGCGCAGGAGGACCCGCTGCCGCTGGAGGTGTTCAAGGTGAGTCGGTCCGCCCCCCGCTTTATAGAGCCGGTCTATGAGACAAACAGTTTTTGGGCAGCGCCGTTAGAAACTCCCTGACAGAGGATAAGGGTTGGGAGATAACAGGAAGGGAGGGAAGGGAGCAGCTGCATGATGTTTCTGAGCCTTCAGACCTGGAGGAGCTCCTCAACGCCAGCTGCCAGAGCTCTGAGTCTGGCCCCACTGCGGGCTTCATGCATCACCCACCGCGACTTGTGTGAATGATCACAGTGGAGGCCGTTTGTGCTGAGAGCTGCTCCTTCCTGTTCCAGGACCATGTGGACCTGCCCAGGCACTCGTTCAGGACCGGCATGAAGCTGGAGATGGTCTCTCCGTGGAAGCCGCTCCAGATCTGCCCCGTTTCTGTCACCAAGGTGAGTCACGGGGTCAGGATGCACCCCTGCAGGCCGCCGCCTCCCCCACGCATGCATGCCTCTGGGGGTGTGGGGGGGCTGCTCCCTGGCGTGGTTGGATTCCACAGAATGAGGCTGAGTAGGAAATCCCAGGGAGGCTCTTTGGTCTCTTATCTCAGATAGATGTCAGTGATGATGACTTTTCTCTTTGTTTTCCTTTAAAGCTTCTTTAAACCTCCACGACTGGCGCAGAAAGGCACGTTTCCCACTTTCATTACAGCGCTTTAAGTTATAATTCTACAATAGAAGAGTCTCAGATCATGAAGCGAAAACTATCAATAGAAAAACAGGATTTGTTTTAAAACAGTCAGTCGTGCTAAAAAGAAAGTGCACCCTTTAGAACAGATCAGGGCATAGTAAAACCACGTAACACTGTCATTATTAATGACACAAAAACAGTCAGGATGTAATAATTAGAAAAACAACTGCTGTGATGACTTCCTGAAGGCAGAGTTTCAGAAAGAGCAGGACTTCCTTAAAGAGACAGAGGCCCAGTTTCAAGGCGTTAAATTATGAAGTTAAATTCCGCTTGAAGCTGCATGTAACGTTAATGAAAATGTTTTTTCCATATTTTTTAAAATTATGTCATGACAGTTTAATATCAGACAGAAAAACTTTGAAAAAATCCAACTCCTCTGCCTTCTCCCAGTGCTCCCAGTACCAACTGCAGAAATCCACCAGTCAGAAACAACCAATCAGAGCCAGGAGGAGGGGCTTAGCGCTGTCAATCACCCTCATGTACCCCCCCCCCCACTCACACACTCCCCCTGCTCTCTGCTGCGCTGCAGCTGGTTCACAACATACCCTGCTGCTAATGCTAAGGCTAGCTAGCCTGGCCACCAATGACGACGGATAAACAGTTGTCAGTCACCCTCAAGCCCCGCCTCCTGGCTCTGATTGGTTGTTTCAGGTCGGGAGCGGAGCATTTTAGACGGCAATAGTAAAAGTTACATACTGCAGCTTTAAGTCATATTTGATATACAAGGCATTTTTATAACAAGTGAAGGAAACATAGTTACTTGATTGTTGCTATAAAGTGATTCGATACACATAATACTGCCCCTTTAAGGTACTAGAATGGTCTAGTCAAAGTCCAGACTTCCACCTGATTGAAATGGTGGGACGTTCAGAGAGCTGAGCAGAAACCTCAGTCAACCGAAGTCAGTCAGGAAACCACGTGGTTCCACAAGCTACTGGATCATTCGGTCAGAATCTTCCGACCGGGTTGGGTTTACAGGAATATCTGGTTCCTGGAAGTTCTCCGGTCCTGAAGATCTTCAGATGTCTCACATTTTTGACTCTCCTCTCTAATTATGACGCCCGTCTTTGTGTTAGGATCTGTTTTTATACTGGTTTGTTCAGCTCCTGCTAATCTTAAGTCTGGAGGGACTTTAGAACCTGTGTGGTTCTGCCAGAACCGGTACTCGTCGTGTCAGAAATAACGCTTCCGTTTCCTCTTCAGGTCTACAACGAGCTCTACTTCCAGGTGACGCTGGACGACCTCTCTGCTGACGCCGAGCCCCGCTCCGTTGTGTGTCACGCCAACTCGCCCGGGATCCTGCCCGTCCAGTGGTGTCTGAAGAACGGCGTGGTTCTGGAGAAGCCTCTGGGCTTCGAGGGCCAGGACTTTGACTGGGCCGACTACCTGAAGCAGACCGGAACCGAGGCAGCGCCCGACACCTGCTTTCCTGACGTAAGGAAGGGCTGACTGTGGCTTTCCGAGGTTCTGATCCGTAGCTCTCAGTGCTGCCTTTGGTTGAATCGGTGCTCTGAAAGTTAAGGTTGAGAGAAAGAACCTCCCGCGCTGGTTGTGAGCAGCTCTGAACCATGTTTCGCTCTGGGCTCGGTTCTGGTCCATGTGCCAAAAATATCCTCTTTGTTCACACGCGGCACAGCATGCGGTCACGGTCCAGTACAGACTGCCCAGAAACCGCTGTGAAATGCGACTTCATCAGCCGCCGTGGATATTTCCTGAGCAGTTGTGTAGTCTTGGTTGTTCATCTGCTGCTGTTGAAAGGCCAGATATATTTTTCTGACAGAGTCAACATGGAGCAAAGAATGAAAATGATGCTGCGAAACAGAAAATGTGGTTTTAGATCCCTGCTGTGAGTGTTGGACTAACCCTGTCCTTCCTGTGTGTGTGTGTGTGTGTGTGTGTGCGTGCACGCGCGCACCTCCAGACTTGGCAGACTGGAAGCTTTGCCAAGGACATGTGGCTGGAGGCGGTGAACCCTGGGCGGCCGGAGGAGGTGTGTGTGGCTCAGATCTGTCAGGTCAGAGGACGCCTGCTGTGGCTCCGACTGGAAGGTGCCCCCCTGTTGGTTTCTCCTCACAGCCAAGGTCAGCTGAAATGAAAGATCCTTGTGTGTGACAGCCCCCCCGCCTGTCTCCAGGTGTGCTGAAGCCGCTGTCGGAGTGCATCGTGGACGTGGAGTCCATGGACATCTTCCCTGTGGGCTGGTGTGAAGCCAACGCTTACCCCCTGACCCCGCCGGCCAAGCCCGTCTGTATGTACGCTCACAGACACGCAGCACGCAGCGGCTGCCGCCGTGACACCAACGTCTCCTTGTTCTGTTGTCCTGCAGGCCAGAAGCAGAAGAAGATCGCAGTCGTCCAGCCGGAGAAACAGTAAGAAACACCTCCGTTTCATTCAGTCCTAAATGTCTTCATCTGCATGCAGGCAAGAGGCGTCCCCAGAGCAGGTGAAAGTAAATGAGCCTGAACATCGAATTTCCACCAACCAGCTGACGTTTCACGCAGATGGTTCTGGAAGTGTTTCTGTTTACAGCAGGAGCTGCGTTTCCATTGAAATTACGAAAATAAATCCCCTTCGTGGAAACGTTTTGCCACGAGGATGAGGTGGGTTTTTTTCAGCTGTGTCAAAATTGGTTTATTTCGCAAAACTGCAACGGAAACATTTTTTTTCACATCACACGAGTCACATGATCAACAACCGGATGTTGCCGCTGGCGCAAACCCCGAAGAAGAAGATGAGAGGAAGTAGTTGGGGGATCACGGCGCGGCTCGTTTTTAATGACTTACGTCGTGAACAAGCTTATTCACGTATGATTTTAATTTATGGAAACATCGCAATTGCAAAATCGTGTTTTTCTGACATTAGCAGGGAACGGACAGAGGTTTGCGCCCATCCGTCATGGAAACGCAGCCAGTAATGGGCTGGGATGAGATCCTCAATGGGCAACATGACTGGGTTAGGAAATGAATACAAAATTCAGTTAATAATAATTACAACGTAACCTTTTAACAGGGAGAAAGAAAAAAAAAAAAAAAAAAAAAAAAAAAAAAAAAAAAAAAAAAATCGCAGTGAGCATCACATCAAGCAGACCCTTCCTGGAACTGCTGAGCAGCTTTCTCCACATCTCCTCTGATGAGCTCCAAGTCTTTGTGGTTGGAAGGCCTCCTTGCCATCACCCTAATCTTGAGCTCAGATTCAGGTCAGGGCTTTGACTGGGCCGCTCCAGAATGTTAATGTCATTTCCAGTCAGATCTGTATGCTTGAATATTACCTCAGGTGTCCCACAAGGCTCAGTACTTGGTCCCAACTATTTATTATGTACACTGATATATGTAGAGTGACATACTGAGGTCTGTTGTTTTTGCAGATGATTTGACCAGCGGATCTTGGAGGTTGTCAGAAAATAATTTCATAAACTTAAATACTGGTTTGATTAAAATAACTTATCCTAAATTTCTCCAAAACCAAATTTGTTGTTTTGGAAATCAGGAAATGCATACATGTGCGAAATTGGGAATAACTTATTAATTCATGATGTTTGAAAAGATGTTTCTGGGTCTAATTTTAGGAAGGAAGGATGGAAGTTTTCTAGGGGAATGAATAATTTTAGGCCTAATTGTGTCTGTAATTATTTAAATGTGTCAAATGAAATAACTATGTACTGAAATCAGTTAAATATTTAATCCATTGCATTAAAATTATTTAAGTATTTAATATTTCTGGTGGTTTATTCCAGCATGGAATAATTAAATCATCTCAGATGAGATCCTATGGTGCACATTTAACTTTTATCTCATTATTGGGGTTTTTTCCCCAAAATTACTGTTTATTGTTTCCCCGTCTGAATTGATCCTCAGATCTGATTGGTTAACCTGCACAGCAGCACAACTGTAGACTAATCGCCTTGGGTGAAGCAGTGTAAGCTCCACCCACTGACTTTGACTAAGCCTGGCAGATAAAACAAATGACGGATTTTAAATAATGAAATCAAAGAAATTTCAACAATTAGACATATCTCTATCATACAATACAAAATATAATAAATTATTTTCAATTTGTTATATATTTAAGTAGATTTTATTGATGTAACAGAAATATTAAAATAATTGTAGATTTGCTTGTTTATAGAATGCTTTTTTTTTTTCAAATTAGCACATGTATTTAAGTTTTTTTTTATTTTTTATGATAAAGAAAGAAAGAAAAATTTACAGACTTATTTATAAATTGAATTGTGGCACTTTAGGCTCCTAATTAATACGTTTGATCAACCAGGGGAACCAAATCTTTTAATGTTATTAATTTGTAAAAAAAAAATAAATAAATAAATAAATAAAAAATAAATAAATAAAAAAATTAAAAAAAATTAAAAAAAATCATAATATTCTAATAAAAAAGATATAAAATAATATATGTGGGATGAACAGATGGTTGCTGGTCAAGCTGAGATGCATTAAAGCAGATGTTGGTGGATATTCAAGCAGGGAAAGCAGGTCCAGGTCGTTTGTGCCTTGGATCGTTTTAAATAAAAATGAACTGATATTGCTGATGATCGTTCATCCTAGATAAAATCATAGCTGAGCTGAAACATGTCGTTCAGTCCATAAATCACCTCATCTGGCTTCTGCTTGGGGTTTTTTTTTTTTTTTTTTTTTTTTTTTTTTTTTTTTTTTTTTTTTTAAATTTTACCTATGAGCCAAAAAATCCCCCAGGGTTATTTCTCTCCCTCTCGTCTCGTCCGCCTGTGTCGCTCACAGCTGTTAACAGAAACAACTTTTTGGAGCAGGAATTGCTTTTCCTGATTGAACTGGTTGATAAATGATGGAGCGCGTCGGTCAGAGAGCTGGAGAAACATGAGGTCTTCAGCAGCACTTCATCATCCCACCTGCATGTTCTGACTGTTCTGCCTGGATTGATGGCATTTTTCCTGCAGGTTGGCTCCGTCGCAGCCGGCCAAGACGGCTCCTGTGAACCCCTGCCAGCCAGTCTCCATGGACCCAGGTAATCAGGAGCCCTGTAATTAATGCTGCTGAGGGAAACTCCCTCTTCAGGTTCTCTTTGACTGCCAAAGGTTAACAGTTACTGTTGATCATAAGTGAATCCAGGGTTATGCTCTTACCTCGCTGAATAAAGCCACAAAGCTTTCAACTTTTATCAGCTGACTTGTTGCTCTTGTGCAGCAACTTGTGCGACGTTAAATACGCCCTGGAGCTACTGACAACACGAAGGCTACAGCAACATGGCGAAGGCCCTGAATGCTCCAACAGATTCAGCTGCAAAGATTTTTCACCTCTTTAAAGTTAAAGAAACAGTGGCTATGCCACCTAGTGGCAGAAAGAGAAACTACCAACAGCTGGCAGGGAGAGAACAACTATAGTCTTTATTTCTGCTCCTGCGGGTTCAGCCAATCAGCGTCAAGGAAAATGAGTTGCGCTCCTGGATTGGCTGCTTTGCTAACACCAGCCAACAGCGTGTCAAGTTGCGTTTCTAGGTGTTCCACCTCCCCAAGCAGCATTTTCTTTCCATTTTAGAAAAAAAAAAAAAAAAAAAAAAAAATCGAACATGACACGATTTTATCCGCAAAAATCCACAATAAGGCAGAAATCCTCTGATCATCAAACAGGAAAACTGTCATAATTTACTGAATATTTAAAGCTTCCAGATATAAAAGCAATGATTCTGAGTTTTTCACAGGAGGATCTAGGCCTGGGCAATGTGGCTTAAAAATAAAATATTTGAATTTTTTCATACCAGATTCGATTTCAGATTTTAATAGATCCCCCCCCCTCGCTTTCTTTTCTAATATGAAAAATTACAAAATGACAGAATATTTGTAAAAAGTGGGTTTAATATCAGTTGTCTCTTCTGTGAGCAATTTTTGTTTAATTACAATATAGTCACAATATGAGCAGAATAAAGAGGCAATTTTACCAGAAGAACGTCTTAAAATTATGAGAAAAAATTTGGATAATTAATTTTTTGTTACTTTTCGAGTTGGAGTTCTCATAAAATGACTTCATTCTTCTAACATTAAGACTTTATTCTCGTATTATTTGGAGACACGGAGTGCGTTAGTGTAAAAAAAAAAATAAATAAATAAATTAAAAAATCCCAATTTTCATCAAATTAAATCGATAAATCGCCCAGCCCTAGACGCATCTGTTTTTCACGGTCTGAGACTGAAGAGAAAATACTGTGCTGCAAAAACCGGACCTGACAGGGGAACCTGGATGTGACTCCTCCAGGGTCCATCCGCTGCATAAGGTTCAGCAGTTTCTATTCTACCCATCAGAAATTTTAGATCTGAATTATTGCAGAAAGCTTCAAACGACCTGATCTCTGTTAGCAGCTCGGCAGAGGCTCAGCAGCATTCCCTGTCTCATCGTGGATTTATCATCTGGGTGACAGATAAAGGGGTTCTTCATCTTTGATTTTTACTTCCACACGAGCCTGAATGCTAAAAATAAAATCCCTCCACAAGCCTTTGTTTCCACTGAAGTCGTGAATTTAAATCAGTTCAGGGAAATGAGGTAAGATGACCAGAATCCCACATCCTCCTCCGACGCGTCGCTGTGTTTCCGTCTGCAGCCTGTTCCGCTGACAGCGCAGGGTGGGAGTGCAGCGCGCTGTTTCCAGGAGACCCCCAGACTCTTTCCAAAACCCCCAAACACAAAAACACGCCCCCTTCCTCATGCATATTCACCAGCTTACCTCATCACCATTCACCCTGGCAGTGAAGGTCCAGGTGCTGACAGCAGGTGGGGGGGGGGGCTGCAGGAAGGAAGGAGGGCATTAACAATCAGTCACCCCCCAGTACAGACTGGGAGGAAGAGTGGGAGGGTACTGGTGACCCAGTATAAACCTCATCTGTTTGACTATATTAACCTTTGTCCTGCCTGAAGACAGCCTCTGCTCTGGTCCTGAAGTCAAGTCAAGTTCTTTTGTGTCAACATTTCAGCAGCAAGGCAGTTCAAAGGCTTCACCTCATGAAACATCAGTCAACGCGTCAAAACCATGAGGATCATCAGGCTGATCAACTGATCAATGTTCTACTGACTACTGATCAAAGGCAGCTCTCACCAGGAGGGTTTTCAGCCTTGATTTAAAGGAACTCAGTGTTTCGGCTGTTTTGCAGTTTTCTGGAAGTTTGTTCCAGATTAGAGGAGCATAAAAACTGAAGACTGATTCTCCATGTTTGGTTCTGGGGATGCAGAGCAGACCAGAACCAGAAGACCTGAGTGGTCTGGAAGGTTGATATAATGACAGGTCTTTAATGTATTTTGGTGCTAAGCTGTTCAGTGATTTATAAGCTAGCAGAAGTATTTTAAAGTCTATTCTCTGAGCTCCAGGGAGCCAGTGGAAGGACTGTAGAACTGGGCCGATGTGCTCTATCTTCCTGGTCTTAGTGGGAACACCAGCAGCAGTGTTCTGGATCAGCTGCAACTGTCTGGTTGGCTCTTTAGGCAGACCTGTGAAGACACTGTTGCAGTAATCAATGCGACTAAAGATAAACGCATGGATGAGTTTCTCTGGATCTTGTTGAGACATTAGTCCTTTAATCCTGGAAATATTCTTCAGGTGATAGAAGGCTGACTTTGTAACTGTCTTTATGTGTCTCTGAAGGTTCAGGTCCGAGTCCATCACTGCACCCAGATTTCAGGCCTGATCTCTAGTTTCTATCTGAAATAACTGCAGCTGTGTGCTGATTCTGGATCGTTCCTTTTTAGTTCCAAAGACAACTTCAGTTTTGTTTCTGTTCAGCTGAAGAAAGTTTTGGCACCTCCACACATTGATTTGTTCTAAGCATGTGAAGCATCTTCACTGGTCTGAGTGGGCTGGAAATGGCTGCTCCAGTCACACTGCGGGTTCACTTGTGGGGGATTTCATCAAACTGCCTCCAGCTCTGTTGGGAAACCTGATTAAACCACAGCGAGGCAGCTCGGATCAACATTTCAGATTCTCCTGCAGCTTCATTGTCATCGGGCAACAGGAGCAGAAACACCTGCAGAGAAAACTGGAGCAGCTGGTTGATTTCCTGGAATTAAATCCAACTAATTAGATTTCATCCAACTATGAAAGATGGAAAAATGTCTGGAGAGCATTTTAGCTATCGTGTTTTCTCATTAAAAATATCATGAAGGAACAAAGAAATTTGCATAGAAGAACCTTTTTTGTCCCTCAGCAGGGGGGCTGAAGTCAACCCGTCCCTGTTCTGGCGCTGAGGTAGTCCCAGGCCAGCATCAGCTGACTTCTGCTGGGGCTGAGAGCACCAAGTGGAGATGTTTGTTTGGGTCCCCAGAGAGCTGCAGGATGGGAGGAAGCTCAGTTATTAAATTACAATTCATCTCAATACAGCTGAATCTGATTGGCTCCCAGTGCTGAAGAGCCAGCTGTATGTCATCCATCCATCATCCATCCATCCGGCAAATAGTTCGTCCATCTAGCCATCGATTTTGTCAGTCCATCCATCGTTTTATCCATTGATCTGTCTGTCCGTCCATCCAATCCAAACATCCATCCATCCGTACATCCATCCATCCGTCTGTCCATCCACCTGTACATCCATCCATCCATCTGTCCATGCATCTGTCTCGTTTTTCGAGGTTTCGTGTTTAAATTCTGTCCACTGCAGAATTATCTGCCATGAATTCCTGGTAAACGTCTGATAATAAAGTTGTGGGATCTCTGGAAATGAGCGGCAACCTTGTCTTCTGGAGGTCTGGAGAGGTTGTAAGAGGAAACGCAGGTAGACATGAACAGATGATCAGAGAACTGAAACCATCCATCTTCTCCTGGAGATGGACTGGATCAGGAATCGGAGTTGGTCTGACACATTTCAAACAAAGGCCTGTATTTTTGTCATTCAAATGGTGGTAAAAGAGGCCGATGGCTGACATCCTGTTTACTTCCTGTCCAGGCTCAGCCAACGGCCGTTACTGCTGCTCCAAGATTTTTATCAACCACCGCTGTTTCTCAGGGCCCTACCTCAACAAGGGACGCATCGCAGAGCTGCCGCAGGCGGTGGGCCCGGGGAAATGCACGCTGGTCCTGAAGGAGGTGAGCAGGTGGTTTAATCAAAGGGAGGAGACGGGCGGGTTGTTAACCACCTGCAGCTTCTCATCAGCTCCTTCATTTTAATGTGAGGAGCTGTCAGTCAGCCGTGTTTACAGACACACGTTCTCCGCTGCGGTTTGAAATCTGTCTTTCCAGTTAGTCCGTGAGGTTTTTCTTCTGATCCCGTTTAGTTGTGTTTGTGCCTCTAGCTGCTGAGCATGCTGATCAACGCCGCCTACAAGCCTGGGCGAGTCCTGAAGGAGCTGCAGGAGCTGGAGGACCAGAGCTGGGAGTGCCAGGAGGAGACCCTCAAAGCCAAGTAGGAGAAACGCCACAGCATCATTTCCTTCTCTTTATTTCCAGGATTTGATGCTGGACTCAAGAGTCCCATCTCTCCTTGCAGCCGAGCGAAGGGCTGCGCGTTTGAGAATGCGAGAGCCGCCTTCAGTGGCGTCCAGTCATCACATTTGTGCTCCCATGTCTGGAAAATGTTGTTGTGGGACGATCAACAGCCCAGAGAGACCATCTTACTCCAGATTGGGACGGTGCAGCATGAGAAGCAGCTCTGGAGGGTGAAACCCGGACATCAGGGCCGTTTTCACCCCTCCAGGCTGTTTACTTGAGAGTTTTTTCTGCCGGTTCAGTTTCTTTTCACGCAGAGAAAACTCCAACAGAACCAGAGCCTATTGGTACCAACCAGTCTGTGTCTGGTCTGGGACTAAATGCCACAGTCACTTTTACTTCCATTAAACACATTAACTGGAAATATTGTCTAACAGCAGCCTCAGATGGATTAAATCACATTTATTCTGGAACCTGAACAAGAAACTTTAATCTGTGCAAAGAGAGCAAACAAGTCCAAATTTATCCAACAGAACAAGAAGGCTGGTGTTTGACCCGAAACATGGATTATCTGTATTTGTGACGGGCTGAATGTTTTCTGGCTCGTAATGGTTAAACCTTCGCTCACCTGATGGGACCGCTGGCTCGGGCTGCACCCATGACTCCATTATGGAAATAATCCTCAGATAACCTCGTCATCGATTAGTCATTAACTGGAGTATGAAGACTCTAAAAAAGGCCGTTTGCTGTAAAAACACACCCAGAGCTGTAATTAAACTAAAACCGTACAAAATATATAAACATCTTACATTTAAGATAAAAAACACCTTTGTCTGTAAATGTGTTGCACCTAAAACTCCTCGTGGCAGTTTTAGCATCACCTGGTTCAGATTCATGAAAGGAAAGCTGTATTATTGCATTTTAGACAATAAAATATTTATTTTCCTATTGAAAAAACTAATTTAATTGTTTATTTGCCTCTTTTTAAATTTATTTCTAAAATTTATTTCTAAAAAAGCCTAAGAGGTTAAATAAAAAAATCCGCAGACAGTTCCAATTTTTTAAATCTGGTTAATGGTCGGAATAATCGATAGAATAATCGATTACTAACCTGGTCGTTCGTAGCAACCGTGCTGATGGCTGGTGTCTTCTTTTCCTTCTCATTCCTGCAACAAATTCCATCAAACCTCGTTTCAGCTCGCTCAGCTTTGCTGCGTTTGCACACACCTTCCATCCGGAACATCATGAGTTTTAGAGAACGACCTGCTTCTCCCCAGGAATCAGTGAAAGCACATTTTAAGGAACCACTGGGATGTTTGCTCAGCTCGTTCTGTGACTCGAGCTCCTTCTGGATTTTCAAGGCTGGTCTGAGTCTGAGCTGGTGTGGTGCTGGCGTCTCAGAGCATTGGGCAAAGAAACAAACATCTGCTTCAAGATGAATCCACTCTGAAGCTTTGGTTTGTTTCCAGACCCTGGGGTCCTTTCCACCTGCTCCTTCGTGACACAGCTCAGTCAGACTGGATGGAGATCATTTGGAAAAATCCGTATTAAAGTTGGATTTAAGGCTGGACTTTGACTAGGCCATTCTGACCCATGAATCTGCTTTGACCTAAACCATCCATAATACCTCTGGCTGGATGTTCAGGCTGTTGGTCCTGCTGGAAGGGGAACCTCCACCCCAGTCTCAGGCCTTCTGCTGCCTCCAACAGCTTCTCTTATAAAACAGAAATAAAAGCATGTCGTCCTTTTATGAACGTCTAGTTTCAGCTGAAGACGAAGTATTGCGACCCGTCAAACTTCAAAACAGCAGGAAAACCTGGAACTCTACTTTTGTTCAGTTTTTTTAATCTGAGTCTTCAAACTTCGATTGAATTGATCCTAAAACGTTTACTTTACAAAACAGTGCAGTCGGTTTTTTGTTGTTGATTCTGTGTTTAACATTTTGCCGTAACATGTGGTAAGTTCATGCTTGCTGTTTCTTTGCTGTGAGAGACGTCTCAGATGCTCTTTCAACCCAAGCTGTCAGTCTGAGCCTGCTGAAACCCCGAGCAGGTCTCCCTGGCGCGTTAAAGCAGCGCTTCCTCCTTTCTCCTCAGGTACAAAGGGAAAAGCTATCGTTCCACCATCCGGATCGTGCGCCTGGCTGAGCAGATCCCAGATTTCTGCCGGAAGGTGTGCGTGAAGCTGCAGTGCTGCCCCAACCTCTTCGGCCCCGCCCTCATTACCGACAAGTGCCCCGAGAACTGCTCGGTCCAAACTAAGACCAAATACAGTGAGTGTCCGTGCGCTGGAGCAAACTATCTGCTGCGTGCCATTTTGTTCTGGCTGCATTCTTCTCACCATCCGCTGCAGCTTATTACTACGGGAAGAAGAGGAAGCTTCCCAAAGCGGCGGGCGGAGAGGAGGCCAAGCCGGCGCGGCGCAGGAGGAAGAGGAAGGCCATCTTTGTGCAGAAGAAGAGACGCTCGTCGAACGTCGACTACACTCCTGCAAGCTCCCCGCAGGTCAGCACAACTGGGGTTCTGCACAAAACCAGTTCATGAGAGGAAGCAGCCTCAGCTTTAAATGTTAGTCTGCTCTGCTTGGAGCTAAAAATAGCTTCACAGCACGCTGACTGAGCTTCACTGGTTACCAGTGTAACTGGTCTGTTTTCTGCCTTATTCCCACAGAGTGGGACTGGGTTTCTGTCTGCAAACAGCTCAGGACAGTTAGGCACATTTCAAATGATTTTTTTACCTGATGCAGCAATTATTTAGATGACAAAATCCATCTGATCCCAGTAAACTGCTCCAGTTCAAACCAGTAAATAGTAGAATCAAAATATCCTTTCTTGTGCAGCGACAGGCAGTAACAGAAAAACAGACTCACACAAAGAATAAATATATCACAACAGAATAAAGAATAAAAAAATACTGTACTGTAAGGCAAAGTTTCAGCATAAATACTATGGAGGATGATTTAGTAAACAATAGAAAAAAACCTGATTAATTGTTTGGACTGTTTCCTGCAAACATTTAACAGTTTTAAAATGATTAATTTTACTCTTTAAATGTGGAAAAAGTTGTTAAAAAGATCACAGGACAAAAAAAGTAGAAAATAATGTCTCACTTGAATTATTTCCAGTCTATTAGCAGTTTATGTTTACATATAGGAGTCATATCAGCTTCAGTTGTTTTATGACTTCAGTTCAAAAGGCAAAAAGGATCATAAGGAGAAACATGTTATTAAAACTGAACTCATGTTAAGAAACTGCTAAAAGACCTGAAGGAAAGCGGTTTTCTTGCTTCTCCATCATAAAGATGATGTGTCGCTGCAGACTTCAGTTGTTCTGGGTTCAATTCCTCCCTCGGGTTTGGGAAGTCCTGAGTTTTGCTGCATTGAATAGGTTTTTATAGCTTTTCCACATGAATGGAATATAAAAAGCAGCAACTGAGAGGCTGAAAGCACAGAAGACTGTCCAAATGGTTTGATTGATTCTTGAGTCGACTTTCAGTTCTCCTGTTTTACTACGGATGCATCCAAGCAACACAAAGCAGTTGCTTCTGTGTGTCTTAGCTTTAGAAAGTTGTGAAATATGAGCTTAAAAACAGATGTTTTGAGCATATTGTACGTCATAGTTGAAGACGGAGCAGAACCAGTCCACTTTTATTGGCTGAAACACCTCCCTGACATCTGGTGTCCTCCTTGCTTCAGGACAGCGATGAGGCAGAGGACGATGAAGACCTGGCGCTGCAGTCCAGCAGCGAAGGTACCAGCTCGGAGCCCCGCGAGACTGACGCCTCATCAGTGGAGGTGACCAGCAGCAGCGGCGGCGGCAGCCACCGTCCTCGCCGAGCCGTGACGCTTCGCCGGACCTTCAGCGCCGGCCCCTTCACAGCCGTCCACGAGACTCTGGAGGGACGCAGGCGGTCGACCCGGTCCCTGTCCGCCTACAACCAGAACAAGTACCAGCAGGAGAAGGAACAGCACGTTAAGGTGAAACTGGGGGGCACCAAAGTGCTTCTCTGCACCTTCTGGTTTGAGGAACCCAGCAGTCAGCGGCTTGTTTGAATGTGTTCAGGTGGAGGGGGACGGCCAACTGGTTCTGGACAGGAACCCACTGGAATGGAGCGTAGACGAAGTCGTCCAGTTCATTAACTCCACCGACTGTGCGTCACTGGCAAACATCTTCAGGGAGCAGGTACACACACACACACACACACACACACACCGTGGTACGTACTATTTAAGTGTGACAGTAAAGCAGGGAAACAGGAAGTGAGCAGCGGGGCGAACGCTTTGAAAATCAAAAGCTCGCCTTATTCTAGCCGCGTTCATCCTGAAGGTCAGCTGTTAATCTGAGGAAAACGACGTTGTGTGTTTGGATTATGAGGTCAGAGAGACAACACCAGAAGTCCTGAAATCCTTGTGAACCTCCATGTCGTTCTGCAGGACATCGACGGCCAGGCGCTGCTGCTGCTCACTCTGCCCACCGTCCAGGAGTGCATGGACCTCAAGCTCGGCCCCGCCATCAAACTGTGTCACCAGATCGAGCGCGTTAAGGTGGCCTTTTATAAACAGTTTGCCAACTGAGCCCAGCCCTGAACTGCCGCTCAGCATTGAGGACTGTCCCTGCTGGGGAGGAGGAGGATCAGCTGCCTGCTTGTGTTTTCTCAAAACACAAGAAGTTTGGGAATTGTTGTTTTTATCTACTAAATGTAAAAGCACAAAGAGGAAGAGAACAGCAGGATGATTCAACAGACTTATTTTGGTTCTTGTTCAGTTCCTGAAAAACTTCCTGCTGATGATCCATGTGTTCTGCTGATCTGTGAAGAATTGTTTCATTGTTATTTGGCGCAGAGGGACATCCCAGCTTGTTTTGGTTCCCTATACATATATAATCCAAAAATATAAGGAGTAATATATTGAGATATTTATTATCATCCTGATATTTAAGGAGAATCTGGAAGCACAGAAGAATTATCTGGAATATTTGATTTACAGACCCTGAAATAACTGCATTCTATCCTTATCGTTACAGAAAAAAGAAAAATCATCTATGCAATTGTGTTGGAGATATTTTTGATAAATAAATTTCTATGGATTTGCATCTATTTTTTACCTGTTTGATTGTTTCAGCTGTTCAGTGACCTGGATGCCATGTTAGTCTTTCCGTTTCATTGAACAGTTCTTTTTCCAGAGTGGTCCAGAGTGATTCTCCAAGCGTTATAGAAACAGGATGAAAATGCAGGCCTGTCGCAGTAACCAATTAATCGCATGATAAATTCAAATCAGCTCCATGATGTCCATTCTAATGATTCATATTTTTTGAGGGACAATTTTATTTACAGAGGCTTCATAATAACCTATTTTATTTCTGGTTTCGGTCCTGTGTGGTTTTTATTTCCGTTTTATTTAGTGTTTTTGGTTGTCATGTGTGGAGATGTTGAGGCTGAACAGATGCTCAACCATGCAGGGCGAGAAGTTTCCAGAAGAGGAACCACACATCATGAGTCATTACAACTAAATCAGATATACCGTTGAACCAGATATTTACACACTGAACAGAAACACACATCCATGTTTTTCTCACTGTCTGAAGGGAAATCAGACCCAACTGTTCTTGTTTCAGGTCAGAATCACCAAAATTATTTCTATTTGCTAAATGCCAGAAAACTTAGCAAGAACATTTTTAAGAGATTGTTTTTGTCACTTTCTCTGAATTCATAAGTTTACATACATTTGGTCAGCATCAGGGATAATTGTCTTTTCGTCCCTAACTCCGTAGCTGGGTCAGGGACCCCCACTATGAACAGAACTGGCGCTAATAAAATATTGAAGTCTTTATTGAAAACTCTTGGCATCATTGAGCTGCCATTTAGTCCTCGTTTCAGTCGCTGTCCTCTGGATAAGGAACGCACTGATTGTTCCACAGGCGATTGGAACCAGACAATTATCGGGGGGGTGGGGTGGGGGGAGTGACATCTTTTTAAATGCCTCTATTATGTATGAACAGGGACTTTTACCAGCTTCATGACGAGGTTATTGT
Organism: Anableps anableps; assembly: GCA_014839685.1. Lineage (NCBI taxonomy): Eukaryota > Metazoa > Chordata > Actinopteri > Cyprinodontiformes > Anablepidae > Anableps > Anableps anableps. The sequence goes on along the minus strand of CM026087.1, from coordinate 863,702 downwards.
TCCGTACGTGCATCCAGGGCTTATCTCTCCCGTCCAGGAATGCCTGGGGAGCGGCAGACAAGAAGTCTGCTGGTGAAAAAGAAGATCCAACCAACTGTCAAACACTGTATTTCGCAGAAAGAGCCTAAGTGGTTTTATTGGTTCATCTACCTTCACATGGAGCAGTCAGACTAAGATCAGGACAGATCCAGCAGCAGGTCCAGATGTCAGTGTGAACACCTGGACACCAGGACAGTCAAAGGTTGCTCCTGTGCGAAAAAATTAAAAGCAAAATGACATTAAAATGTAGTATAAATGTTATCATTTTTGAAAATTCACAAATATATAGTGCATGTTAAAAATCAACAAATACTTTTCAAAAACTATTGATGAAATATTGAAATGCCCAACACAAACTAAACCAAGCTAAATACAATAATTTCACATATTTTGAACAGAATCAAGGAAAATAATGGATATTTTGCTGGGAATGTCCACTGTATTACAATTACACCCAAATGTTATTACAGTAAACCACATGTATACTTTTTATACACTTCCATTATAGGATATTTATTTGTTACCACTTTGTATTTATATTTTTAATATGTTGCCATTTTAAATAAAATGGGTTTTTTCCACAAGGCAGAGGGGTTTATGCCCAGCAGGGACACCATATGAGCATCTATCTGATACCATGTGCATAATCTCTATTATTGAGCTCAAAAATACATCTGTATGTATGACTAACATACAACCAAAGGAAACCCAGACAGAAATGACATGAACAGAAAACAACATGATTAATCTGTTTTTAATTGAATTAAACTGGTTGATTAATTACTTCAGTTCTGTCCATATCTGTTGATCCATCCTCCAAGAAAGTCATTACAGCTGCTGAAACTTGTCCATTTTTCTGTTAATATACCAAGTATTTTATTTTATTATTTACAAGAACAACCACCAATAGCAATAAGCTACAGTGCAGACAAACAATGATAAAGTCATTCTCTCTCTCAGCCTTAGCCAACTGAAACACCAGCTGCAGGTGTTGCATCATAAAATCAGAGCTCAAAATGGCCGACTTTATTTTCATAGGGTTGTGGGAAATAGACTATACCTGAGCAAACCAAAATATCCCATAATGGTTGCTATTCTGGGTCGCATAACGACAGATTATATAGTGACTGCTCTTCCTGTTTCAGCTCCAGACTTAATACTGATATATGTGGGAAAGGAACCTGGAACACAACAAAACACAGACAGAATAGAAGACCGGGTTGGGTTTAAGAAGGAACCGGCCATCTCTGAAGCAGAGAAATCAATCCAACCATGGCTGGAAGCATGAAGCAGGGAGGAATATATCCTGGATGGAGTCGTTACTGGGACCAGAAACAGGTGAGGGTGATTACCAGGACTGCAAAGACCAAACAGAACACCAGAACCACTCAGACTGAAGGAACGTGGAAACAGGAAGTAAACAGGATATCGTGCAGATGAACTTTCAAAATAAAACAGGAACTGAGGTTTATAGAGAGAACCAGTTCAAGACTGAAATTCCAACCAGAACCTAAAGGGCAACACATAAAACTGTTATTTTCTGTTGTATGATTGTTTCTGGGGATGCACTGCTGCCTTGCAGCAAGAAGGTCCTGGGTTCGAATCCCAACCTTGGGTCGTTCTGCATGGAGTTGACCCAGGGCCCCAGTCATGCCAGAACCGCCACTTTTCCAACAACACAAGAACAAGATCGGTCTGCTAACATCTTCAATGAGCTCATATAGGAGGTTCTGGTTCTGTCCAAGCGATCAGAGCGGAAGGAAAACACTCAGGACACAAATCCTAATGTGCTACTGTGGAAATGGAGAACCCAGGGGTGCACAGAGCAGGACGGGCTGCACAGCATCGTGTTGTTCTGCTTTAATGGAAAAACCACTGCCCCCCCAACCCGCCTCCTACATCTCAACCCACAGTTGAGTGGAACAAACCCACTCTCCGTGTGTTGTCAGTATCTGTGGCCTCAAGAGGAAATCAGAGTCTCTGAAACATGCAGGAGAAATCAGATGAAAAACAGGGACGAGCTCCTTCCACCAAAGAACTCCTGAAGCTTCTAGAACAGTTTCTGTGGGAACTTTGGCCTCGAAGATGCTGAGCACCACGCTTCATCGCAGCAGCAGCGCTGAGAGGGTGGAGAGGGCGGCGGACTGAGGAGGAGGAATCCCAGAGCTGAAGGCTGCTGGAAGGAAAAGGATGCAGAAAGTTTTTAAGCTGGTCGATCACCAGCCGACTGCCAGCAGTGTTCAGACGTGTTGGACTCTGAGACGCAGCATACCGAGCTGAGACTAAGTATTCACCCCTACACAGTTATTCAGTTTCTGATAATCAAAAACATGTTTATATGAAACAAAACCAGAAGACCTCTGGAAAGGGGCGAAAGCCCTTGGATACTGCATGAAGTTCAACCCCAAATTAGCCATCAGTCTGCCACGAACAAATATGAGGGGATTTAAATTTACAAATTGCAGCTGATCAGAACTGTTGGTGAAAAATGAAGTCAACAGTTTGGGTTTTGGTTCCAGGTCCCACGAGATGGCAGCTAAAAGCTCAGAGTTTCAGGTCACCTGTGAATGAAGTGTGTACGGTTAACCAGACTGAGCTCTTCCTCTCACTTTCACACACAAACCATCACCAGCCGACCTGAAATCTAGGTCATACTAACAGCTCGCTGAAACGCCGCCTGAGGTCTCCTCGTTCTTCTGCTCTGCTGGTTCCCGTTTCTTCAGCATGTCTCTGCTGGGACCTGCTGGTTGCAGCGAGCTGCGGTTTAGACGTTTGAGCAGGTTGCTCCCAGCAGAGAGGAGCAAAAATCCACAAGGTTATTTATTCAGTTCTCTTCAGATGTTGATTTGATCGAAGTTCTTTGAAATATTCCAGTGTTTCTGACTAAGCGATTTCAACACATTAATTGTTCCCGGAGTTAAAAAGAGTTGGTGTTTTTGTTTGTTTGAATAGCAGATTAAAACTATTTAATAACGAAGATGTTTTTATTACTTCCTTCAACAAATGAAAATGGCTGAAACGATTAGACATTGTTTCTCAGACCTGAACCTGCAGCATCAGTCATTCGATTTATTTCTTCCATTTCTGGTCTCCAGGCGGCTAAATTAGAGCTTTTTTCCCCTCAGATTCCTGTCTGTGATGCCAGAAACAATGACTGTGTCTGAGTCAGGATCATTGTCCCTCTGCAGAAACAAAAGCACAATCTGCTGCTTAATTCACCTCAGGAGAGCAGGCAGTGTTCATCTCATTTTGCATGATGATTTTAGATGTTTCTACCAAATTCAACACAAATGTTATTATTGGTTCTGCTAATAACTTGTGTCTTTTCTTGTGTTATTGGCGCTTTAAACTGAAACATTTATGCACTTCAAGTCAGAATCTCTACATTCATAAAAATTTTCTGCTACTTCGATGAAGAGAACATAAAGTACATAAAAGACAGTTTAATAATTTTGCTTTACAGAAAGAACTGATGAAAACGTGAACAAGCAATTAGGATTCTTCAGTGCTGCACTGCAAGTAAAGAGCAGATGACCACCTTTCTCCTCTCATTTTTAAAATCTAAAAGATCAATTAAAAATATTTCAAACAAAACCAAATTTCTCCTGATTAGTTTAATGACTTTTAGGGAAAAAGCTGTTTTTTCGATGTAACTTGATCTCCTGGCGCAGACCTCACCTGCGAGGTGGGATCCATCTTTCCTTATGAGCTGCACTGAAACATGCATGTTTCCTCTGCCCTAAAATGACGCTCCGTCTTTGATAATCTAATATCTGCTCCAGTGGGAACAAACTGATGCTGCAGTTAAATGACTGCAACAGAGGGACACGATGCGATATGGATTCACGTAGAGAGGCCTGAATGAACCGTTTTCACGACAGAACGGTTTCCTCTCTGTTGTCCATCATGCATTAGTCATCTGGACTGCCTGTGGGACTCTCTCCCATCTGCTCCAGCTCCATTTCCATTTGCCCGGCCCTCCGAGAGGGGCGAGCATCTGATATGTAGAGACAGACACTGAAAGGGAGGGAGGATGGTGGTGGGGGGGAGGTCATCCCCTTTTGCTGCCTTCCTTAATGCATTCATTGATGCTATCACTGAGGGAAGTGATGAAATGATGAAAATGGAAATGCATTGGTTCTCTGAAGGAGTGGGACACAACGGGATGTGTGTGTGTGTGTGTGTGTGTGTGTGTGTGTGTGTGTGTGTGTGTGTGTGTGTGTGTGTTAATTAGGTGCTAGCAGTCTGAAATATCACACTGAATCATGTTACTCTGGAAAGGACTGAAATATCCTCACCAGTTTGTTGCTTTAACAACTCTGACATAAATGAAACAATAAATCCTTGCTAACCTGGATGTGGTCAGACAGTGATGGCAGAAACACCAGTTATTAGGTTTAGGAGGTAAATGTTATTTACACAGAGCAACACTGGTTCAGAAAGCTTTTTATTCTTAATAAAATAAAATCATTTTTGTTTTTACTGTTTATTTTTGTCTGAAATCAATATTTGATCATCTGAAATCTTTCAGTGAGACAAAAAAGCAAAAGCAAAACAAATCTATAAGGAGATTTAAAAAAAAAAAAAAAAAAAAAAAAAGTCATAACCAGTTCATCATTTCTACAATCTGTAACTTTTACATGAATGCACTGAATGCAACATTGGGTGGGCCTCACAGCTCAGCGCCGCTCCGGCCTCGCCACCGTCTTCAATGTTCCCACGCCATTCCTGCATGCGTCCACTAGGTGGCAAATATGCCGAATCTTTCAAATGGCCTTCAGTTCACGTCAGTACCAGTCTCGCTCCAAGTCTTAAAAGTGCAGATCGAATGATGAACCAGGGAGATATTACTGTTGGAATAAACGAGGGAAAGCACTGGAGTAAAATCCTATTTGCCTCTGTAGAGGTTAAAGGTCATTCATATCCAGTTTGGAGCAAATCAGATGATGCATATGAGATTGAGAGACAACCGTATGCAAACAGCGAGGCATTGGAATTCGCCCACATGCTCCAGCCAGACGCCAATGTTGAAAGAAGGACTCCGCATCATGTACGAGGTCATCGTCCAGGTTTACTTCTGTATGAATCAGAGTAAAAGGAAGACAACCGGCACCAAAACAGGCAACTTCCTGTTCAAAGGGGGCAGGGCTATGGTGAAGTCATTAGTCGACCATGTGAATGTGATCAGTGCTGGTCTGTTATGACACACAGAGTTTCAAGACTCTAGGTTGACAGCGTTACTCAGCTTAGCAAATGTGATTTATTTGGGATTTGGACACAGAGTGGAATGGGTCTCCTCTGCTCTGAGTACTAGCGACGGTATGGTGGTGAACAGACGACTGTGTCGGACTGACTGCAGAGCTTAGGAGGCAGGAGGGGCTCATGGCAGCACTCGCTGCCGCCATAAAAGTCTCCGACAACAGAAAAATCGTTAGATATATCACTAGTTGGTGTTTTGATAAAAAGTCACTAGCGGGTCTGAATAGTTGATAAATATAGCGATAAAGTGAATAAGTTGATAACTGTGCTTCTTTCGTCCTAATCACAACCCCACTTACCTCCTCTGCTCATCACAGTTGGTTGTCTCTTGGCTCCATCCACTTTGGTGGAATTTTCTAAACTTTCCAGGGGCAGGGTTATGTTTTCACAGGGAGGTGAGTTACACTTTGACTCAGAATGAAAATGTTTACACAGGTTGCAGCTTTGCCAAGACGTCACTTTGTTATATGTGTAACCATTACTTGAACAGCTACAAAATACAATGCTTGGCATGCAGCATTTCCTGAGGAGGACCACTAAGAAAGTTTCACACCAAGACAAAGAATGTGATCAGGAACCGTCTGCATTATCTGCTCCATCTGAACTGTCAGATGGGAATCCCTCCATGACAACTCTACATGCGATGCTTCAGCTTCTATAACCTTAGACACAAATCCCACCTTGGCTACCGCAAATGACTCCGTGAAATGACTCAGCCAAGATGACTCAGTGAAGCTGCAATTTCCACCCACAACAAGACAATCAAGAGGATGGAACTGAGGACTGGGTACCCTTCACCCTAGAGCTGTAACGATTCATCGAATAATTCAAGTACCTCAAGCAGTGATCAGAGGTAAAATAGTGGCATTTCACGTCCCGAGAGCCACCACCGATACCACAGTGCATCTAACCCTTTGGCCTCTCCTACAAACTGGGAGCCTATGGGAAGGAGGACCAAAGTTTCCTGTTCTGGTGGTGCCTAGCCAGGCCCTCTGGGTAAAAATCCAGCCCCCAAGTGCTTACCAGTGTACCCTCAAGGCCTGGCTCCACAAGGGGATCCCAGTGACTCCCGTAAGGGCGAGGTAACACTGCTTCCATCTGTTGTATTATGGGAGTGAACCGTCTTTCTCCTTCCGTGCACCACCAGGTTTGTTTCTCTCCAGTTCCGAGACCCAACCAATGAAACCAGCAAAGTATTTACCTTGTGAAATAATGAGAAATGGTTAAGAACAAATTCAAGATTTAATGCAAAAAACAATCAGTGTACAGAGTGTACAAATGAAACAGAGTGACATTCACCTTCACTACCGGGTTCCACTTGGTACATTTAAGGATTAACCACATCAACCAAAGAATGGAGCGCGAGTTTTATCTATGCCTCATTCTTAACCCTCGCTACGGGGTGTCATCCTCTTGTATCAGTTTATCCTTGACTATGTGTGCATCTTATGTGATATCAGCAGTTATTGTTATGTAAGCATGCACCAGTGAGCGGTGCGGCAGATAAGCAATCAAGTGGAGCAGATACATTTAATTAGGGCAGGGCAACAAAGAGAACACTCCACAAAATCATATATCCATAACATCTATATTTCTTGTCATAAGGGGTCTTTGGGCTGCACTTAGTCTGATTCCTCACCTAAGAACTGTTTGCCAAGAGTGACCCTTAGAGGGGCATAAAGCCTCTGACAACTTAGCTCCTAGGATCATAGGGACACTCAAACCCCTCCACCACGATAAGGTGGCAACCCATAGAGGGGAAAAATTAAAATAAGCATTACAAAAAGGACAGTTTTTTTTTTGTTTGTTTGTTTTTTTAAATCAAAAGGTCTTTTAAGTGTGATCTGAAGATGAGTTGTGGAAGAGAGGTCCAAAGATGGTGTTCTAGTGTTCATGCTACCAGTTAAAGTGGTGAGGCTGATGGAAGAGGAGGACCTGAAAGTGTAGGTTGTGTGTTGGTGAGGATGGTTTAAGGGGTGTAAAACAACTGCCTTCAATCAGCTTGACTGGTTCTGTTGAAGGTTTCTTCCTGTTAAAAAGGGGCATTTGACTGTGCAATGTTCCACAATCTTAGTTTTATTACATTAAGGGTCCAACTGGACTGTGTGTAAGTGAACGTAATCTGTCTATACGAATGGGTTGTATTGGTATAAATTGGAATTATTGTACATTTCTGCATTGACAATCGGGCTTCTTTTTTCTGGTAACATCCCTTAAGACATTTGCTGTGACTTGTCATTATCAACAACTGAATTGACCATGAATTTTTTTATATTACTGTTTAATTTGAGAAAGTATGTGGTGAGCCAACATTTAACAGTCAGGAGGAATGTGGGTTAGAAGAAATGTTTTATCTTTGTAACAATAAGAACTAACACTGAATATGCATATTTCTGATGTTCTCACTGACAAATTGCATTTGAATTTTTAAACAAATGTTATTCTCAGCACCTTGACCCCATGACTTGGCTGTTGGCATGGCATACTTGCAATAGTTTGTAATTTCTTCTCATCTGGCTCAATACCTTCAGTAGATAACTTGTCTCCAAGAAATCTTTTTTTTTTCTGTACACAAAATTGCTTTTCTAACAAATTAGCTTAAACCACTTAATCAACACCCCTTGCAGCACATTTACCAGTCTTTGGTTACATTCACGTAAGGCCAAGCCGAAGATAACCACGTCATCAGCATAACAATAAGCACCTTAAGGTCCCTCCAACATGTTGTCCATGGAAAATCTCAGACACTGAAAAGATGCCAAACAGCATTCTAAGGAATCTGGTTATCTTTTTTGTTGTTATTGGTTGTTGGTGGGACTAAATGGTTGTTGGTTAGGCATTTAAATAGTTTCCTACTTTGGTACTACTATGACGACTACCACTACTTTGCTGGTGTGTACTGGTTGCTGGTGAGGTCTTTAAATGTTTTATGGTATTGGTTGTTGTTGGAGTATATTGGTCGGGGTTGCTGAATGTTTTTTGAAATTGGCTGCAGGAGTGTATTGTTTGGGGGTTTTGAATATGTTTTGTATTGTTTATGGGTGGGATGTTTAAATGTTTTTTTGGTGATGGTTATTGGGCTAAACAGTTGTTGGTTGGGTGTTCAAATGATTTTATATTTTGGTATTGCTTGTTGGTGTAGTGTATTCATTGTTAGTGTGGTGTACTGGTAGTTAGTTGGGTATTTAATTTTATTGTTCATATTAATGGGGCATATTAGTTGTTAGTGAGGTGTATTAGTCATTGGTGGGATGTTTGAATGTTTTGTTTGGTGGTGGATGTTGGGAGGATTGTATTGGTTGGGATTTTTGAATGTTTTTTGATATTGCCTGTTGGTGGCTATTGCCGTTTAAAAATAAGACCAAAGACATTGTGGTTGTACCAAGCGTGTCCTTATTTTGTTTCCTCATTTTGTCCAGTGAATTGTTATTTCATTCTTATTAACTGAGTTGTCATTCATATTTTATATTGGATACAATCAGAACATTTCTTTTGAGATTTTTTGAAATATTGTTTGGGGAATGTGTCTATGTATTTGTTGGTTTTTTTTTGTTGTTTTTTTTTGGGGTGAGGGGGGGGTTTAATTATTTTGTTTTTTCCATTTTTAGGATTTTGGTTTTTAATAATATGTTTAGTTTTATGAGTATTTTCTTGTTTTTTCATTATTTTGTTTTATATTTCAATTTTTTTTTTCAATTGATCATTTTGTTGGGCTTTTTTTCCATTTTAATTTTTTTCTTTTTTAAATTTTATGATCTTTTTTGTTTTCATTATTATTTTTGGTTTGTTTTTATATTTTATTATTATTTCATCATTGATTACTTTCTATAGGCAACCATTTAACATCCATTTATAATTGATTACACACACATCTGTGAATCATGTGAAACCTCCTGTTGATTCCCAAATCTCCTCTCTCCATGTTATTTCCTTCATGTATCCTCTGATAAGATTGAAATGCGGCAACTTTCAACAGACTCTTTCAGACGGCCACTAGTGTCCCGTTCCAGATCATTTATCATACCTGTGTGAATTTCTTCTGTTTACCAAAGAGGTAAGATATCTATGCATTGTGGTTGTTCCAATAGTGTCCTTATTTTGTTTCCTCATTTTGTTCAGTGAATTGTTACCATCCTCATTTCCTGAGCTGTCATTCATATTTTATATTGGATACAATCAGAACATTTCTTTTGAGTTTTTTAAATTATTGTTATTGGCATTTGTCTTTTTATGCATTTGTTGGTTGTTTTTTTTTTTGTTTTTTTTTATTTTATTCTGTTTTTTTCCCCATTTTTATTATTTTGGATTTTTTTTTTTTTTTTTTTTTTTTTTTTTTTTGGATTTTGGTATTTATTATGTTTAGTTTTTTTTCAGTATTTTGTTGTTTTTTTTTTCCATTATTTTTTACTTTTATTTTTGTTTTTTATATTTTTATTTTTGGTTGTTTTTTAATTTGATCATTTTGTTGGGTTTTTTTCATTTTAATATTTTGCTTTTTTTTATTTTGAGTTTTTTATTATTTGGTTTGTTTTCATTATTTTTGGTTGTTTCTCGTTTTGTTTTTATATTTGTATTTCATTATTGATGACTTTCTTTAGGCAACCATTTATAATTGATTACACACACATCTGCACAATGACCAGAGAAACTACGTTCAGCTCTGGTCACTACATCCAACATCAGAACATGTGTTTGGTATAGCCTACCTTGTCTTTCCTTTGATGAGCAATGTACGTGTTTCGACCAGTTTATCGAACTTGTTTGTTACAAATTTCCTTGGACTCAACCGTTGAAGCCTTCAATGGCTTGAGGACCGGCAACAGGAGGTAGCAAACCACATTTTCTGCCATTGGGTTTAGCGTCCAGTCCCATGGTGTGGTGTTTAACCGAAGGCCATGACCAAACTTCTTCCATGTAAGCACGTGAAACCTCCTGTTCATTCCCAAATCTCTCTCCATATCATTTCCATCATGTATCCTCTGATGAGATTGAGATCTATCATCTTTGAACAAATCTGTCTCTTATTCATAATGAAGAAACAGCCCATGATACTGAATAGGTACAGAGATTCTTTGTGCGTCAGTCCAGAATCAGAACATTCCTTTTCCATATCTTTCAGTTTCATTGTCATTTGTTCCTCTTCTTTCTTATTGATCATTTTCTTTCAACAGCTTTTGGATTTTCCTCCTTAAGCTGATTTATGTGATGCACTTCCTTTGATTTCCACATTTGACATACAATTTTTTTTTATTCATAGAGCACCAATTCAAAACACATTACACTTTCCAAAATAAAGGGGTGGGGGGATCCTATTTATCATTGCATCAATCATCATCATTATTATTATTTAAATTGGTTAAAAGTTTTCTAAGTAAGCCAGCAGATTTCATGAAGTCATTGAGTTTAAAGCAATGCCTCATACTGAGGAGGCATGTGGTGAAAGTGGAGAGGAAAATCTTCCCTTTAACAGGAAGAATCCTACAGCAGAGCCAGAACCAGGTTCAGTACAAGCAGCCATCTGCCATGACCACCCAGATGGATAGAGAAGAAAGAGCAGACAGACACAAGAAAAAGAACTGATGCAGGGGCACTTTCTACATTAGAGAAAGAAAAAAAAAAAAAAAAGTTAATTGCAGTAGTAGCTCCTTTGATTGCTTTATCTAGGAGAGAAACCGCTCAACAGAATAAATCTGAGATCATTTTAAAGGCCGAAGGGATAAAACAAGATAGTTACTTGCAACAAAAGATCAGCCAGTAGCTCAATCTTGGAGAAAGACAAGGTTAGAACACTGAAATACAGGGTTAAACAGTGAACATCAGTGGGTCGTCTGTTGAAGGAGAACATGGAGTTATTTGCAGCAGTAGCTTAGGCTATGCCCCCCTGCAGGGAGGAAGCTGCCACAGCTAAACACAAATTGTGAGCCTCCTGAAGTACTTTAAATTACCCTCAACTACTCTGATAGGTAGTAGGAACTGGATCTTATTTTAGTAAAGCACTAGTTTAACTTACTTACAGACAGGCAAAAGCCCTGTTTTCTGCAATCTACAGGTTATATTGTTACACCATAAGTTTTAGCTGAGAAATAAATAAATAAAGCACCAGATTGTAGAACAAACAGACAGTATGTCAGGTTTCCTTTAATAGTTTCTAATTTTCTATAAATGAGGCAGACAAGTTCAAGGGAAGCCATGTGGAGAATCCAAACTGACTAACTTCAAAATAAAAGTCTGGGTGCTTCAGTTTGAGGTGTTTATATTCTAAAAATCAGACAGTGAATAAAACAGTGAACATTACCTCTGTGACCTCTGACCTGCAGGTTCAGCAGATCTCTCAGTCGTCGTTGTGCAGGAAAAAATGAAACTGCAAGAGGCCGCAAAGATTTCCGGTGCAAAAATAATTGGTTCTCACGTTTAAATTTAAATTGAATAATCGGTTCTCACGTTTACTTTACATTGTTGTTGTACACTAATCATATTGGTTTTAATTATAACTGTAGTACATGATACTGATAAATATGGATTTCTTAAATATTTAGATTCAGTTTAACACTAAATATTTAGATGTACAAAAAGAAAAAGGTATTTGTGCTTTAAATACTAAAGTTTTTCTTTGAAATGCAAGTAAAATACCTAATTTTAACCCAAACACATCAGTTTAATCGTCTTTATGTCAATATAGCCATTTTCAATTATCACTTTATTAATATTTAGATATTTTTATCAATGTTTATTACACTGATATTTACTGAGCCTAACCTGAATGACTTCCTGCTGCTTTATTTAAACTGTATTCGCCAAAGCCTTGGCGGCCATCTTTCTTTCCAATCACAACTGATACTCAAACTTGAACTTCAGACTCCAACATGCTAGTAGCATCAAAACCTCCGCAGGTTACATGACCACAGCCTGCTTCACAAATGAAGCAGAAAACCTCACCAAAGAGGAAGGATTTTCACCACAGCAGAATCCTCCTCAGCTCATTTAGCATATCGACTCTCAGCAGAGAATCAAACCAGCACAGGCCAGAGGCTTTGGCCTTCATCAACAGCTTTAGCATTAGCATCAAAACCCGCAGCAGCTCCTACCTTGTCTCGTCTTCTCGGTCCATAGTCCCCGGTAATGCTTGACCTACCTTTAGATGAGTAGAGGATCCTCACTTGCTTGTAGCGGATCCTCATCTTGATTGTAGTAATCCAATGATGTCCATCATCGATCTTCTACTGGTTCCAGACGCCATTTTTGTTTCTTAGATGTTTCAGCTAGCTAGCAGCCAAACAAGACGCCGCTGAGGCCAAGTTCGGGCCGTTTATGTCCGCTGCTCTGCTTAGACACAAAAATGGCCTCATTTCGCAAATCAGCTTCATCAAGAGAAACATAAACAACTTAGAATAAGGTTTCAGAAGAATAACTTACCGGAAAACAAACGCAGCGATCTCAAAACATGGCGCTCCTATGAGCCCACGCCACGCCATTATACTCCAGCAGGTGGGTTACGGCGCCAAATTATTAAGGCCCAGTCCACACGGAGACGATTTTAGGTTTTTCCGCAAAAGTTTTTAGTCATTTAGGCTGTGCGTCCATGCGGATTGTCGTCTTGAGACCAGAAACAATCATATTTTCAACCGGGTTACAGAGTCAGAACGCCGGTTTCACGTGGCCGTGCGGCTATTTGACCCGCTTATTAATTAAAGGATGACGTCACATGGCGCTCTCTCTCTCTCTCTCTCTCTCTCTCTCTCTCTCTCTCTCTCTCTCTCTATGGCGCATGTGCGTCACTCCAACAAAAACAAACATGAATCCACCCAGCTCCAAAAAACCCAGCCTATATATATATATATATATATATATATATATATATATATATATATATATATATATATATATATATATATATATATATATATATATATATATATATAGCAACGTAGGAAAATCTGTATGGAAAACCTGAGAGAAGCACTAAGGTCGTGGAACTGCATTGTGTTGTTGACGTGTTTAATAGTTTGCATTTAATTATAATCTGACGTTTAGTCTGTGATATTTATATTTTGTGGTATTTTTTCCTGTTTTCAGTAGAAAAAGAGGCATTCCATGGGAGACAGCCTTTAACTCTGATCATGCGAGTGTCATGAAACGCAGGCGCAACTGTTATCAGCAGACGGAAGACGGATCTCCAGGGCTTTTGTTGGATGTGGTGGCGCTGGTTGTGGCATCAGAGCATCACAGAGACCAGTGGAAGACATCTTGGTGGGGATACACACCCACTTTGATGAAAGGTAAGTACATGTATATTAAATTTGCCTGGTATTTTTCTAGGCCTGCAGTTTATATGCTTACAATCATTTTTCATCAACTTTATGTACTCACCTTGTTTTTTTTATATTGAAAATACTCTTAGCTCAGTGTTTCTATGCTTACCTGTGTCTCTTGTATAGACTGAGTCATTGTCTAAATTGTTGCTGCTATTGAACCTGTGAGCTTTTCTTTCTTATAGAAAGTAATCCTGATTCAGTGTTGCTATATTTCACAGTCTGTTTCCCGATGGACTCATTGTCTGAGCTACTGCTGCAATGGACTCTCTTATTTTTCATTCTTATAGAAAGTACCCCCAGCTCAGTGGTACTATGTTTCGCTGTGTCTCTTTTATGAATAAAGTTACTGATAAATCTGCTACGCTATAAACTTTGTGTACTCAACTGAGTCATTGTCTAAATTACTGCTGCTAATGATCCTATTAAATTTTGCTTCTTATAGAAAGTAATCCTGATTCAGTGTTACTATGTTTAGCTGTGTCGTTTACCTAGATAGAGTCATTGTCTGAGCTTTTGCTGCTATTGACCCTCTGAATCAAGTACTGCTGGAACTATGCTTTCCTGGATTGACTCATTGATAAAGTTATCACTACAATAAACGTAATGTACTCTCCTTGTTTTTGTTTCTCATGGAAGGTACCCCTGGTTCAGCTCTTCTGTGTTTAGCAGAGTCTCTTTCCTGTTCTCTCTGCTCCCAGCTGGTGGGAGTGAATGGTTGCTCATAGTGACACTAGCTGTGTTCGAGGTTTCCTGTTGTTAGGAGGGATTACAGCAAAATCAACGACCTTCCTTAGACTGATAGCTCAGGAAAGGTGTGCTGTTATAGTGAGACTGAATTTGGCTACATGATTGGACTGGATGGGATTAACCTGGGTTGATTAAAGCAGAACCAGTACTGCTTTGTTTCCATTTGATAGAACATGAATCAGTTCTGTTTGTCCTGTAATGTGCTTTGAGATGAATTCTTAGCGACATAAGTAAACTTAATTGAACTGACTTGTGTGAACGTGCTGAGGAAGAGCGGTCTCTCTGCCGTGTCTCAGTACATCCAACCTTTGATATGACGGGTCGGCCAAGAATACAAGTCAACGCCAGCTGGAAGGGGGCCGGTGATGTCACACTCCTTCAGGTCCATGGTCTGTTTTATCTTTAGAGTCCCTAAAATTATGATCCTGCCTACATCCTGCCTGCCTCTGGGTCTTCAAAAGAACAGATACAATGATGGGAAAACTAACAACAGCCTTGCTGCTTCCATGAGGTTTAACAGGGAACAGAACAGACAGATGCTGCCAAGGAAATGCACAGTTTTGATCATCATCAGTGTAAGCGTCTCTATAAAAGCCGGTCATTTGCTGCTCTGGAGGGTACAGGTTCAATGTTCAGGACAATCCCGAGAAGGAAAGACAGCAGCAATGAGGTTGCAGAGGCAACCATTGGTGTCCATCAATCTGGGAAGGGTTATAAAACCATTTCCAGACTATCTAACACAGCATACCAAGTGTACGGTGGTGGAGGGCTGATGATTTGGGCTGCTACATGTGGCTGTCAGAATGTTTGATTTATTGTTACTTTGTTGTGTCTTCGTTTACTTTGGCTTCACCGTCAGTGCGTTGGCCATATTTCACCAGACGGAGCAATATGTTATGATTTTTGTTGGACGACGCTTCAGGAGAGAAAATAGCTCCAGTTCATTTCCAGTCATTCAGAAACACTCGAGAAATCAACTAAAATGACCTTATTTGAAGCATTTTAAGTAACTCAGCGTCAGTCAGTCGTACTCAGGCCTTTTCCCACTCATTTCCCCAGAACTGAACCACTCTGGTGTTTTCTCTCCGGGTCTACATGTGAACTCCACCCGGAGCCGCTGGCAGTAATTTGAGGCCGGTGGTGGTCAGGGGGTCCAACTTCCCTTGCTTAGTCAGGGAAATTCAACACTCTCGGACGTGTCTTCAGCGTGAACAACAGGGGCAGCGTGCCGCATTTCTGGCTGATGTTGGGCTTTTACGGTTATAGTATCAGGATGCGAGCGCCATCAGCTCCTGATATGAAATGGAGATGCTTTGTTTTTGCAGAGGTTTCAAATAAAAACCGGATGAAATTTTCAAAAAGGTTCAAACTTTACCGCTGCGTTCAGATGTGCATGAAGTGGCTGGATCAGACGGCTAGTGGCTGCATCGCTTGTATTGTTGCTCTGTAAAGAAGGACATATTTATTCCAGGCACACTGAGTGTACAGATGAGTGAAAATCCCTAAACTAACCTCATCTGTCGCTGCAGGAGAACCTCCTCATGCTGAACATTCCCCATGAATCCAAACCTTCATTTATTCCATGTGAAGGGATAATTATTGTCCACCTTTC
Source organism: Anableps anableps (assembly GCA_014839685.1). NCBI lineage: Eukaryota > Metazoa > Chordata > Actinopteri > Cyprinodontiformes > Anablepidae > Anableps > Anableps anableps. The sequence goes on along the minus strand of CM026087.1, from coordinate 847,733 downwards.
TCTCTCTCCTCTCCAGGTTTCCGACAGGAGTCAGGCCTGAGGATGGAGGAGGAGGATTTTCTGATTTCTGGATCATTGTTCTGATGATGTGACCCATTTCCAGATTCCCGACAGAATGTCTTGGTGTTTCATGATGCCATGCCCGCTAACAAGGTTCCCAGAGAACCAGTCCCACAGCATCATGCATCCTCCACCATACCCTAACTGTGGACACTGGGTTGTTTTCCACATCCTGAGCCTCTGATCCCCAGACGCTCCCAGTTCCAGTTAAATTCCCAGCAGAAACTCAACATTCCTGCATGCAGCTGCTAATCTGTTGTTATGGAGACTTGGTGGCCTCGACATGCCGGTCTTTGCTGCAGGTCTTCTGAGAAGTTTCTCTCTCACCATCCTGCGCTCTGTGTGAAGTGGAAGATAAACTTGTCTCCTCAAGTCATCATTTCATTCATTTCTTAAGGTTTATTTGGATTTGGAAGAATTAAGTAAAAAAAAAAAAAAAGAAACTCTGTTTTCCAAAAGAGTGTGTTTCTAAATTCAAACAGGCACTGTGTGTTTCTTACTGCAGATGCAGAAGCAACTGATTACAGCGCTCAGACTGATCCGACTGTCGTAAACTGGAGAGGCCACAAGACAAAACAAACTGGGGGGAATGCTGGAGGTGTGAGAGGAAAGCTGGGACAACCAAAACACGCTTAAACGAGAGGACACTCGGTGTGACAGGAAGCCTGGATGATCAGGTCAGAACCGAAAAGCAACAGAGGAACCCAGCGAATCCAGAGAATGGCCCGAGTACATCTGTGATCCTTCCACCAGTTGCTTCAGGTTTGGTGAATTTGGGCACCAGAACATTCTGCAGCTGGCATGTCCTCCTAATCAGGGTGGCTGATTTCTCTTGGAGATGACATATTTTGATGCTGAAGTGACTGAATGATTTTTCCCCTTCATGTCTCTGCATCTGTCCTCCGCTCTGATCTAACGCTGAACTTTGACTCATTTCTCTTTACCTGCGCTCAAATTTTGTGGTTGTTTCTCTGCTCTTATAAAGCTGACTCACTTCCTGCCGTGTCTCCGCTCTGTTTCACTAACCGCTGCGAAGCCACGTTTGTAGTGCATGGGCTGGCTGCTCACTGCATCCTGCAGAGGTGTGTGTGTGTGTGTGTGTGTGTGTGTGTGTGTGTGTCGGTGCTGTTTTCAGGTGGGAGATGAATATCTGGGTTTCATCCTCCTCCTTTTTTCTCTAAAAACACAACGATCCATGTGCTGGTATGCAAACTGCAGGCAAAGGGAGGTGGTGGGGGTCTGATTGTTGCAGCAGCTGGTTGGCTGCTGGGCTGGTTTCCATGGCAGCAGCTCTCAGTCCTGCCATGATGCACTGAACAAAAGGTTTTTGAAAATCACATGCTCTCCATCCCATCATTTCATCTTTTCATCTGAGTTTGAACTGAGTCCATCTCAGAACTCATACTGACTGTTCTGACCCAGAAGATGGAGCAGAAATATTGAAATATGGGTTTAATCATCATAAAACATCTTTACAGGTTTTAAACAGCAGATTCATTTAACACTCATTACTAATCAGCGCAAACACTGTTTCTGCCAAGGGGGTAATTACTTCTTCACATAGAGCCAAGTTCATTCTGGTAGATTTTTATACTTAATAAATAAAATTATTATTTCAAAACTTGTTTTTATATTTGAATGGGATTAAAAAAGCAAAAACAAGAAATCTGTTAGGGTGTGAATAGTTTTCCACTGCATGGTTCTTGTCTCTCTTGCATCAGCAGAGACAGCTCTCTGTGGGAGAGGATGACTTGAATCTGCAATAAAACTAAAAGTTTTTGAAGAGGAAAATATCGCAGAGAACAAAACCAAGTTTAAGCAAACATGAACTCGTTTATGTTTAAAGACAGCCGAAGCTTTGAAACAGCAGAATGAGGTGCAGAGGAAACGGGATCTTATGGTTTTGTTTGGCGTTAAAGGGACAATCCGGGTGTCCGGTCGCATCAGCACCCAGGTTATGATTATTCTGAGTAAAATCTAGCACTTCTGCTTTTTTTTAATAAATGTTCTCCTGTTTCTGTTTTAATCATTTCATTTCTATTCTGTCACAGTTTTCTCTCCTCGGTGAAGACTGCCATCTTGTGTGTTCGGAGGATTTTGTTGTCTTTGAGCTGCCAGCTCTGTAAGTACGGCCCGTAGTTCTCAGACAGAACTGGGTCCCCTCTGTGTCCCCCTGAGATGGGTGGGAATCACCATAGCAACCTCTCCACGTCTCATCAGGACCGCCCTGCAGGGTTTTGCAGCACTTCCAAAGCGCTTCAGCCATGTTGTACTTGTGCGTCACAGAGCTGCTGAGAAGGAGGGGTTGGACTGGTCAGCAGCGCCACCTAGAGTTTGGTCTGTATAACACGATGAGCTCCAGGCTCAGAATCATCCTGGGTCAGAACCAGGAGCTGTTTCATAAGTCCCGCCCACTGAGGTCGCCCTCACTGTGTGGCTGCAGAGACCCTGGGCTTCTGGCTCAGCCCGCTCCCTCTCACTCCCAGCTGGTTTGGACTCGCTCTGCTGCACCAGGAGCTCATCTGAAGATGACTTCTGAAGATCAGCACTTGAATCTGTATCTAAGTGTAGCAAAGAGAAATGCGCCTCGGTGTCACGTCACATGAACATCCTTGTTAGCATGATCCTACCACCACCGTGCTTCACAGTGGGGATGGTGGGATCAGGACTTTTCCTCCACATGTAGCAATTTTCCTCTGATCAGAGAAGCTTCTGCACGGCCTGCTGCCAACTGCAAACAGGACTTCTGCATGATTTTATGTCCCCCAAAAAGAATGAGTGTGAAAAAAAATGGAAAACAGGTAAAGAAGCATGAATACTTTTGCAAAACATTTCATAAATAATAAGTTGTAATGTTCTGAGGTTCAAGGTTGTGTCAGGCCTGTCGCAATAAGCAATTAATCTCATGATAAATTAAAATGAACTTGGTAATTTCCAGTCTGATGATTAATATTTTTTAAGGGCAATTTTGTGAACAGAGACTTAATATTCTATTTTATTTATGGTTTCAGTTGTGTGGTTTTTATTTATTGTTTTTGGTTGTCGTGTTCTATTTTAGATATTTAAAATATCTTAAAATTACATAAATAGAGAATCTGGAAAAATAGAATAACATAATGAAAAAAGTGACGGTGAGTAAAAAAAAAAATTACAAAATAAATACAAAAAATGAGGAAAAAAATTATGAAACAAAGGCAACTAATAAAACAATAAGATTGGAAATAAAATAATAGTGATAATGTTAAATGTTCTTTTCAAAATTAAAGTTGAACATTATCAATATATTACTTTAAAACAGTCTCAAAATAACAATATTATCATTTATTGCAATAATTTCTGTTTATCATCCAGCACAATTTGTTATGGTGACAGGCTTAGGTAGCAACATGGGTTGTGTGGCTGAAGAAGGACCAAACTGCAGGAGAGGCACAGGCAGAACCGGACCGGAGCCGGGAGGGAATCCCTGGAAAAAACTGCAATGAAGGCCAGAGGTGGGAACCAGGTGAGTCTAATCAGGGGAATGCAGAACAGCTGTGAGAGAGGACAGAGCTGGGGAACTGAGGGAACACAGAGAACATTCAGGGACTTTAACTCAGATACAAAATGAGAACTTCTGGAGCTAAAATAAGATAAAAATCTGAATCATGGTGGGAAGAACACCGGAAAAAGGTGAGAAACGAAACAAAGAAATGAAAAGTCCTGAACACTGTTAACTCAGAAATAATCAAACGCCCGTGAATCATGACGGGTGGTTTTTCTTCTAAATATTCTTACTGTGATGCTGCAGTAAAGTATTAGCTTATTTTAAGGATTTTTTTTTTTTTTTTTTTTAGATTTTCTCCCAAATAACCCATGTCTTTGGTTGCTTTAGGTTACTGTTCTCTTGTCTTCCACCTGCTTTAGCTTCATTAGGCTGGCTTTTACCAACGTGACAGTTTGACAGTGCACAGCAATACATGGGAGGACAGCAGGACCCAGTGAGAGGAAAATAAAACGTGATGCATTCTTTCCCAGCCTTCTCTCCTTGAAGCAGCACAGTGATTTCACACTTGCGGCTCTGCAGCTGTTTGCGTCTTTCTCTTAAACAATGCAAACTGCTCATTTCAGCTTCCTTCACAATAAGATCACAAGCAAACGGGACCTCTGTCTCTCCCTCGTCATGCACATGTTGAGTGTTTCACAGATCTCTCGGCTTGACTTGCAACGCCTTGAGCAGCAGGAAAACCACACGATGAAACCACTGGAGCTGAGGAGGGTACAATTAAAGACAATAGGAGAGACAGAAATGTGCTAAAGTTCACTGCTGGAATGCACCGCGGGATACGTGGTGCATCGAACCAAGTTCATGGCAAAATTCATTCCTAAAGTGCTGCAGGAAAATTAAAACAGTGAAGACAACACACATGTTAGATCAGCAGAAATGAGAAACAGACTTAATAACTTCTGAAATGTTCAAATGCAAATGAAAACCTAAAATAAAGCCGAGGCATGTTAGAAATGACGGAGCAATCAACCTTTGACCGGGCCGGTTCCGAGTGGATCCAGGTCGCTGGTGTTGGCCAGGACTCTGGCAGCAGCTGGCTGATGGAGACACTGTTGCAGTGATCTGACTGGAGAGGAACCGTGCAGCAGTTTTTCTGTGTCCAGGTGGTTCCGGTGACGCAGGAGGCTGATTTAGGGACAGACTCCCTCAGAAGCTAACATTTCGGACCGCATCGATAAAATTAACTGCACCTACAGATGAGCTGTGAGAAAAAGGCAGTCCTGCTTCTTGGTGCTGAAGAAGTGTTGTGCTCATACTGAGATATGAACTCAGCATTCGTTACTGTCCGCTAAACATGTTTGATCCGGATCTAAAGCAGATTTAATTTGAATAAACAGAAATTACTGCCTTTCCTTTTGATCTCCGGAGAATCGCGCCTGTTTCTCCAATGATTTGCATGGACGCCGCAAAGGTCAGAACATGAGCAATGGCGCCCCCTGGTGGCGAAATGAAGCAGCAGGCGTGAAAACAGTCAGCAGCAACTTGGACTCATGATTGGTCATAAAATGAACAGACTAACTTTAAAACACTTCTGAAACGTGTTATTTTTATCTGCTAAATATGACTTGAAGTAAGAGCAAAATTTGATATTTTAATTTCTTTTTATTGAAAAAGTGAAATGAAATTGCAAGCAGACAAGCAGACATGGAAATAGAGGTTTGAACTTTTATTGCATCTGATTAGACTAATTTACTGAAAGGCATTACAATTATTTTTCACATCAGTTATGTTTTCAAATGTTTTTCAAGAAGAATTTTACTTTTTTTTTTTTTTTTTTTTTTTTTTTATTAATTTCAACTAAGCACTAAAGTCGTTTTATATATGGAACAATTATGAAAGAAAAATATTTCAATCTTCTTGTGTATCTTGTTTTCGCTTTAAACAAACTATGTTCATTTCAATTTATTCATATTAGCTTCAATTCACAGCAAGTATAATCTCCAGACAAGAAGAACACATTAATTTCACATTTACATATGAGGAACTGCAGAATCACAGCAATCAAAAATAACTATATACATACTATAAATACAAAATATTCTAAAAATATACAGGAACATCGTTTATGCTGTCCACGTCCATCAGTGCAACCCTTCCCCTCCAAAAGCTGCCCAGTTACATTGAATTCAGTCTCTTTCATTTTAATGCAAACACAAAAACATGCGTATGTAAACCAGAGTGAAGTATTTTATACGTCCAATAAGTGTAGGTCAATAAGTAAATGTTTCTGTTTACATGAGTGTTGCGTTTAAAGGCTAAAGAGAGAATTCACTGCTCTAAAACTATGACTCAAAAACGTCCTACAGCCGCTCAAAAAGGTTCTTAAAAATTAAAGTTAGTAAAATAAAACAGAATAACTCAAAAGAGCTGTTTTTTATGGAACCTGCAACAGAAATGTAGATTTATGAACGCAAGAATCCGTAATTTCATCTATAACTGGGATTTTACGGCGACCCGCGTCTCCTATAGATTTCATATTATGGAAAACACACACACGGGTAAATAGGAAATAAACACATCCATGCTTTGCTGGTTTATTTTAGGATAATTCAGGTTAGAGTAGATGGATTGCGATGACTATAAACATTCCCACCGTCAGTGAATGCATCAGAGGCAGTTTAAACGCTGCGGCTGCGCTTCCTCCGCTCAGAGTGGGAGCAGCAGCAGCAAACGACGCTCCGCTGTCAGGTGAGTACACTCTGCACCATTACTATGAACTTCATAAAAGCCATACTTGATTCAGTTCAGTTAAAAACCTCGTAAAGTGTTTCCCGCCCTGAAACTTTGCTGGTTGTCGTCAGACTGGAGTTCAGCAGCAGGCGAGACCGGTTTAAAATCCCAGCGTTTATTACAACCACGACAGCCGTCATATGTAGTTTGAAACGAGTGAAAAAAGGTTATGCTTTAAGTATTTTCAAGTGTTAATACATATTTTATCTTAAACATAACAATCTCAGTAAAATGTGTATTACAGAGAAATACTTTTATTTTAAAAATATTCTATTAGTACGGATGGATGGATGGATACATAGTAAGCAATACATAGTATAAAATGAATACAGATGGATGTATGAGGCTGTATTGCTTCCTGAAACAGGAGTACTTTCTATGGAAACATAAAAAACGATCATTGTAATTAATGTTTTCATGGCTATCAATAAAGGGAAAGACAGCAGAGTGAGAAAACGCAGGGAGCGTGTCCTCCAGCAGATCGCTGTACACATCTGACACCAACACTGCGAGGCAACCGGTCCCACCACGGCGGGTGGCTAAGCTGCCAGGACATTAAACAATAGTTCATAAACGGCTGAATCTACAGATAACAAGACGGGAGACACCAAAAATGATCAGAGATCAAAATGAAGATCTTTGCTGCAAAATAAACACTTTGTTTTTAAATCTCTGAGCGTTTATGAGTGTTACAAGCGTTGGAGTACCTTCAGAACTCTGAACATAGTCTCCATTCTGCAGAAGACCTGGCATTTTTCTTAATCAGTCCACATAATAAAGATATTGTGCTTGTTATTCAAATAAAGAAATAAGAGCCCAGAACAATTACTAATACCATATTTAAAGGGGCAGAATTATGTGAATCATTTACAGCAACAATCCAGTCACTGTTTCCTTCAGATGTTATAAATACTGTAAATATCAAATATGACATAAAAGAAATTTGACTTTGTAATTTAACGCCTTCAAATTGGGCCTCTGTCTCTTTAAAAACTCCTGCTCTTTCTGAAACGCTGCCTTCAGGAAGTTATTGCAACAGCGCTCCTCTATTAACCCTTTAACATTTTTACTAGGGTTGCACTGAGAAGTAGCTCATACAATGAGCTCAGCAGATCCGCAGTTCCACCAGGTATTTGCTAATTGCTGTTTGAGGAGCTGAGTGGGGGGGGTGGCTCTGTGAGGCAGAAGTTTGGACGCTTAGAAACTGCAGCTCAGAGGAGGAGCTGCGTCTCGAAGGTGGAGCTCGGTCCGTCCAGGCGTTTTGCACAGCTGAGTGGTTGCCATGGAGATTCTAGGATTTGTTAAACATGCATGAAAGAATCAAAGCAGCGCTCCAGGTATGATTTTGATGAGGGAATAACATTAGAACAGGATGGAAAACTAAAGAAAGTCGATTTTACATGATGCTGGCCCTTTAAGGGTGCAGAATGTGTAGCTGACAGCAATGAATGTGACTAAAGGTCCACTGAAAGCAGAGAAGCTGTGGAGGTGTTGATGTGTTCCTTGACACAGAAGAACTGTGCGAGCTTCAGTTTTGGGCTCTGGGGGAAGGTCCAGTCCTGGTTCTGAAGGCTCTCGTTTGGTTCTTGTTTACGCTCAGCCCGGTCAGCGCATTCAGCTGCACCTCCGAGATCGAGACACGCTGCTGTGTTTCTGGAGCTACCGTTCTGACCCGGGGCTGGGTGGAGGTGGGCGGTGCCGTGTTCTGGTCGGGTAGATCAGAGGCGCTCTGACCGTCTGGGTTCTTGTCAAAGCAGCAGCTTCAGTCAGAGTTTCTGCCTCACACAGAGAACAAACGTCTCCTGGCTCCTTCAAGCAGCTCACGCTCGCTGTGCTTTGACGCGTCGGATCAGAAGGGAACCCCCGCTTGACTTTCTCATGAAAGGCTTTCGAAAGGTCTCCGGCACCGGCACGCTGGCGCTTGACCTTCTTCACATCTCGCATGGTGTCTGAGGATGTGTGGCGTTGGCATTTCAGCAGCGCTGGGTGGTTGGAAACCAGCGCTTCACCTCCATACCTGCTCACTGAGTCCGTCTGGTCTCCATGTCGGCTGGACGGACAGACAGAAACACAATCAGCCGACTAAATATGGAATTTTAATTTAAAAGCTGAAGTATTTTCCCAGACCTGTAGAAGTGAAGAAGACATGTTCTCCCTGATCTCATTCCCTGGAACAGATGTGAGATAAAATGTTCCTTTATTGGTCCGTAGGGTTGGGATGGATCGGTCCGTCCGTCCATCCATCCGTTAATTATTATAACGTAGTAATTTATTTAACATCAATTATTATGTTAAGGAGTGAAAACTTTTAACGCAGTAAAAGTTGCGTTTAAACCTCTGAAAGCAGTTAACAGCTCAGATTTCAGTATTGTTAGTCCAGCAGAACCAGGCGGCACCATGAGGCCAGAACCTCTGCGTCCATCCTGGCTGCTGGCTGTGGGGGTGCTTCAGACACTTTGAGGTGCTGCTCGCTTCAGAGCGGCATGAAGATCTTGCCTCAGCAGTGAGCCCGGTGTTTGTCCTGTTTAAATCCACCTCCGCTGGAGAGCGGCGCTTTGTGGCGGAGGAGGAGGGCGGACAGATTAATCCCCGCGGCACGTCGTCGCTGCACGCAGCGTTTAAACGGCATCAGCAGAAACCCTGCTCTGTGTTCTGGTTACTGGTTTGATTTACATGCAGCAGCTGAAGATAAACATCTGGCATCTCTTTTAATCTCATCTGCCCCAACATTCATTTGCTGTTTTGAACATGCAGAAAGTTTCTCGACTCAGTCTGGATGGAGTCTCTGTGAAGTCTCACTGATGCGAAAATAAGCAGAAGCTGCTTGTTCCTAAACACTGAGCCACACGCCGCCTCTAAAATCTGGACTCAGGGATTAAAAACTACCAATACTCAGAGCTTTATCTTGACATGAAATGGTTCTTGGCAAATTCAGAGTTTCTCATTGAAAGGTAGAAAAGCAGCAGGGCACAAACACCAGCAGAGAAGCAGATTAAACATGTTGGATTTGTTTTCGGGACCAGGTCCTCCGCCCTCTCTACTCCTGCGTGTCCTGCAGTAATGCAGCGTTGCCTGCCAGGCCTTTCTGGAGAGCTGCGCGAAGGCCGCTTTCAGGTCGTTTATGCAGCAGAGTTGAGGTCAACGCTGTTTTATGGGTTTGGATCTCAGCTTTAGTATTTAAGCTGGCCATGTTTGACCCAGGAAGCAGGCACTCGGGCTGCGCAGGTAATCAGCTTTGTAAAGCATCTCTGAATCATGACGCCTCCTCTTCCATGCTTCACAGCTGGCATGAGGTTCCTTCCCTGGAATGCCGGATTTGGTTTTATTCTGGTGTTTCAGTCTCATCAGTCCGAAGACAGTTATTCCAGAAGTTCTGGTCTTCATCTGCCTTCTCAGTCTGACTCTTGGAGACCAATGTTTCCTCCTCCTCTCCTCCCGTGAAAAGTTGAACATGTTCAGCCTCGTTCTGTTGGGAAGATGAACAGAAACAGTTATCAACAGAACCTGCTGAAGGTCTCATATAGTCTCATTTTAGGGGTTTTGGAGACTCCTTTCAGCATCTTGCAGTCTGCTTCCATGGTGAACCTGGTTGGACAGCCACACCTGGACATGCTGGTAGATGTTTGCATGTCCGACTCTTGTAGATTATTTTCTGTACAGTTGAATGGTTGATTTAAAATTCTTTTGAGCTCTCTTTAAATCCTTTCTTTCCACTGTGGCTGCAGTGCAGCTCACCACCATCAGCGTGTGAATGTCATGTGTAAAGGGCTTTGGGGGCGTTTGGACCAGATAAAGCAGCTCTGTACAAGTACAGACCATTTACTGTTGCTTTCTTTCTAAAGATAAAGAAGTACTTGAAAACTACAAGTTAAACTGAACAAGTAAGATGCATAAAAACACACATCCAGATCAGATTGTCCATGTTCACTGTTGTTCTGTTAGCCAGTGCTTCAGTTTTGTAGAGAAAAGCCTCATGTCTGACTGCAACGTTAGATCCTGTGGTAAATTATTCCATAACTGCGATCATTTGACTGGGAATCCTGACTGTCCCAGAGTTGACTCTCCATTTCCCACTTAGCCAAGCTCTCATGCCTTCATTATTATATTTTTCTATTAACTGACAAATCACTTCAGGGACAAGACCAGACATGCACTTAAATATTGTTGTAGCAAAAACAAAATTAAGAAAACAATCAGAACTCAACAAGTGATATTTCTGAAGAACTTGGCAGTGATGCCACTTCACTGGTTTCTCATTTAATATGTTTAAGGTTCACTGGTATAATATCATTGATGGCTTTATTACAGATTTTGAAGCCTGGCCACGAATGACGGACATATGCGATTATGTCATTACGTCCATATCAGGGCCGGGAATTTAACGCGTTAATTTTGATTAACTAATTACATAGATTTCAATGCGTTCAATTGCGTTTTAACGCAATTACATACCATTTTTGCATACAAAGGTTCCGACCCATCGCGCGTTTCTGGTACGCCCTTAAGTCTGTCGCACAATCAACATCCGCTAACAGCAGCGATGGAAGCGGCTCCTCTGGGCCGCTGGGGGTTAATTTCTGCTTCCAGAGCCGATCTGATGGGACGCTGGAAAAGACTCCAGTTGTGTTCAAATTGAGCTAAAAGCAGTCGGCCTATCAGAGAAGCTATGCTAGCCTAGACTAGCATCTCAATGCTAACCATGTAGCAGCAGCGCTAACGTCAGCGTCCACAGTCCACGTTTCTAAAGAAGCTCCATGGATGATCAGGGTTCCTGAAGCTCTGGAGAGATGAGCTTTGCTCCAACCTGATGCTGGAAGAACAGATTAAAAACTAGAAACATCTTTGCTGCTGAGCTCAGATGGCTGTTTATTCAATAATTTAGCAGCAAAAAGGGTTTTTGAATTGAAAATGTTGCTTATTTTGTTGAATAAAATGCGATGTATAAATTACTGACCCTGAAATTAAGTTGATCAAAAATTTGAATCAACTCCCACCACTGGTACAAATACATCTGAGCTGCGTTGGTAGATATACAGGGTCTTACAGTTTATATTAGTGGGGGTGCCACATGGTCGATAAACCTCTGCAGAGGCCACAGTCCTCAACGCAGTTGTTGCTGGTTCGATTCCTGGCCCTGGACCATTTGCTGCACGTCTTCCTCTTCTCTCTACCGTTCATCCTGTCCAGCTACTGGTGGAAAAAAGGCCACTAGAGCCATAAAAACCCACTTTATTTTAGTCTTGATAAACATTTTCCTAACATGAGGATCAAACTTGAGTTTTGAGTCCAAGATACCCACAGATAGTTGAACTCAGATACTTCCTTGATTTCCTTGTTGATTCATATTTATTTTAAACTTTCTCTTAGAAAAACACACAAATGGTTTTCATGCAGTTTAACGTTAGGCAGTTCCTGAGATAGTCCAACCAACTGCTGAGTTATTAATTCTGCAGCCTGATACGGAGCATCCGCCGTTGCCTCAGTGATTGTATCATCCGCATACAGTTGGCAGCCAGAATATTTGCAAACTTTCAGTAAATCATTTATATATGAGCAGAGGTCCCAATATCGACCCTTGTGGTCCTCCTGTATTATATGTTTGCACTGCAGATTTGGCTCTGTTTATCTGAACATGTTGCTGTGTAGAATCAAAAGAAGATCTGAACCAGTTTAATGCAAGTTGAAAGAAATTTAACAGTTTCAGTTTCATCAGAAGTGCGTTGTGGTTTCCAGAGTCAAAGGCCTGCCTCAGAGCACTGGTCTTCATGGCTTCTGTGAAGTGACACATGGCTATTTCTGTTGAGGTTTCTGGTTGAAATCTGAATTGTTTAGAGTTTAGAAGATTTGATTGTTGTCCAAATAGCTCATCAGTTGTTCAGCCGCTTGCTTTTCAGTGACTTTCGAGATGACCATTGAAATGTGTTGATAACTGCCTGCAGCATCATGTGCTCCAGGTTTAAAAACTGGGGTACCATCAGCTGTTTTAAAATTCCAAGGAAATTTAAAGATTGGATTTGCTAAATGTGCTATTGGTCTTATAAATATAGCTTTATGCATTTTAATTAACGATGGACCAAATACATCTTTCGCTTTTGAATTGCTTAGTTGATGAATAATTTTATTGATCCTAACTTGATCCACCAGTTTTGTTTACTTGTGGTACTTAAATCTCTCTGTATTGTAAAATAGAGATCAAATATCCATATTTTTAAATATATAATAAAGTTTAAATCTAATTAACTTGGACGAAAGTTCAAAACTTGCCTTAAAACTGAGTAAAGTCAACTTTCAGATATGAGTTAAATCAATGCTGACAATCTTAAAAACTGTCAAAATAATTAATTATTAGTAAAACACTGAACTCATAAACTTATGTTCTGTGTAAAAACTCATAAGTGGAGTTTAAGAGATAAAATAATTGCCTTTACCTTTGGTGGGCTGTCAGTTTTTACACTGTCGCAATGAATCAATGAATTGGCCAAGTTATTGTTTTCATGATCAGCTTTAACTGGAGGTAAACACACAAAATAAATCTGCTCCGTTTTGTTTTGGGTCCAGCATAAACGTTCAAGTCATAACCTTGGATGCAGAAATGAGAATCTTCAAATCAATCCAGGAACCTGCAGCATATTTTTCCTCAGTGATGAATGTTAGTAACATTCAACTGCTGGATTAAAATGAAGTCTATGTGTTCTAGTTCTCTGCAAAATATGGAATCAGCAGGTCGGACTTCTAGGAAACGATGGCACCGATCAGGGATGCACCATGTTGGAAAATCTTTCAATGACGATATCAGTTGCCATATCTGCCTAATTCTGTTTTTCCTCTCTTTCTCACCTGCTCTTTCATTACTCTGTGACCCTTTAGTCTGGTGTGAGACTCTGTCCGATTGGCTGAATATGACATTAGCATGAAAAATACAAGTTCATGTCACCTGGAATATATTAGCCAACCATTACTGCTCCAAACGGTCCTTTGCAATGTAAATGTTGCACTCACTGATGTCGCGCTTAAGATACGTTTGCAACATATTGTGCAGCATCAGTGAAATCCCGGCTGTGCATCTCTTCCTATATAAAGTATATGATTTTGTGTAATATTCATGAGTCATGCATGACTTCTTTCTATTCTCTTATAAAGTAGCGAGACAGTCTGAATCAAAGTTTCCAGCCTTCAGACCTTTATTCACATTCAGACGGCTCCATGGGCATTTTCATAGACATGTTTCAGTGTTAAGCTCCTTAACTCTGACCTATGAATGATTTAAAACGCTCATAAACTATATGTTAGACAGCAGAACACCAGTTTCCTTATGAATAAAAAGGTTTTCCCAGCAGTTGTTTTAAGTTTTTCCAGATGAGCTGCAGCTTTGTCATGTTGAAATCAGACAACGGTGCTGAATATTCTGTGCTGCTTGGAATCAACTCTTCGTCCATCTGTTCTCCAAAGCCCCATTTAATCAACGTTTCTGCATTTCCCTGAACTTTTACACTCATGTTTGCACAAAGCTAAGCAGGCTGCCCTTCTTTTTCCAACGCTGCCGACTGCTTTACAGGAAGAGCTGTGAGGAGAGTTCGCTCAGTCAAAATGAATCGAAACAAGGTGCCTACAGGAGATGTTTAGGTGCAGCAGTAGGGCTGCACCTAAACATTAGAAAGATGACCAGTTGATCAGAAACTCAGCAGTAAATCTTGACCATGGTTTTCCACTTTAATGGACACTTCTGCCTGTTGATGCTCAAACAGAAATGGTAAGATGAGGGAAGCTGCAGCTGATGGCATCAGTGTAACATATCAGCTTTCTAGATTTACATAAGATCCCAGAGCAGGGATGTCCAATCTCTGCTCCAACACGCCTGAATCAAACAGCTGAATGATCTTCTTGATGTAGGTGTGCTGGAGCAGGGGTTCGTCTCAGCGCTGCAGCACAGCAGCCCCTGAGGACTGGGGTTGGAGACCCCTGACTTAGAGGAAGCATGTATCTACAGAACAGAAGTTTGTCTTCATCTGAGGACGTCATTCACGTGTTCAAGCAGTGATTCAGTTCTAATCCCATTGAGTTAAAGCTGTATCCATCCATCTTATCCCTTTTGTCCGTCAGTCAATCTTTACAGCCTGTAGTTTCATTTGAGTCTGGAAAAATATCAAACCCATCCATCGATCCATTGTCCATACCTGCTTATCCTTGCAGAGTCAATGGGGAGCTGGTGGCTGTCCCCAGCGGTCATTGGGTGAGAGGCGGAGTAAACGCTTGACCCGTCCATTAAAAATATTGAATCTTAACTTTAAAAATCTATGCAGACGCCTAGAAAAAAAAACATTTAAACTGAGATTATAGAAGGAATAGGAGTGGCCTCAGGACCAAGCCCTGGGGAACACCCATACTGACTTCAAAAGGTCACATTCTTGGGAATAAAAGCCGCATGAAGTAAATCCATTGACCTCTAGAATCAAAATTAGTATTAATCTGAAATCATAACTGGAACTGCAAGCAGTTCTCAACGGGTTCCCAGCCCAGCAAATCTCCTCCCATCGTCCCATCAACCCGCCATCGGCAGGTCTATTCACACGTCCTCCAAACTGGGAATTTGGACAACACTGGTACCTGAAAGGTCTTCCCATTACAGTGCATTTAGCCTCTGGGTGGTAGTGTAGCACATTTTTAAAAAAATCATTAAAAATAAATAGTTTATTATAAAATCTCCTAAATATTTGCAGACAGTCATGTCTATTTCTGCAGCAGTTTAACCCGTTCCAGTGCCTGTAGATCAAAGGCTGTTTCCATTTTTTTTTTTTTAAAAACCCAAAAACTGTAAAGTGTAATTTAAAAAAAAAAAATAATTAAAAATTCATATAAAATCCATAGTTTATCATATAAATCCAAAAATATCCACTGATGACTGCATCTATATCTGGAATAATATAAAAATATGTCTATGTCCCTAAAATCCATGGTTTTAATGAAAAATTATCTGCCAACAACAATGGCGGTACATACTAAAATAATAAACATTTATGTGAAATCCATACTTTATTCAAAAAATTCCAAAAATATTCTTAGATGACTCAGTTTTTCAATGAAAAACTTAAGAATAATAACTAAATCAAAAAATGTAATAATTCATTAAAAAAATTACCAAAATATTCTGTGTCATGTCTACATGAGGAATAAAATTAAGGTTTTATGTCCATAAATGTAATAAATATTTGTCAACCACCATCATAGTCCATACTGACCCAAGTTAATGAATTCATGGAGAATCTTTAATTCATCAATAAATCACCTAAATATTCTAAATATTCAGATGGTCACCTCTACATGTGGAATCACATCTTTTTATTTCCATGTCCTTAAATGAAAAGCTTTTTAAATAAGAAATTAACTGCATTTTTTTTATACCCTGCCAACTGAAATTTTAAAAATTCATTTAAAAAAATCTGTCATTCATAAACAAATCACCAAAATGTTTGTGGCTGGGTAGTTTTAAAGAGGAATGTGCGATATATTGGTACTGACTTGAACTGTATGGGGCCATAAGTTTGTTTTCTACTGGAAGTTAGAAATAAATTCTATTTAAACAAGAAGCTTTTTAATGAAAATGACACTTTGTCTTCTATTTTGTTTCTTCTTTTCTGCAAAGTGTTATTTCTCTGAGTGTGGCTTGCAGCATACCCACCTGTCACACTAGAAAAAAGGAAAATGTTCAGACAGGAAGTGTGGTTGGTGCTTTGTGTCATGAACTCCGGAAGTTTGACTCCTCCCGCTCGAACTCAGACGTACACCAACAAGTCGAAGCTCCATGCTGGGCTGCAGTGCTCTGCACGCTGCCTGAGGCGTGTGGGCGTGTTGAGTCAAGATCGACATCAGGGCAGTGACTTAAAAACGTGCTGATGGGGAACATGGGATGTTTCAGAAAACAGGTAGTGGTGGAACATCAGGTAACGGCCTCAAAGCATATCTTTATTACAGTTTAAATAAATCTTCTTATAGTAGATTAAAACTCGGAGAACAGCCGTGTCCCATGCTCTTAGCTTAAACCTGTTGTTTGGTGATGAATATGCAGAAAACCGATGTGATGTGGAGCATGTTATTTATGGCCTGCAGCAGGGCCGTGAGCACCGTATGGATATTAATCTGACCATGTTATCATTAATGAACAGCCCTGCTGGAGCGTGTGAACGCGCGCTAAACGCTCGTTTCCACGTTTTATAACATAAAAGCAAACTTTAATGTGTTTAATCTGGATTTTATGTGACAGAGTGTCACAAAGGATGGAAAAGGATTTTTAACATTTATTCCAAAAACGCTTGGAGTGCATTTCTGTGTAGCCCCCCCCCCCCCCCCCCCCCCCCCGTACTCTGATCCCCTAAAATAAAATCTAATACAACAATTGCTGGAATACATGAATTTTGGCTGAAATGTGTCAGAATTTGGAAACGTTTCGGGGGTGTGAAAACTTCTGCAGGGCACTGTGCATTCACAAATAGCCCATATTTGAGCCTGATCATATTTCCAGTAAAATTAATTTCTTTGAAGCATTTCATCGCCGTCCTCGATGGGAAAATCCTGCAAATGTGAGCAGTTTAAGGCTTAATTTCCAGCCATGTTGGAGTTGAGCAGTCCTGGTGCTCATAATCTGGTGGGGGGGTTAAGCTGCTAAATGCACAGCGATCCCCACCATCTGGACTGGGAACTCTGTCTGCTCTGCGATCCAGATCTTCATGGAACTTCACTGTGACCCAGATGAAAACCTGTGCTCTGAATCCTGGAATAAGTTCTGGTTTCCAGTACAGGAGGTGACTGGTGCTAGTTTCTGTAGACTCAGAGCCAGGCAGTCATCTATTCCTCATCTGCGTTTAGTATTTCAGCTCTATTAATAGTCAGCTCCCAGCGGCTGACACACGCTGTATTAATATATCCAGAAAGCGGCGGCTCCTCGGCGGGCCTGGCAGCGAGCGGCAGGGAGGAAGCAGGTTGCAGGTTACAGGTGCTTCTTTTCAAGGTTCATCACACCGAGCTTCATCGCAGCTGCTGTTTACAGCTCTTCAAGCTTCGGGCTTTAACATCAGCTTCACTGGGGTTCAGCAGGCTTGTCTGGGTGTGAACAAACGCAAAGGAGGCTCAAAACTGTTTCCTGTCGTCTCAGCTTACAGCTATGATTTCTGAGCGAGCTGCTTCAGAAGAGATCTGCTGGGTTTTTTTGGTTTTTAACGGGAAGCAGCCAGAGCTGACAGAATTAGTGTTTTTGCAGACAGATTTTGTGGTTTTCAGTGTCTCAGATGATGAAATGTTTCTCTCTTCCTCTCACAGGTTGTTTGAAACGTCGAGGACGGAAAAAAACATAAAAAAAGCACACTTCCTCTCGGCGTCCTCCCCCTCCCTGCCAGCCTATCTGTCCTCTGGAGGAGAAAGGGGGCAGACGGTGGTGTGCTGCTGCAGAGACGAGAAAGAAATCTGAAAATCTCTCCTCCTCTCCCAAACTTATCCTGAAGGAGGTTCCTGGAGGTTCTTGGGACATTCGTGGAGAGATCAGAGTCTCATCTGCAAACATGTCGCCGTTCCTGCGGATCGGCTTCTCCAACTTTGAGATCGATCCTGGTTTGGCCTACTATGAGGAGGCGCTGAACCCTTACTGCGCCGTGTACATGAAGGAAGCCATAGACACAGGTCGGTGACTGCTGGTTAATCACCAGAGTGACTTTTGAGCAGCTTGTTTTATTTATTTATTGATATGATAGTCATGGATGTATTTTCAGTCCAGAGCTGAAAAAGCAGAAATTTAACTGGAGTTTTGGTGACTAGAAAGATTCTCCCCTGTTATTTCTATGATGTTCTGCTTTTTGAGATCTTTTATCCTACTTCATGTTGTCAGGCAGGTTCTGTTTAAGGAAGCTGTTAGTTATACAGGTCTGGCTGGTGAAATTAAACAAAACGTTTAACTGGTTAATTTATGATTTCAAACCAATATTCTAGGATGGATGGAGGGAAGCAGCAGCTGGGTGTCGTTTTCAAAAGCATGATCAGGTTTATGATGCCGCTGGACTGTTTTATCTAAAGTTAGTGCTCTGATGCTTTACAGTCATGAAAATATAAAGACACCCCATTAAATATTTAGTTCTTTTCAAAGAAATGTTCAAATATCAACATCTGCCCTCTTTTTTTTTGTAAAACAAAACACTTTGTTTTGTTTTGTTGCAGATAAACAACAAAAATCAAACCATTAGATATGAATACGCGTGTTTCACCCCACCCCCAAACAGCTGCTGTTCTCCCCTTTAGCTGCGCTGCAGAGACACTAAGTCTCACCAAGTAGCTCTG
Source organism: Anableps anableps (assembly GCA_014839685.1). NCBI lineage: Eukaryota > Metazoa > Chordata > Actinopteri > Cyprinodontiformes > Anablepidae > Anableps > Anableps anableps. Next base: position 829,081 of record CM026087.1, on the reverse strand, counting down.
CTCTCGTTTCCAGTCCAAATATCCGGAATCCACTTGGAATGAGACTAAACTAACTTCCAGCAACTTCTCAGCAGATGCAGGAGCTGGTTGTAAATCAATAACTCCTTATATTGATGAGGAAGTTCCAGTTATGGTGGAATAATCTGCCAGTGGAACAAGACGTTTTCCCATATTGCAGGTTAAACGTGTTGTTCCGCTGGCAGGGGACTGTGGGAAACCAGAGCAGAAACACTTGGTGAGGTTTCGTGTTTCTGCAGTGTGGAGTAACGTCAGGGAGGATCTTCTGGTCTCTGTCTACCATCTCTGACATCAGTCTGAGGAACGTTTGTCCCACTCCTCACATTCAGCTGAGATGTTTGAGATGTTTCCTACATGTTCAGCTTCACAATGAGATCTGGCCTTTGACTAGGCCCAGGACTTTCCAGCTCTTAACCCTCAGCCAGTTGTTGGTGGATTTCCTGTTGTGTTTTGGGTCATTGGCGTGTTGCAGGGTCTGTTTCTGCTTCAAAGCATCCCCTCACCATGACACTTCCACCCCCATGCTTCACAGCTGTGAAGAGGTTCTTTCCCTGGACTGCTGCGCTTTTTTCTGTCCAGATAATTCAGCTTTAGTCTCATCTGCGCAAAGACCGTAGTTCCAGAAGTTCTGGTCCTGGGCTACGTTCCTCCTCGCTCTCCTCCCACTAGAAGTTCAACTTGTTCAGCCTCTTTCTGATTGGACAGACATGAACTTTCATATCAGCAGTAAGAAGAACCTGCTGAAGGTTCTGTGGGGACATTTTGGGGTTTTTGGAGACCCTATGAGCAGCTCACAGCCTGCTTTCAGGGTCAGGCACTCGATGTCTGATTCCAATTCCTTTCTTTTAAAGCTCAGGCTGCTGCAGGGCGTCCTAACTTATTCACATGACAGGAAGTCAGTGTGTAGGGCTCCTGCTTGTAGTTAATGCATGGCTGACAGGCGTTAGAGCCGCCCTCGTCGAGCAGCAGCCAGCAGTCGTTTCAGATGCAGAGATCAGGAGGGAAAAGTTGGAGCTAATTTCCTCAAGTCGCCACTAAATGCAACAGAAATGCCAACTTTCCAAACGAAGTCTTGATGCGCTGTAAAAAGCCACCATGTTGGACCTGTAGCGTCAGGAGACCAGTGAGCAGCTTGCTCTGCTCAAGTCCCTTCAGATTCACTGAGAACCTCTCGGGTCCACTTCTGTGATTTAATTTGTAATCAGCGGAGCCGTTACCCGATGTAACATACTGCTAACTCGAACACGCTCTCCACGCTCACCTGGCGGACCAGGAAAAAGTAAATACACCCTCCTGTTTAAATTCAGATGTTGCCTTCAGATTCTACATTTCTTTCAATGTCAGCTCAAAGCGCAACAAACTTTCTGCTCATTATTTATGAAGTACAGACGAGCAGAAGAACTAAGTGCACCCCATGATTCAATAGGTTTGTCTATAATAGAAAATAAAGTCTTTCAGTCTTTCATTTAGTTCTGGAGTCATTTTGGCCCACTCTTCCCTACAACATTGCTTCTTGGCTTGTGTGAACCAGTGACTTGGACTAGGCCATTAGAGGACCTTGAAGATCTGCTGCTGTGTTTGGATCCTGGTTCTGACCCACGGTGGCCCAACCTCCAGCTGGTGGACAGACTGAGTCTAGACTAGGCTGAGCTACAGAGGAGATCATGGTCCACTCAGGGACTGGAGAAAGCCCACAGCATCATGCCTCCACTACCATGCCTGACAGTTGGTCTGAGGTGTTTGTTCTGATCTCCTGGTCCCCTCCATCCTGGTCCAACATCTCCACTCTGGTCTCATCTGTCCAGAGGACTTTGTCCCCGGAGACTTGTCTTCCATCCAGATGCAGCTCTGCTCCAACCGTCCAAGCAGCCAGACTGGTTCAGTGTCATGACCTCTGACCTTTGACCTGCTAAGTGAGGCCTGTGGAGTCAGAGGTGAAGCTCCGGGGTTTCTGGTCATTTCTCTGAGCTTCCCAGCAGAGCCAGCAGAGAGGTTTTCCTCTTGGGAATAATCTTCCTCTCTGAAGGATGATGGAGCTCAGATGGTTTGGAGATGACCTTTGACCCTGGACAGCAGCAGGTTTTAACACAGCGAACCTGAAGACCCAGTTACTCAGTGCATCTGGTCAGCTGACTGCTGGTTTCCCTCCTGGATCCTGTGGAAGCATCGTGGGTGTACTTACTTTTTCCCACACAGTGAATCCACTTTAACCCCCTCTGCTGATGTCATCGTTTTCATGTGCAATTAAAATAGTGGTGTGGCGTGATTGTGGGCCTGAATTTCCTGAGTTTTGTAAGATCCTTACTCAGAGTCACAACCCGGGCGTGATGTCACCCCCGCAGCAGATATTTCTGGCCTCCGTCTGGCTATCTTTAACCTCTGAGTGAGACTGGAGGATCAAGTTGAAACAGGGGCTTCTTCTCTTTCTTCCTCTCTTCTGTGAAACCACAGCCCAAGACCTTCAAAGTCCCAGAAAAACGTTTTATTTCCAGTCAGCTGACGTAGAGAAGACACCCGTGTCATTTAGTTTCATTTCACTTTATGAATCAAACTAAGAGGAAGAAGAAAGACGTTGTTGTTTCACATCCCAGGAGTATCTGAGCCCTGAGGAGGAAGAATATTTACATTAAATCAGTTACATTTTAAATCATTTAAAGCTGCAGTATGTAACTTTTATAAAAAATATATGTTTTTGCATATTTGTTAAAACTTTTGTCACCATATTGTGACAGTTTGGTCTGAGGCAGATGATCTGTGAAGACATGGAGCTCCTCCTCCTCCCTGAGCTGCTATTGCCGTCTACAGAAATGCTCCGCCCCCGACCTGAAACAACCAATCAGAGCCAGGAGGAGGGGCTTGGCGCTGCCAATCACCCTCCTGTACGTGCTGCTAAATGTGCTGATGGTGGAGAAACAACTCACCATTCCAGGAAAACTGTTTATCTGGCATCGGTGGACATGCTAACTAGCATTAGCATTGACAGCAGTGTCTGCTAGCTGCAGCGCAGTCGAGAGCAAGGGGTGGGGCGGGTGAGCAGCGCTGCTCAGATGGTGATTGACAACGCTAAGAGCTGCCTCCTGGTTCTGATTGGTTGTTTCTGGATGGCACTGGGAGCACTGGGAGAAGGCAGAGGACCTCTTTTTTTCACAGATTATCTGTCTCATACCATTCTGTCAAGAAACGGTGATAGTTTCAACAAATATGTAGAAGAATATCTTTTCATAAAAGTTACATACTGCAGCTTTAACTCAGCGTCTCCATAAAATCAGCTCTACTGGTTCCACTGTTTAATAGCAACATTAGCAACATGCTGCTCTGTGCAACTTTGCTTCAGGACACTTTAGCTGTTAATCAAGATACAGACAGATAAGTTTAGCTTCATTCTATAAACTGTTCTCAAGATTTTTCCCAGATTCCAAATAAAAATGTTGTAATTTCAAGACTTTATATGCTGGAAAGGACAAATGGTGAAAGTTTAAGAGATGCATTGTTTCCAGAAATCAAATAAAACAAAGAAAACATGTTCCAGTTCATTGTTAAACCACAGAAGTCATGTTTGAACTGTGGTTGGAAGTCAGTCCTTGGTGGAATCACCCTGGTTTTCAGTCACAGCTCTTCAGCTTGTTGGCGTTCTCTGACTGCTGCTTTTTGTTTTTTCAGGTTTCCTTTTCAAACTTTGTGCAGAAGTTTTGGTCCTGATTTTGTTCCCGTAGCGTTCAGATCACAACATGGAAAGAAACCTGTCTGAACAGTTCAGTTAACTAATCAGAGTGTTTTCTAATCCTCATTGGATCTTAAAACAAGCAGGTTAATGGACTTCTCAGCCGGTCCAGACATGATACCAGAACCAGGTACAGATTCTGATGGCAGCACGGAGTGCGGCCCATAATTTATTGAGATTCAGTATTTTTAGCCTGTCTGCAGCATCTTCATGGCCGATGGCGGGAAGATGTGAGCGGTTCTCATATCTCGAGGCAGGGAGAATGTTTGGTCAGGATAAAAATCTGTTCATCAATGAAGAAACAAAGATGTCACTGGATTTTATGGGAATTATAGTAAATATGATGTCATTCAAAACATTGTCAAACTATCAGAGGCTTCTGTGGCTCAAAGATAATTTAATAGGAAACCAAAACTCTGAGCTCAGAAAAATTCACACATTTCTGTTTAGAAAGCAAAATAATTTTCTTCCATGTTTGTCAATTAAGTTATTTTTATACTTTATTTTGTACTATTTTCTTTTTTAACTTAAATTTCTGTTTTTATTTTTATAATTTCTTAAAAAAAAAAAAAAAAAAAAAAAACCCATAAAATCATACTGTATGTACTTTTTTTTTTTTTTTTTTTTTTTTTTTTTTACTATACTGCTTTATTTTTTATAGTACTTTCTGTATTTACTCTATTTCATTAGTAATAATAGTGAAAAACTTATCAGATTTTTACCTTATTTTTTATTGTATTTAGTTTTATATTCAATTTGGGTTACTTATTACTTGTTTTTACTTAATTCTGTTTTTTTACATTTACTTTATTCAGTTCACTTTTATTGTATTTTCACTTTATTTTCATGTTTTATTTGTACTTTAGTTTCAGTTTGTCTGTTTTATCCTAATTTTCTGTTTTATTTTCATCATTTCTGAAAGAAAAGAATGAAAACAAACAGAAAATCTTGTTGTTGTTATTATTATTATGATTATGATTATTATGATTGTTATTATTATGTGTTATGAAAGTAAAATTATTGTTGGCACTGATGAGGTCCAGTAAAGTTTCTGGTCTCATGCAGCATGACGCCAGGTATCAGTTCTCTTTATTTCTGCGAAGCCCAGTGAGACCTTTAGCATAATTTGAATCATCTATAGGGTGTCTGTATATATTATCAAAATAAGAAGTGAAATCAGAAGTAAATTTAAACTGTACATTTAGTTTCTTCTTAGTCTCCACCTCTTTCTGAGAGAAAACAGTCATCCTCAGATGGAAGCGGATCTGACTCAACTTTAGAAGGAGGAGGAGGATAAATGACAGGAAACCATTTTCAAGTGTCACCTTGATGTTTTCAGCAGATCACACAGGAACTGGCTTATGTGTCTCACACTGAAAATATGTCAGCTGAAGCTTTGCATACCACTTAAAGGCATGGTGTTATGGAAACAGTAGCCATGGTGTGAAGCGGCCTGGTTCTGAGAAGAGAAACGGACCCAGTATTTTCTGGGTTTATAGATGGCAGCTGGCAGAGCAGCAGGACTCCACAAGAGTTTAGTGTTTAAAGGGCCAGTATCATGTAAAATTGACTCCTTTGAGCTTTACATCGTGTTCTAATGCTATTCCCTCATCAAAAACATACCTGCAGTGTTGCTTTGATTCTTTCATGCATGTTTGAGAAACCCTGTAATCTCCATGGCAACCATTCAGCTGCGCAAAGCGCCTGGATGGACCGAGCTCCACCATTTGAGGCTCAGCTCCTCCTCGGAGCTGCAGTTTCTAAGATCCCGAGCACTCCTTCCCCCCGTGACTTCGACACTCAGCTCCTCCAGGCTAGCCAGCAGCAATTAGCAAACACTTGGTGTAACTGTGCATCTGTTGAGCTCATTGTACGAGCTACTTCTCAGTGAAACGCTGATAAAAAACATTGTTAAAGGGTTCATAGAGAAGTACTGTTGTGATGACTTTCTGAAGGCGGAGTTTCAGAAAGGGCAGGAGGTTTTAAAGAGACAGAGGCCCAATTTCAAGGCGTTAAATTACAAAGTCAAGCTTCTTCTAAGTCATTTTTGATATAAACAGCATTTTATAACAACTGAAGGTGACATAGTTGCTGGATTGTTGCTGTAAAACGATTCTATGTGGCTGGAAAATGCATGGTACTGGCCCTTTAACGGGTTTTATTGTTGGACCAGGACACCATGTGGTTTTTTCATAAGTGAGGAAAACTTTTACTGTGAAGGCTTGGAAATCTTGTTTTAAACCTGCTGGGATGACTTTTAGGAGAAACATCAATATGAATTCTGTACTTTGACTGAAGAATCAAGAAAAATGCTTCAGAATCAATACAGGAACATTGTCAGAATATTGTTCAGGAACATTATTCATCAATAAAATGTGGCATTGTTGCGAAGTTTAAAGCAACCTGCAGGTGCCAGCAGTCTGAAATATAACTGAACTTGTGAGCTGGCGTGGTGCCCTGCTCGTTTCAGGTGGTGTTCAGGCTTCCTGTCAGCTTCTTTGTCTTAAAAGATAAGATTGGTGTTGATTAAGTGATGCAGAGGAGTTCAAATTCAGCCCGGTTGTGGCTGTTTTTATTTCACAGTTCAAAAAGAAGAACCAGAAGTCGGATTGGGTTGACGGGTTGGGTTCCGGACCTTGCAGGGTCTTGGAAAGGTCTTCCAGAGTGCATCGATGATGCTGTGCTGTCTCTTAAGCTTGCAAAAAACCTCCATGTTGAGATTATGGTGGTGTCTGGAGGACCCCAGTAGCAGCCATGTTGGCTTACCTGTGACATGTGACCCTCCCACCCACCTATATGACCTCAGTCCACACCTGCCTCATACCAGCTGCAAAGAAAACCTCCACAATCCACGATGTGGGCCTCCACATCAAGGTTGCTGTGTGTGGATCAGGGCTCCCTGCTGAGAAGGTGCACACACCTCCAAATCGCACATATAGGCTGGTTGCTGTAAAGCAGAGGGACCTTCTGGTATTCTCAGGCTGCAACAGCGTCATGATTGGCTTAACTCTGACATGAGTTTGTTTTTAGACTGAACCCTCAAAGTCCTGAAGACATCTGAGGAAGGGAGGATGAAAGTCTTGCCTGAAGATGAATGACTTTAGTTTCTCGGTGTGGAGGATTAACTTGTTGAAGCAACCGGACGGTTTCATACACTAGTGGGAACAGTTCTGGTGCGTACCTTGTAGAAAGTCTCTTTCCTCTGTGTGGAAGTGAAACACGTCAGGTTGGTCTTAGTTCCCATGTCTGCCATGAGAAAATGTCACGCTTGTCTCTCAGTAAGGATGGATTCTGTCCGTGTCTCTGCAGAGAAGGGCCAGGTCTACAAGCAGAAGAAGCCCACCATGTACCCACCGTGGAGCACCACCTTCGACGCCCACGTCCACCGTGGACGCATCATGCACGTGATGGTGAAGGACCGGACGGCGGAGCTCAAATCCGAGGCCACGGTGGCTCTGGACTCTCTGGCTACGCGCTGCAAGAAGGAGAACGGCAAGCTGGAGATCTGGGTTAGTGCAGCAGAACCTTTATTTTGTGGATGGGCCGGACCGGACCAGTCGCAGAAAACTCAGCTCCGCACACAGGATGACTCTTTGTCAGCTCAGAACATTGATGGCTCAAGTTAGAAAGGTCGGCGTATTTACCTTCATGTTCTTTTCTTTACTGCTTGACTCCAAGGAGATTTATTTCTGTTAGTGTAGTTTTCAGAATGACAGCCCAGGAGGCCTGGGGAGGCCTGGGGAGACCTGGGGAGACCTGGGGAGACCTGGGGAGGCCTGGGGAGACCTGGGGAGGCCTGGGGAGACCTGGGGAGGCCTGGGGAGGCCTGGGGAGACCTGGGGAGACCTGGGGAGGCCTGGGGAGGCCTGGGGAGGCCTGGGGAGGCCTGGGGAGGCCTGTGGAGGCCTGGGGAGGCCTGTGGAGGCCTGGGGAGGCCTGGGGCCGAAATCTGGGAGAAAATCCATCCAGCTGGCCGTCCGTCCATCCATTCATCCAACTGTCCGTCCATCCATCTGTTCATCCATCCTTCTGTTCGTCCGTCCGTCCGTTCATCCATCCATCCATCTGTTCGTCCGTCCGTTCATCCATCCATCCGTTCGTCCGTCCGTCCGTTCATCCATCCATCCGTTCATCCATCCATCCATCCTTCTGTTCATCCATCCATCTGTTCATCCGTCTGTTCGTCCATCCATCCGTCCATCCATCTAACCATAAACCACTCAAACTCATCATCTGAAGTTACAGATTATTTTGCACGTCGTGGAGTAAACCAAGTATTGGATCCCCACCAGAACTTGGACAAACCTTCATTGGTAGCAGTTTGGTTTGAAACCGGCAACCTTGGTGGTGGTTTGGTTTGAAACCGGCAACCTTGGTGGTGGTTTGGTTTCAAACCGGCAACCTTGGTGGTGGTTTGGTTTCATTACTGACTCTTTCTGCAGGTCTGCTGGTTTCCACTGATGGCAGGTGGGTTTCCTGAATCTTTGGGTTTCTCGGTTGCTGCTTGGTCGGTCGCAGCTTCCGCTTCTTCTTCCCAGCTGGACTGAGATCCAGAGACGGACCTGGCCTCTCCATGGCTGCTGCTTCTGTTGTTCCAGGCCCAGCTGTCTTCACTGATCTTCTGTTACAATAAAACGAGAGTAAAATGAGACGACTGTGATTTAACTTCAGCAGGGATCAAATACTTATTTTCCCACATTCTGACCTTAAAAGCCAAACCTGAGAAATGAGCTTTTTGCTTCAGATGATTCTCAGGAACATTTTCTGCTTCTTAAATTGAACATGAGTTATTTCTAGTTTTGCAGGGAGTTTTGATTCTGGGTGGAAAAAAATGATCTCCTGCTCATATCAGAGCTTTTCTGCCAACTGTTCTTCCTCCCAACTGAGAATCGAACAAACACAAACTAGATAAATGACTGGAGAATTTTATTTGATTCCAGTCTGTTTGTTCTGCCAGATGCTGAGTCTGTTTCCAGCAAACATGTCATCCATGCATCGTCATTGTCCTCTCCCTGAAACCACATCCTTCTTCTTTTTAACTCTGTAATCAGCTCATTTATTCCAGATAAATCCCGTTATCTTTGGTTCCTGTCTGTGTTTGCAGCTGGAGATGAAGCCTCAGGGTCGGCTGCTGATGGAAGCCAGATACTACCTGGAGAAAAGCGGTGAGTCTCCTCAACCTCCATGGATCACATGAGTCTTTGGAACATTTTGGAGTCAAAATAGGAAAACATTATATGATACAGAGTGATTCTGTCGAACACAGTGTAGTGCCGTACGCTACATCCATCCATGTGTGTACAGCGTACACTGTGGGATGAGTCACAGTGTTGTAATTCAATAAATTATATACACAACATACAGTCAAATTCATGTGAATATTATTGAAAAGTTCATTTATTTCAGTAATTCCATTTCTCTTTGTATTTCTGTTAATTATGATGATTTTCTGCTCACAGCAATTTAAAGGGACCTATGATGCAAAATTGTCTTTTTGTACATTTTTGTTCTTCCATTTGGTTTTTCGCTGCTTCTTGAAACGGTTCAAGCGCTAAAAGACAAACACCCGGCCGTTTTCTGGCAAAAAGTAAAAGTATTTTGGTGTCTGAAAAACGAGCCATTTCAAAAACCTCGTGATTATTAAGCCACAATTGGCAGACGCTGCCTTGTTACCTAGCAACCCCAGCCGAGCCCAGCCCCTCACCAACCCAAGCGGAGCTCTGCTCATTTCGTTATTAGAAGACGAGTGTATTTGGTGAGCCGGTTTCACCGCTGTGTGCGGTTTGCTGTTGGCTCGGGAAGAGCGAGGCAGATGTCACGCTTGGACCACAGGGATGCGATGGGAGTGTCCCGTCAGTTTCTGAAACCACAAAAAACAAAAAAACTCGTGAAAGCGCATGTGGGGTCAGTCTGATTCTTCTGAAACAGTGCGTAAGGGTGTGGGTCCACTTGACCCCTCCTGAGTCTGCAGGAGTGTTGATGTACCGTTCAGAAACCGCTGCTGCATCCTTGATGGTTGTGCAGGAGGCTCCGCTTCTTCTGACTCAGGGTCAAAGGTGCCTCGTTGTACAAACATGCATCTGCTTGCAGCCTTTTCCACGTGTATAAAGTGTAAACAGTGATGGTGATGTAGCCATAAAACAGCTTGAGCTTAAAGGAGCCCAAAATGGGTAGAACTGACCGGTGAAATCTCATCATCCGAGAATGATTTTTAGCAAGAAATGTAATGAACGTGTTTTCTATAGCCCACAGACCTATCCTGACTTGTTTAAGGAAGCATAACAGTCTCCTTTAATACTAGAATATTACATCAGACCAATAAAAACATTCTTATCCAGAAATGTGGGCTTAATGAGAAGTATGTTTCTTACCTACTTAATGGTTGTTGTATTTCAAAAGGTGCTTTGAATCTCAGGAGTCTCATAGGAACGAATATTCTGACTTATTCAATGTGACTGTACACATGAAGTTACAATTCATTAGATAAAATATTAGAGAGTAAAAATAATGTATTGGAATACAAGATGTAATAGAATATATTGCATATGTTGCTATACAGGAAAATACAGAACAGTACGGTGCAATGTGATGAAATGATAGTGATGCAGTTTTATGTGATCCATATTTGGATTCAATTCAAAAATATTTTATTTATCCTGAAGGGAAAATAAATGTTGTTGTGACTCAGATCATCAAAGTATCAGGCAGGAAGGATCTCCAGTAGCAGTCAGTCTTGCAGTGACCCTGAAGAGGCCTCTGACTGAAGGCTGTTGCTGTATGACAGTCACATGACCGTCCTGACCTGCTAACAGCTGAATATCCGGGCAGCAGAGACGATATTCCACAGCGACATGTCCTGGATGGCGCCATCAGCAGTTAGCTAGCTCTGCTAATACACCTCCTTTGCTTTTGCCGCTCCTCTTTAAATCTCATCTGGCCGTGTGGTCAGAAAGTCGAGCAGAGACGTTGGAGTCGGGATCTGATCCTTTATGGTGGATGGGAGAGATGGTTTGAACGTCCTCCTTCTCTCTCTGGTCCTGCTCTGCGTCCATGAAGCCTCCTTTCAACTCCTCTGGGTTGGATATGAAGCATGAAATTATTACACGCAATGCAACATTTAATGCAATATAACATGATGCGCTACACTTTAATGCAGTCACGTCTCCTGAGCGCAGCCGCCTCTCCTGCCTCCACCAAGGATTTAATGAAGGACTTCATATAATTAGTCCAATCATAAACCACGTGGTTGGGTAAAGACGCCGTGACCCACGTAGCTCACCGCCTGGACGTGTTTCAGACGCTGCAGGTCAGACCGGCGCCGACCCGGAGTCCGAGCGGGGCAGAGACGGCCTGTTCACCCTCCATCAGCGACGCGGCGCCATCAAACAGGCCAAAATCCACCTGGTGAAGTGTCACGAGTTCAGCGCCACGTTCTTCCCTCAGCCGACCTTCTGCTCCGTCTGCAAGGAGTTCGTCTGGTAGGACTCGGCCGCGGCGTCCTGAGCCTTCGTCGCTCTGCCCGTCTTCATCGAAGTCATTGGTGTTGTTTTTCTGCTCCGCAGGGGTCTCAACAAGCAGGGCTACCAGTGCAGACGTGAGTGTCTCTTGAGTTTCCGTGGTTCTGCAGCAGAGACGGATGTCCTCCATGTCTGTCCCCTCTCCTCTCTGTGTGTCTCGTAGAGTGCAACGCCGCCATCCACAAAAAATGCATCGACAAAGTCATCGCCAAATGCACGGGGTCAGCTGTGAACAGCAAGGAGACCATGGTGAGCTCTCGCACGCCGCCGCTTCTGGTGCCGAGTCCAAAACGAGACTCAGAACCAGCGTTGGGTTGTTCCGGGACCCGAGGAGGAGGAGTACGGTCCTCAGTTCTCCTTCCTTCCTCCTGTTCCTTCCTTCCTTCCTCCCTTCCTCCTGTTGCTTCCTCCCTTCTGACCTCATGACTGCTGGTTTTAGGGGCTGAAATCAACAGACTGCTGAATCCTCTGAAACTGCTTTTAGGTAAAAACTGAGCTCAAACCAGAATATGGAGATTGACGAGATCTGGTGAATCTAGATCTAGAGTCACGTGAATCTAGATCTAGATTCACCAGATCTCGGTTGACCGGATCTAGATTCACCAGATCTAGGTTCACCAGATCTAGATTCACCAGATCTAGGTTGACCAGATCTAGAGTCACCAGATCTAGGCTGACCGGATCTAGAGTCACCAGATCTAGGCTGACCGGATCTAGAATCACCAGATCTAGGCTGACCGGATCTAGAGTCACCAGATCTTGGCTGACCGGATCTAGGCTGACCGGATCTAGATTCACCAGATCTAGGCTGACCGGATCTAGAGTCACCAGATCTTGGCTGACCGGATCTAGAATCACCAGATCTGGGTTGTCCAGATCTAGGCTGACCGGATCTAGAGTCACCAGATCTAGGCTGACCGGATCTAGAGTCACCAGATCTAGGCTGACCGGATCTAGAGTCACCAGATCTGGGTTGTCCAGATCTAGGCTGACCGGATCTAGAATCACCAGATCTAGGCTGACCAGATCTAGGCTGACCAGATCTAGAATCACCAGATCTGGGTTGTCCAGATCTAGGCTGACCGGATCTAGAGTCACCAGATCTAGGCTGACCAGATCTAGAGTCACCAGATCTAGGCTGACCGGATCTAGAGTCACCAGATCTAGGCTGACCAGATCTAGAGTCACCAGATCTAGGCTGACCGGATCTAGAGTCACCAGATCTGTGAATCCCAGCAGCTGTAGCAGCAGGACTCATCCCCAGGCGCTGACAGCAGACATAACCTCCTAGATTCTTCACGTGTGTATTTCGTTTCTCGGAACTGCTTTGTTTCCGCCGTTCTGAAACATGTCTGCCTGGTTTTCTGGGTTTTGGAGCGTTTTGCTTCCAGCTGCACTCAAACCGTTGTGTTCTGCAGATCCACAAGGAGCGCTTCAAGATCGACATGCCCCACCGGTTTAAGGTCTACAACTACAAGAGCCCCACCTTCTGCCAGCACTGTGGGACTCTGCTGTGGGGGCTTGCCAAGCAGGGGCTCAAATGTGAGGGTGAGAGGCTGCAACTTCACTGCTTCCTTCATTTCGTGCACATTTACACACCAGAAGGGTTTTATGTACGTTATTTGTGGAAACGGTCGGTTGGAGGGGTGGAGAAAGCCACTTTTTCCACATTTCGAGCACAAAATTCAGCGCGTTTCATTTTAATGTGACGAGTAGAACCACCCCTGGCTGCAGGTCCAGCTCAGTCAGGCTGGATGGAGAACATCGGTTTCAGATTCTCAGCTGGATTCAGGTCTGGGCTTTGACTAGGCCATTCTAAACCATGCCATAATGTTCAGGGCGGTGATCCTGCTGGACGGTGAACCTCCGCCCAGTCTCAGCTCTTCTGCAGGTTCTCCTTCCAGGACTGTCCTGATTTAGCTCCACCCATCTACTCTGACCTGCTTCCCTGTTCCTGCTGAATTTTATGACATGAGCTCCTGTTCATCAAGGTGTGGGGCTGAATGTGGTCCCAGATGTTCCTCTGCAGTGTCTGAACGTGCAGCTCCTTTCTGTCGTCACACGGATAAAACTGCTGTTCCCAGTTTGGAGCTTCGATTGGGAATCAGCCTCCGTTTCCAGTTTGGTGATCATGTTGCAGATTTTAAGAGTTATTAGGTTTTGGCCGTTTTTTATTTCTGCTATAAATGTTCGTGGTTAAAAAAAAAAAAAATATTTCGCCACCATAAAGTTTCACCGAGTCTCTGCAGAATGAAGCAGCTGCTGACCATTTAAACCGTCTGAATCTGTAAGTCATACAGATCGGCCCTCAGGAATAGAAAACGTTTCACATGACTTATCAGATGACAGGTTTTTGATGCTTTATGTAACGTAAGAGGCTTATTTTCCAAAGCCATAAAGATAATTTCATCAGCAGCAGAAACACTCTGAAGGAATTATCACGATTTAGGTCTGAGCGTTCATCATATACGGCGGCGCCTCCAACAGCTGCTGCTGGAGCTGTTCATCAGAAACATGATCGGAGGAGCCTGCAGCTGCTGCAGCTGCGACACAGAGGAAAAACTCCCGTTTAGAATCAATAACCATCCATGAAACCGTCTCATTTCTCTCATTCTACACATTCGTGTTCACATCAACCTGATCATATTTTCACTTGATCGATCAGGCTGGCGTGTTCACATAAATCCGACTCCAACCCCCCAGAGCTTCTGTCCTGCAGGTTTTACATGCATCCCTGCTCCAGCATGCCGGAATCAGATTCCCTCCGTCCAGCTCTGCAGAGCCCTGGTTCCGCTGCGTTGGGCTGATCCAGGGAGAGCTGCAGGACAGCAGCTCTGGAGGACCGGGCCGGGGTTCAGTGAACCGAAGCTTCTTTAAAATCTATGCTTTTCAGAGCGTTTGGAGGAAGCTTTAAATGCTGGTGACGGTTTTCCTGTTTCCCTGGATGTGACGAAGTGTGCTGTTTCTTTAAATTGGTCTTCTAAATGGGAAAGACTGGAAAACATGTCGACCCTCATCAGTCAGAAATCGGCTGCTGGCCTAAACTTGATTTATTGATTTAGACAACAAGTTGCAACCAGCTGGATCGCCGTTTATCTGGCAGCACACAGAGAGGAGGAAACATCCGTTAGACCCCGTTCAGCCAGGAAAAGTGGACGATGATGGCTTCATATTTCTGTCTGAGGCATTAACACATGTTTTTTGTGCAGAATGCAGCATGAACGTCCACCATAAATGCCAGAAGAAGGTGGCCAACCTCTGTGGGGTCAACCAGAAGCTGATGGCAGAAGCTCTGGCCGTCATCGAGAGTCAGCAGCAGGTCAGAGGACCCAGACCTTCTGTTTCACTGCTTTGAAACCCATTCAGCTCCATGAATCAGGTGTGCTTCTGTCTGAGGCGCACCTGCTGCAGCTGAAGGAGAAGACCTGATAGGTCAGCCTCAGACCACACCTGCAGCAGCGATGCAGCGATCTGCGCCGGAGCTGCAGGACCGTTCCAGATATGTAGCAACGGAGGAGGACTTTTCTGCCAAAGCGTCTGACATTTTTGATCATTCTCACATATTTCCAAGAAAAAACTGAATATTGTCTGATGTGGAAAAGTCAAAATGATCATTTTTCATGAATAAAGGCATAAATTTCCAATATTAAAACTCTTGACGCTATAAATTCAGCCATTTTTAGGCAAATCTCTCTTAAGTTTAGAGAAAACTGGGTATTTTCCAGAGTGTTAGCGGCAGATTGGGACTGTCGTCATCTCCCGGGTCCGGACTCGATGCGGCCGTGTTGCCGTGTGTTCTGCATGCCGTTTGGAGGATGTTCTGATGCAGGAAAAAAGCCCGGTTCTACCACTGAAACTTTGCAAAAGATCCAGATGTCCATCTCCTAAATTCAACACTTGATTCTTAGAGAACTTCTGGTGCTTTTGTCACAAATTTCTGACTTGAATAATCTAAAATATGTTATATTTTAGGTTTAATATCAGAAATTTAAGCCTTTAATCGTGGAAAATTGTCCTTTTTTTTCCTGCAAATTTACTACATTTCAACATCAGACTATGCCCAAGTTTTTTCTTGTACACATCTGAAATTAATCTAGAAATCTGTTTTGGTGGAAATGTGCTCCTCCGAGGCCACCGTATTTTCCTCCTCCATCTACAGCGGCCCTGACAGCGGCTCCGTCAAACCGATCCGGTTCCTGACCGACGCCAGTTTTTGCTCTCTTGAGGTCTGACCTACCTCTTCTGAGTCTTGAGGACTTTCCCACTTAAAGGCCAAACAATAATCTAGAAATGAACAACGAGAGGATTCTCCTCATTGATGCATCACAGAATTTAAAATATCCATCAAAGTTTACATGAAACTCAAAGCTTCTTGTCAGGAATTGAGGGGGAAATGCAGCCGTTCAACCAGAACCGGGTCCATTGGACTCAACAGGGAATGACCACAGTATTTTTACTGATCGCCTGTTTTATGACAGCAGACGCAGTAATATCTCCCCGACCGGTACAGGAAGGGAACGCCTCACTGGCCTGCAAAATTGTCTCATTGTGAGTCACAGATTTCCTGATAACGGAAACGATTCGAGACAAAGCTGACGTTTATGAGTTTTCTGTGTGCTGATCAAAGTCTCAGCAGAAACTGTAATACTTACTTTTATGCTGCTTTAAATCAGTGCGCATAAAAACTCAGCTTAATCACCTATAATATAATCAGAAATCACTTCTGAAGGCTGATCCTTTCCTCCAGGTTTCCTCTTTCCTGAAAGAAAGAAATGTTTATTAAAAATATGTTTGTCCAAAGATTTCTGCTTTCTCAGGAGTTTAAAGAAAAGGTTTCAGAGTTGATCTCCAGACTGAAACTTTCATAGTTTAACACATAAATCACTATACAAAGGTAAATCATCATGGATCATTTTAATTTTAACTCCAGGTTCATCAAAATATTCATATTTGAAGGTTCAGGAAGCCGTCAGGTTGGGATGAGAGGATCATTTTTAAGGTAGTTGAAGAAAAGCGGTTGGTATGGGTGAAACGTCACATCTGCTCTGTTTTTGGTTTCTTACTTATCTAAAAGCAAAAAGTCCATACAAACTGACTGAACTGCAGTCTGAGGAAGGACTTTAGGAACGTTTAGCTTCCTAAAACCTTTAACTGGCAACTTCAAAATAAAATCAAATCTTTTTTAACAATGATAATCATCCGATTTATTTTTCCTCTGAAGGCAAGAAGTACAAAAGAGAGTGAGATGATGATCGGTCGAGAAGGTCCGGTGGGCGTGGGCCAGCCAGGCGTGGTCCGGGCGCCGTCTGGGTTGGTACCGGGTTTACCCGTCACGTCAGCGCCTGCAAACAAAGGTACGCAGCCTCTGGCCGCCTCGACGCCCTCATGTCTCCTCAGTATTTTACCAGACGTTTCTGCTCGTGCCGGCAGATCCGACGGGCGTTCTGTGGGAGGGGCCGACCGATGTCAGCAGGCCCGCCCCAGAGGTGGCCTCGGAAGAACCTCTGTACGCCGTTCCAAAGAAGGATCATCAGCAGAAATTCAACATCGACGACTTCATCCTGCACAAGATGCTCGGGAAAGGCAGCTTTGGAAAGGTGCGGGACATAAGCTGCTTCTCCAGGAAGCTCCCCCAGGAAGAAGTTCAGCAGCTGAATGCTTGTTGTAGAGATTCTTGCAGCTCTGAGACGGTTTCCACCAGAACCACCGTCACAGTTTGACATTTGACTCATTCACACATCAGCCAGCGTCAAGCTTGTGGTCAGGCCTGTTTCTGCCTCTGCGCTGCTAGCTGGTGGTTAGCAGGTGAAGGGGCGTCTGTCCAGAGCTCTGCACAACCTAAGCTCTGTCTTCCTGTGGTTGCAGGTGTTTCTGGCTGAGCTGAAGAGGAGCGGGAAGTTTTTTGCTGTGAAGGCTCTGAAGAAGGACGTGGTGCTGATGGACGATGATGTTGAGTGCACGCTGGTGGAGCGGAGGGTTCTGTCTCTAGCCTGGGAGAACCCGTTCCTCACTCACCTGTACTGCACCTTCCAGACCAAGGTGAACATCTGATGTGTCAGGATGGGCTTCTGCTGTAGAAGGTCCAGACTACGGTGGCCGACAGCTGCAAACACGCCGCAAACACATGCAGGATGCGAACTCCGAAAACAACAGAAAAACGCTGCAAACCACCACCACAGGAAATGCAAGCAAAAGCTGCAAGTAGCGAAAACAACCCTGCTCCTCCAAACGGAAGTCCTCCAGACCACTAGGGGGAGTCTGGAGTAGGTCACATTACCGACGTCACTGTGTTTTTGGAAAAGACATGACGTTCTTCCTTCCTCCAACTTTCTTCTGGACATCCCCTCTTTACTTAGTCTGGTCCCAGATGATTTGCTGGTCGACTCCCCCTAGTGGTCTGGAGCCGTTTTCTGGAACGCCCTTGCAGCATTTCATACGTGCGGTTTTTCTAGGATTGGGGCGTTTTCCCCCGGGCTTTTATTTCCTGAGGTTGCAGCATTTTGTTTCCTGATCGCAGCATTTTTTTGTTTGCATTTGTTTTGCTGATTGTAGGTTTTTGCTTCTATTTTCTGTGATGGCGGCGTTCTTCTGCAGTGCTTGTGTGTTTTGGATCTTTGCATCATTCATGGGTTTGCAGCTGGTTTGCACCAGTCGGCCACCGGACCCAACTGGGTGAGATGATCCGGGAACATCCAAGTGTCGGCCACAAAGGGGAGATGGGCGGCGCCAACCGGGTTTTTCCAGTGCAGAACCAGAACCAACAGATATCATCTGAAGGTTCTTTACAGAACAAACGGGTTCTGTTCATATCTAATCCGATTCCTCCTCGTTCATTCTGATGCAGTTCAGTCCGAGAGATCCAGTACAGTCCAGTTAAACAGAACCAGAAAACAGTCAGGTTCAGTGGTTCTGAAATTAAATTGCTTGAAAGGTGCATTGACGTCGCAGCAATTCCTCCTCCTTTGTCAGGAGGAGGGAGCGGGGAGGAACCATCCACTTTTACCAGGAAGAAGCCTCCAGCAGAACCAGAACCAGGCCGTAGTGAACGGCAGCAGCTGAAGGTCCCATTAGTGATTTACTCGTGATGTTGAGCTGGACTCCAGTAATGTGGCCGTCACACTGAGTCTGTCTGTTTAGCTCCCTGAAGCTGCCTGTGGTGGGCGGCTGGGGGGCCAGACGTTAAGGCTGCTGATGAACAGTCAGGCGGCAGCCGCAGGCGACCGGCGCCGCCTCCATCTGGCTCCGAGCGTGACGCCATCTTTGTCTTCCTCTCCAGGAGAACCTCTTCTTTGTGATGGAGTATCTGAACGGAGGAGATCTCATGTTCCACATCCAAACCTGCCACAAGTTCGACCTGCATAGAGCCACGTATGTACTCAAGCTAAACACAACCATCAATCTGCAGAGCTGCGAAAAAGTGTTTGCACCCTTAGAAACGTCTCCTGCCTTTGCTTCTCAGTCACATTTAATGTTTCAGGTCAGCAACCTGAAGCATTAAATGTTCTGTGGACTGAAGAGGCAGAAGTGGACCTTTCTGGGAGGTTCTGGTCCAGAACACAAACAGCATTTTAGAACCAGTGATTTTTAAAATGGCTGTTTCTATTCCCTAGCTTGGTCTGATTATTGGGGCAGTAGCCCAGGGCCCCAGTTTTTGGGGGCCCACAGATTTTTTTGTTTTTTAAAGAGAACTTTTAATGGCTGCATGTTTTACAGACATTGTACTTTATATAAGAGCTCATATCAGGTGAGTTGTAATAATATTTTGGGATTTTTAAGAATATAAACAATACTCAAGTATTTGGAAAATGTGACGTTATACTAATTTGGGGGGGGGGGAGGCAACATGGTGCTACTGGCCAAGGGACATATATACCCTACCCTGCTGTCATCAGTTCACACCCAGCTACTGTATGTATGGAACTACATACAGTGTGTAATGAAATTTGTATTAGCTAAAGAACTTTCTGGGCACCAAAACGGTTTGCAGCCCAGGGTCCCATATCCTTTTAAATCCGGCCCTGCAAGTGACCAAAAACAGCATCGGAAAAGGGTGTGAATACTTTCTGGCTGCATGTCTGCGCAGGATGTTCCTCCTCTGAGACGCAGGAAGTGACCCGTTTGCCCTCCGTCTGGACTCCCGAGGGGAGCGTCTGACCTGAGCTGCTTGTCTTCCTGCAGGTTCTACGCGGCGGAGATCATCTGCGGCCTCCAGTTTCTGCACTCCAAGGGGATCATCTACAGGTAGGTGTGCTGCTGTTATGGGCGCTGCTCGCATGGGAGCAGCACGGAAGGCCGACCGCCGCTTCTCTGCTCCTCTGCAGAGACCTGAAGCTGGACAACGTCCTGCTGGACTCAGACGGCCACATAAAGATCGCGGACTTCGGGATGTGCAAGGAGAACATGCAGGAGGACTCGCGGACCTCCACCTTCTGTGGAACCCCGGACTACATCGCCCCTGAGGTGAGCGAAGCCGCCGAGAGCTTCCGGCTGGATGCGCGCTGCTCTCGGAGGCTGATGCGTGTGGCCGTCCCAACAGATCCTGCTGGGCCAGAAGTACAACAGCTCCGTGGACTGGTGGTCCTTCGGGGTTCTGCTCTACGAGATGCTGATCGGCCAGTCCCCGTTCCACGGCCGCGACGAAGAGGAGCTCTTCCAGTCCATCCGAACCGACACTCCGGTCTATCCCAGCTGGCTCACCAAAGCAGCCAGAGACCTTCTGGTCAAGGTGAGACTCCGCGGGCCAGGTCGGCGGACCGGACCTGACGGAACCAGTGACACCTCTCTGCTCCTTCACGTTCGTTCTTGCTGTACCTTCGCTCATGTTGAAAGGTTGCCTCACTGTGCGGTATTTTTTCTGTTCTTTATTCGGTCTTTTTTAAATATATATTTTATATTGCTTATGAGTCTGTTTGCTGTCGCTGCCACTCTGCGGCGGTCGCTCAGAAATGTCCCCATCGAGGGACAAGAAAGGATATTTCTTCTTCTAATAACCAACAAACAAGTCAGAACTAAAACTGTTGGTTGGATCAGAATCATTATTATCCAGATACAAGGCTTCCATTGTTGGTGTTTGACGGTCTGAAGCAGCGGAACCGCAGATCCGCTCTCAATCACAGCTGATCGCTGCGCGTCGGTCCGTCCCGTCGGACCTGCAACCAGTAACGTTTTGATCTGAGCTTCGGCTGTGGTTCCCTTCAGCTGTTTGTTCGGGAACCCGAGGAACGTCTGGGAGTGAAGGGAAGCATCCGGCAGCACAGTTTCTTCGGCAGCGTCGACTGGAGCGCCATGGAGCAGCGGCAGGTGGCGCCGCCCTTCAGGCCCACTCTGGTAAGGACCGAGGAGCTCTGAGTGCTGGGAGATATTTTTACTCTGATTAATAATGCTTCTGATTATGGAAGGAATATTCGGGTGTAATGGAAGTGATGAGTTCAGCTGATCCTCTTCAAGAAAAACCCAAATCAGCTGAGAAGTCCATAGATGTTGCAGCTAAAACTGGTCAAATGCATAGTTATAATAAGCTAAATATAGCATCGATTCATAAATAATGCTCCCAATGTGGAGTCTTCAAATGAATGGATGGAATCATCAATATCTTTACAAGCTTCATGTAAAATTATGATCAGCAGACATCTGAGACCCAGAACCAGAACTGGAATGTCGTCAATCATTTGTACTTAAACTGGTCCGGTTGATTTTGAACCACAGACTTTAGTTGTTGGGTGACGAAAAAGCTTAATGATGATCGAAAGAGGAGGACGGCTGAATATTGACCTGTCCAGGGTGGAACCGCCTTGGTCCCAGAGGATGGACGGATGATTGGATGGATGGATGGATGAACAGTTGGTTGGATGAATGATTGGTTGGATGGATGGACAGATGGATGGATGAATGGCTGGTTGGATAGACGGACGGACAGATGGATGGATGAATGGACAGATGGATGAACAGATGGTTGGATGGATGGAAGGATGGATGAACGGATGGTTGGACGGACAGATGTTCATTCATGTCTTTCATCTGAATGACTGGGTTGCAAACAGGAAGCTAGTTTTACCATATAAGGAAATGTTTCCCTCCATCCTCTCAGACGTCACCGAGCGACTGCAGCAACTTCGACAAGGAGTTCATCAATGAGAAGCCGAGGCTGTCGTGTGCCGACCGGACCCTCATCAACAGCGTGGACCAGACCATGTTCAGAAACTTCTCCTTCGTGAACCCGGGGATGGCCCGCATCGCGGCCCGCTGACCCTCAGCCGCCAACACTGGCTGAACCCGAATCAAACTGCAGAGACTTCACTGTGAACGCCAACCAAGATCAACCAAGTCACCATGAGTCACTGGGACTAGACCTGTGGAAACCAGCAAGGACCCAGTTTGACCTGTTGTGATGACTAACGGTGATCCTCCTGAGACCCAGATTCCTTTTCTCCTCCTCACTCCCAGAACTGTGATGACTGCTCAGTTTATGGACTCACTAAGAATCTTAAAACATCTACTCTCCAGACCGCCTCAGAGCCCTGATGGCTGCAGTAACTCCTGGATTTGATGTTTCCACTGAGGGAGAGAAGGCTGTTCATTTAAACTCATGTTTCTCCACCCTGGTCCTCAATGTCCATGTCAGATCCATCTCTGCTCCAGGTCCTACAGATGACCTCATTAGATTCAGGTGTGTTAGGAGTGGCAGGACTGGAGCTTGACACCCGAGTGGAGAACCGCTGATTTAAATGAGGCCAAACGTTCCAAATTTAACACCAACACAGTCAAAAAGTGAGTAAACTAGGTTGTGGTGGAACTCGATTAAAATGTAATTAATAAATCGCATTTAATCGAACACTATATTGACGAAATAAACATTTTCAATTCAAACTATTTTTTGCTGCTAAAGTATTGAATAAACAGCCATCTGAGCTCAGCAGCAAATATATTTCTAGTTTTTAATCTGTTCTTCCAGCATCAGGTTGGAGCAAAGCTCATCTCTCCAGAGCTTCAGGAACCCTGATCATTCATGGAGCTTCTTTAGAAACCTGGACTGTGGACGCTGACGTTAGCGCTGCTGCTACATGGTTAGCATTGAGATGCTAGTCTAGGCTAGCATAGCTTCTCTGATAGGCCGACTGCTTTTAGCTCAACTTGAACACAACTGGAGTCTTTTCCAGCGTCAGATCGGCTCTGGAAGCAGAAATTAACCCCCAATGGGCCCAGAGGAGCCGCTTCCATCGCTGCTGTTAGCGGATGTTGATTGTGCGACAGATTTAGGAGCGTACCAGAAACGCGTGGTGGCCGGAACCTTTATATGCAAAATGGTTCGTAATTGCGTTAAATTGTTTAACCCGTTAAAATCTGTGTAATTAGTTAATCGAAATTAAAGTGTTCAAGTTCCGGGCCTAAGATTTGGACAAGAATCCGCCTGATATTCAGCTGCTGTTAGAGGCCAGAGCTGCATTTGCTTTTATCTGCAGGAGTAGAATCAGCTAATTTCAGAACTCTCCCTCATCCTCAGATGGTTTACTGGACTATACTGGTCACATCAGACCACAGTTATAGGAAATAAATGGATTTAAAAGTAAAGTAAGAGCTTGAATATGGTGCTGATAACTGAGTTCGCCTCACATAGTTTGAGTTTTAACTCAGTTCAACATGAAACCCATTTATTCCTGATGTTTGTTTCTCCAGTTGTACCATAAGTAATGTAAAAACAAAAACCATCTCAGTCTAAAGTTCTTCTCTTCTGGGTCTCAGGAGGGTTTCTGGTTCCCCATCATGTGTAAATAAAGCTGAAATATGGGCTTGGACTGATGAATCTGGGTTGCGATACTCAACCCTCAGATGTAAATAAGTGAGCTGTACTGTAGTCATGGTTGTCTTTCCTCACGTGTCTCAGTATTTGAACTGTTTGTACTCCACATCCTATATATTAATAATAATAATAATAATAATAATAATAATAATAATAATAATAATAATAAAGCTCATTTGTGTTTTTAAACGTCTGAGTGGGCTCATGGTTCTGACTCAGGAAGTGGAGGCAGAAACCCGTGATTTTCCACCTAACCTTTCACTCTCCCACAGAAACAAAGCCAACCTTTAGAGAGGAAGTGAGGCGCCGAGCGTTCCTGCAGAGCCAGCTGAAGATGCTTGTCATGAAGGGGTTGAATTATTCATTAAAAGCGACATCTGGTGTTGAACCTGGAGAGCCGAGCGGCAGCAGAGTGTTGAATCACATTGGTGATGAACATCCGAGACATCCCGTTTCGAATCACGACCCGCTCCAGACAGAACCGAGCTCTGAGAGCAACGCGGCGTGGTGCTGCCGTGTAAGCCTCGCTTCATGTAAACAGGAAGTAGGGAACTGATCATGTCCTACATAAGAAAACAAGTTCATCTGGCCGGATCCATCAGATGATCATCATCCTGGCTTTACTGAACAGAATCTGGAAATTAGACTCAACTGTTTTCCAGAGAAATTGTTTCCAAGCTTTATTTCCTATCCCATTCATCTCCATCTGTCTTACAGGCTACACATTTCAGAAATTAATAGTAATCTTTAGTATTTACACCTTTTTAAAGATTGCTAAAATTACCAAGAACTCTGGAAATTTGAGTCTCAGGCATGAAAAATGTGTCAGAACCCTGAATTCAGGATTCTCCCAAATGCTTTTGAATCAGCTTTGCTTCAGATTATAGAAACAGTTTTTCTTTCCACTAAGCTTTTTTTTAAATATGGTTGGATCCAACCCTCTGAACAACCAGCTTCTTCAACATTAACCAACCCTGACCGTGAAATGCTAAAATCAGTCTCCACAACAGCAGGTTGAGATGTGAAAGCTCACGTCTGTCCAATCAGAAACCGGCTGAGCGCCAAGGAAACCTTTGATCTCCAAGAAACGCAAAGCTCAGACTGAGAAGGTGGACCAAGAGCAGGACGCTGAAGAAGCTGGAGTTCAGAGGGTTGGAGCCAAACATGTTAATGGAAAGTTTAGTGGAAGGAAAAAGCTGTAGAATAAGCTGAGCCAAATTTCTGGCTCTGTGAACTTGAAAGTTATTTTATCTCTGAGGTGAGAACCAAACAGAACCGGTTCAGATCCGCTTTGGACCCTCCTAAATCTACGGAAGCACTTTGAGAGGAACAAAGGAAGCGGGCCACAGGTGAATGTTCCCATTCATACTTTCATTGTGACTGGTGGAGACGGTACATTCTGGGTTTCCAGAGAATAACGAATGACAGAAAACAACAAAGTTCTTGAGGACATCATCTCAGGAGGAAGGTTGGTTGCAGCTCTTCTTCCATCATGTGCAGCTAAATACTTGGCATCGAAACGACCGTATGGCTGTAGTGCAAAGCGAGGAATACTGAAGCATCCTCCAGCGGCTCCGGTTCCGACCCGCTGAGGGCTGCAGTCCGGCTCTCATGGCTTGGAAAGGAGAAGATCATGGAGCCAGAATCACCTCTGCAGCTCCCCTCCCCTCCGAGGGCAACGTGGTGGTTCCGGCGCGGCTCGTCAGCGCCTGCCCGTCGTCCCGGCGCCGCTGCTCCGGTTCAGGCTGCGGCTCAGCTGGGGGAACTGGACCGTGGGGGTTCTGGACGTGGGTCCGTAAAGGCCCAGGTTCCTGGCTGCCAGAGACTTCCTGGGCTGCTTTACTAAAGGGAACGGGGAGAAGATCTGCTGCTTGGGAGCCGAGGAGGAGCAGGGAGCCGGGGTGGAGGGGGAGCAGGTCTTACCCAGGGGGGAGGCGGGGGGAGGAGGAGGAGGAGCTGATGAAGGCGGCGGGAGCTGGGACGGAGAGGCTTCTGCAGGCGCAGCGCTTCCTTCAGGACTGATGGCGCTGGAGGACGGCGGAGGAGGAAGACGCGGGCTCAGAGCTGCGGCTCCACGCTCCGGTACTCCAGGTTCTGGTTCCGGATCGCTGAGGGAATTCTGGCTCGTCTCGTTTTCCAGGTCCAGGGCGTCCAGCCGGACCTCCACCTCCTCCACTTTCACCGGCTGCGTCTCCTCTGCATCCCGAGGAGCTTCTTCACGTCCAGAACCTCCACCAGGAGATGCATCCTCATCCTCATCCTTCCTCCCCTGGACCGCTTCCTCCTCTTCCTCGTCCTCTTCCCTTTCCTCAGAATCTCCGAAGCCCAGCCGGGCCCGAGCCCGGGCCACGTTTCTCCGATGCTGCCGGACGTGGGCCCGCCAAGGAGAACCTCTGGAGCTCCCAGGAGATCCGGTGCTGTCCGAGAGCAGCGAGCCACAGCGCCCCCTGGAGGGAGAGCCCGGAAGCGACGGCGTGCTGGCAGAGATGGGCCTGCAGGTTCTGGACGGACCGTGAGGTTTCCGTCCCAGCAGGAGGTGGTTGATGACGGAACTGGACGGGTTGAGCTGGGAGGCCAGGACGCGAGTGGCGGGACATTTATCTGAACGAAGAAGAGAGAAGAAGAAGAGGAGGAGAGAGACGGAGTGAATACTAACAGGCTGCAGTGACCGCCTTCAGACACCAGGGGGCGCCCTCAGCTTTCAAAGGCCTGGAAGAGGTGCAGGCAGGAAACCATTAGAGCAGATCTCAGAACCTGCTGGATGTCTGCAGGAGCTGCAGACGGTTCCTGGCAGAGAGCTGAAGCAGCAGCAGGAAGCTGAAACATCTGGCACTACTGGACGCCTCACACAACAGAACCCCAGGCTTCACTTCCTGCCTCATTAGTTAAATCACTTATCCGTGTTTAGGCTTCCTGGTGCAGTAGTGCCATCTGCCTTCATGTCCAGGAGGATCTCCATAAACTAGAACATCATCCAAAAGTGAATTTATTCACTGATTTTAAATGCTTCATGGAGGAGAATCAGAAAACCACGTCAGATCAATAAGAAATGATTTTAATCCAGAAAATCTGGTCTGGGCTCCTTCTGCATGGAGGAGACCAGCCTGAGGTTCTGCTCAGGTTCTGGAAGCCCAGGTTGCTCTGATAGCAGCCTTCAGATCATCTTCATCGTTGGCTCTGGACAATACTCCTCAGATTCTCTGGTCAGGCCTGTTTACAGGTGTTACCATGGTGATTGAAGCAGCTTCTGGTACCATTAGCAGTGTGGGTCGGTACCAAGTCCTGCTGGAGAATGAAACCAGGAAGCATGAAGAGCTCTGAAACACCCTGCTAGATGGCTTTTCCTATCACATTTCTTCCTTCCACTCAACTTTCTGAGCATGTGTGTGGCGAAGCACTGAACAGCCAGCTTAGCCTCCTTGTGGAGGATGTCAATGACTGTCTTCTGGACCAGGCTGCAGTCTCCTCCATGACTGTGGAGGACATACCATGTCAGAATGAAACATGCTTTTATTGGTCGGATGTAATCATCTCCACTGCATTACTGGGAAAAAAGGACTTTGATGATGTTCTAGTTCATTGTGATGTTCCTGAACAGAAATAAAGAGCAAAATCATCCCAACAGAGCCTGGTTGTTAGTACCCAGCACCATCTGATCCCTGGAAAGCCCCAGAACCCCCAGCTTCAGCCGTTCTGCATGTTAGAACTGGAGTACCGTGCGAGTCGGGGTCAGTTCCGCTGCTGTGTGTGCTGGAACCCTCCTGAAGAACCCCTGGACTCGTGGCCACTTCAGGTCCAGGTCCTACGAGTCACACAGCATCATTAAGGGGCTTCCTGTTCCCTGCAGGCTTTCAGAAACGGCCGCGCGTGTTTGTCAGGAACCAAAGGGACGTTCTGGATCCGGGGTTCTGCAGGACGAAGCCGGGCCCAGGAGCGTGCAGCCTTACCTGTGCGGATGTAGAGTTGCATAGCCTGCTGCTGCTGCCGCCTCTTGATTCGAGTGTATTGCTTCTTCAGCGCGGTGATGTCTGTGCTCATCCTCTCCATCATCATGCCGTTGATGGCCGCCTGATGCTCCGCTCGAGCGCTTCCTCCTCCTGCAGCTCCCACCGCTCCGGGGCTCAGCTCTGCGATGCTCCCCTGCTCCACTCGCTGGTCTGGACGGAAAAAACAGCACAAAGACGAGCTCAGGCATCGGCACTCACTGAATTAACATGCACGCCACACTTTTCAGGTTCGTATTTGCAGAAAATGTTAAAAATATTGAACAATTTGGCTTCACTTCCAGGGGTGTGGAAACTTTTAAGGCTCTTTAGATATTTAACTCAAACATTTTTTTATCTGAAGCGGGAACCTTTCTGTTTTCTCTTCAGCTCCGGTCCAAACAGAACCTACGAAGCGTTGCTCCACGGTTCTGTTTTCCGCTGCTGAATCAGAGTTTCTGTGTTTTTAGTTCAACCCTCGCAGCCCCTGGGGGCCGACGACGGAGCAGGAAGTGAGGATCAGTCTGGAGGAAACTGACTGGGGCCCGTTTGGGCTCAGAACGGAGGATATGGGTCAGCAGAACTCATTAGCCTCGATTCTAAACGTGCCAACCTTTGAGGTGTTTCTGGTATCTCTGCAGCTCAGGGGCCAACAGGCCGCCCAGGGGCCCCAGACAGCCGAGCGCCGTCGCCACAGAGTCTTCATCATCGGCGTCGTCGTCCTCGCTGTCCCAGCCGCCCGGACCGCTGCTGAAACAGGGAAGGCGGTTAGGATGGGAGCTTTCCAGGTTCACAGCGTCGACTCCAGGCTGAGCCTGACGCTCCCGCAGGTCCTGCACCTTCTGCAGGACCTGCAGACACAACATCCCAAAACTTTCTAAAACTTTTAGAATCCCCAGGCTGCTCCGATTTCAGACTGTCGGAGACAAAAACTCACCTAGGAAGAAGGAAGGAAGGAAGGACACAAAGACAAAGGAGTGGACACAAGCAAGGACCAAATGAGACGAGATACGAAGTAAACCAGGAAGGAAGGAAGGAAGGAAGGAAGGAGAGAAAGAAGTGCAAAGAGGAAAAACAAAAGGTAGGATGGAATAAAGGAAAAGACGAGAAAGGAAGGAAGGAAGCACAATCAACTGTGGGAATGAGACGTTTTCCACGCATCCCAAGGACAGACAGAAGGGTGAGAGTCCCGCAGGGACAGCAGACCTTCGGCTGGACTTCACCGAGGTGGGAAACGGCGTGATGTTGTAGGTGTACTTCTCTCTCAGCTCGGCCAGCTGGGGGAACGGGAAGGCAGCCATGGAGTAGACCTCCTGCCGGACCAAGAGACGCCGGTCACACCTCCACGCCTGTCGTCGGGACAGCCTGACTCCACGTTTGGTCGTTACCTGCATGAGCTCCGCGGCATGGACGAGGTTCTGCTCCAGCATCTCCTGCGTCAGGCAGCCCATGGTGCTGTAAAACTCATCGGCCGTCTGGCAGTCCTCGATCCTCCTGGCAGAGGAGACACGGGCTGATGGAGTCACACCGGCCCACCGTCATCAGCTGGCTCAGAGGTGAGCAGCCGATAGTCATCTGGACGGGTATTAGAACCTAAACGGCCCCCCGGCCGTGTGTTCGACCTGGAGGGACGCTCTCTCCCCCGCAGCCATAAACAAAGCTCCACTTACTCTCCCAGCCTCTCCCAGATGGCCAGAGCCACCCGGAACAGAACCTCGGATCCCTCGAAGAACACCGAGTCCCAGATCTTGAGGACGGTGGGCGCCGGCAGGCAGGTGGCGAACATGGTGAGGAACCACTGCATGGTGAAGACGTTGGTCAGAGGCGGCTCGTAGCTGCCTGGAAGCAAAGCCAGATGTTGCTTCAGCCTGAAACACGAGAACGATGGCGGCGGCGGCGGCCTTTACCTCCAGCTTCCCTGTTGGCTGCTCGCTGCAGGTGCTGCAGGTGCTGCGACAGTCTGGGCAGCTTCACGCGCAGCAGGTCCCGGAACACCGCCATGTCCACTGGCACCGGGAGACAGGAAGACAGTGACTGAGCGCGTCCTCGTCCCCACCGAGCTCCTCCTGCTGAGGTCAGAGCCACTCGCCACGGCCCCGCCCCCGCCTGTTGCTGCACACTGCTGCTCAGCGGCTCCTGCCTCATTTACTCCAAAGGTACCGTCGTTTCTGAACGCGCCAGCTCTGATCCGGCTATAGGCCCACAAATCTGTGAGCCGCAGCGTTTCCTTTGAGTTTAGAAAAGTCTTATTATTTGACTTTTTTTCCTCTTTATTATAAACAAAACTGTGGGGGGCGTAGGGGGGGATCAAACATGGTGTTTTGTATCAAAACGTCCCTCCTACATCCTAAACAAACATTTCCTTTTGTTAATTTGGCAGCTGGCGCTTCCCCCCATCAGCTAAACAAACTAAACGTCCGTCTCCTCATTTTTAAACGGTTCAGTCTCCTCAAAACGTTTGCCAAACAGTCGAAATGACGCAGATACCACTCCCCCCCCCTCCTCCGGGCGTCGCTGATCCAGGACCTGATCCAGGATCCTGGCAGCGCGAGGAGCAGAAGGTAGGACCGGTCCCGCTCCAGCTCTGCAACAAGACGCCTCCAGCCTGGGCTCAAGTTGACCCTTGACCCCAGCCATCAAAGCAGAGCCTCTTCATGAGCAGCAGCCCTGATTGGACCCGTTTCAGAACCGCTTTAACCAACATGAAGCCGGGCTTACCTGAGAGAGCCCGCAGGTTGTTGGCGAAGTAGCTGTCAGGCAGAACCTTGTCGATCAGGTAGATCATCACCTGGAGACCCAAACAGAAGAACCAAGTGAGGTTCTGAAGAACTTTCCACGTCTTGGGTCGGTCTGCTGGGCCTGGACTCACCTTCAGCGCGTCGCTCTCGCTGCCTTCGGTCACCTCCAGGATCAGAGCAGCCAGAACGTTGAATCCTTGACAGTACCCCACAGACTTGTTCCAGCGGGCGTAAGCCAGCAGAACCCGCTTCAGAACCACCCGGTCCTGCTCCCCCTCCTGGCCGCAGTAGGAGCTGCAGCCTGTCCGGTGCAGGTCCTGTGGTGGGGAGGACGTTAATGGAGGAGAAACGAGGCCGGCCTTTGACCCGCTGGTCCCAGAGTCCTGGTTCTGTTGGATCAGGGTCACTGATCCGTCTCGGGACGCCTTGGTGAGGCAGCCTGATCTGTGTGTTTTCCTGCATTGGTGTAACTGAACCCTGACCGGTTCTGAACCGGGATTTAAATCTAGGATTTTCCTCCAATCAGAACGATTCTTTCTGACAGGAAATGACACGTCTCCCGGTCAGAAGGAAACTGTTGATCAGCTTTTCCTTCACATCTGAATTCCTGCAGGGTATGAATAATTTCGAGCCTAACTGTTTCCTTGGCTGGCTGGTGAGCAGAAAGTACTCCTGACTCCATGCTAGGATGTCTGGCTGTGTTTTCTGCTCACAGCTACGCGTATTGTCTTCTCTGTTGGAGCCTATAGAAAGTAGCCCTGGCTCGGGGCTTCCATGTCTGACTGCATCTTCTTCCTGGACCAGGTCTGCGCTCTTCTTTCCATGCAATAGAAGGTATGCCTGCCACTGTGTCACTCTGCTGAAGGACCTGTTGAAGGGACTACTGGAGCCCTTACCTTTGTGTTGTCTGGTTTTGTTTCTCCTTTCCTTTCATAGAAGCTACGCCTGGCTCAGTGAATGTGTTTAGCAGGCTCTTCCCTACATGCTGCCATGAACTGTGTACTCTGGTTTCTTTGTTTTAGAAAGTACTCCTGGTCCAGCAGTTCTGTCCCTCTCCCCTGGAGGAAGCCACTAAACATGGCTGCCATGAACTCTTAGTTTCTTCCCCAGAGAAAGTACTCCTGGTCCATGAAGTACAACGAGATCCAGAATCTACTTTCTATGAGCTGCTGAAACCAAAACCCAGAGAACACAGACTCTCCTCCTCAGCCAATCAGAGCACGGATAAATCTGGTTACCTTGACGATCTGGATGCCGAGGGAGTCGTCGTCCGGGTTGCTGCGCTCGTTAAAGGCGAAGCGAAGCGTTTTCTCCCAGTCGATGGAGATGCTGTGGAGGTAGTGGTCCGCTAGCGTTAGCCAAACCTGAAACGACACAGCGGCAGTGAGCCAGAACCTCCGGAGGTTCTGGAGGAGGGTCCCCTGCGCTCTCGCCGAGCTCACACTGAGAACTGCTGGAGATGCGTACCTTCTTCCTCCATTCCTTTGGTATCCCGGTGGGAAGGCGAGCCACAGCTTTCAGAGCGTCGTACCACTGAGGAAGAGACAAACGTTTTCATGTTTTCCTTCCTGACCGTAAAACACAAACATGCTTCCACATTAAATCAGCGTTTTTAAGGCGGGTTTGAAGTTAAACGAGGCTGCTGTAGGACCGGGATCTCTGCTGGGCTTTTACCGAGGCTGCAGAAAGTTTACACACCCCTGACCAGCTGGACGGCCAGGTTTTCATCCCTTCAAGACCAACCATCATCCCGCTCAGGAAGGAGATGGGTTCTGATCCGAAATGTCCAAACTGTATTTTTATTCCGTGTATGTAAACCTCTGGTTTCTATAAGGCTAAGCCTTCTTTAATAAAGTAAGTACACCCCAGAGCTAACTGTGTGGAAACATGTGGTCCTCTTCCTCAGCTTTCTAGCAGACCTCTGAAGGTCTCGGCTCCATCTGATGAGAGTAACCCCACAGCATGATGCTGCCACCGCCAAGTTTCACTGAGTACAGCCCAGAGCTCAGCACTCAGGGTTTTAGGCCCATCTAGTCCACCTTACTAGCAGCAGAAGGCAAGCGTCCAGCAGAGTTCTGCTGGGTGGGCTGAGAGGAGAAGGTCTGGCTCACCTGCTGGAAGCCGTTGTTCCCCAGCGACGGCTCGATGGTGAACTTCAGCCTCGTGTCAACACCTGAAAGCAAACAGGAACAGCTGCTGAGGCAGAGAACAGAAGGAAGAGGCTGCGGCTGCTTCAGCACCTGCGCTGCATTCACAACAGCAAAGCATCACAAACAGGAAGGGAAGTCAGAGCCACATCTCCTCTCCTCCTGGAAGTTCTGAGGCTTCTCCATCTTC
This sequence comes from Anableps anableps, assembly GCA_014839685.1. Classification (NCBI taxonomy): domain Eukaryota; kingdom Metazoa; phylum Chordata; class Actinopteri; order Cyprinodontiformes; family Anablepidae; genus Anableps; species Anableps anableps. Next base: position 796,970 of record CM026087.1, on the reverse strand, counting down.
CCAGAGCTCCGGGAGGTTCGGGTTTACTGCCGCTGTCCACTTCCACGCGGTGCTGAATCCGCGGCCCAACCCCCCCCCCCCAGACCGACAGGAAAGGGACTCTGGGCCCGAACCGAAGAGGGGAAGTGTTCCGACCTGCGTGGAGCAGAGCGGACGGCCATGGCTCCTCCTGGAACAAAGATGGAGTGATTCAAGAGGAAACCCCGTTTAACCTGCAGGCTCCGGTTCTGCTGGGTTCTCCTGCGCCATTCCGCTCCAGCGCCGGCTCGTTGCCCATCTGGGGCTTCCGGAGAGGATTACCAGGCAGAACCCGCCCACTTCCCGGAACCAGATTATATTTCCACACGGGGAAGCGCCCATCGGGATTACGGCGGCTCAACCAGCGGGACTTCACCGGAAACTCTTTATAATTAGTGAAAAATCCAAAATAAAAGCTGGCACTGTCAGAGGAGGAAAAGTGGACCTTTACCCGGATGCCTCAGATGGAGGATCAGCTCGATCCAATCAGGACTTGGTGGGAAACTCACTGCAAAAACCCTTCATTTGTTCATTTCTAGATATTGCAACGTAAACCATAACTGCAGTGAGACCGAGCTGCAACACCAGATCCCGCCTCAGGAATAAAGCAGGGAGCGGCACTGGTCCGACACAGGCCCAGAACACTGGTAATCATGACAGCTGGAGGTCCAGACCTGGTTCCAAGGTGCAGAGCAGCCGCGGAGCGCTCCTGGAGATCCCGTTGCGTTTCTTCAGGACGCTGCTGATGATGCTGCCGACCCCTCCCGAGCCCTGCTGCCGCTGCCTGCCGGCCGCCCGAGGCCTCCTCCCGGCGGGGAGCCGCTCCTGCCTCATCCCGGAATCAGGCCGCTTCGTCCGGACAGTCAGCTCATCGCCTGCCGCCGCGCTTACGGGCCGGGCTTCTCGGCTTTTCCCCGACAGCTGGAGCCCATCCGGAACCGAGCAGAGGCGAACTGTTCAAGCCGGTACCGGTACTGAATACATCGATTAAAGCGCTGCTTCCAGACTCGCAGAGGAGGCGTTCAGGAAGCAGGTCCAAACGACCTGCCGGTGCCGAAACGGTACCAGGAGCTGGAACGCATCTGATCAGGGAGCAGGAAGTGATCGGTGCTGCTGATGCTGCGCTCCTCTTCCTCCGGCTTGGCGTCACCGGGAGGAGGTGCGGGGACGGGGGGAGGACACTGGGAGAGATGAGGTAATGGTGGACATGTCTGTCCCCCTGTCCCATATATGGACGAGCAGGGAATGAATGTCCCCACTGCCGGCTGGAGACGTGACGGGATGACTTCATGTCCAACAGGAGGGGAATATTAGAAGGTTTCAATCCGTAAAGGTTTACCTTCTCTTTCAGAATCAGACAAAGATGACCCGAGTAAATCCAGAAAGCAGTTTTAAAGATGATTTTATTTATTATAAAGGGAAAAAAAAAGAATCCAAACCCACCAGGAGCTCAATAATAACTCCCCATTAACTAATTCACCCAAACAGGACCTGCCTGGCAGCATGAAGTAGGCTAGAGGATCTCATGAAGCCGAGCATCACGTCCTGATCTGAAGAACTTCAACACCACAAGAACAAAGTCTCTGACCTGCACCGGTCCGGAAAGGCTCACAGAACCGCCTCTAAGGTTCTGGGCCTCCACAGAACCTCAGCAGAACCAGGATCCACACCTGGACCAGAACCGTCTCTAAGGTTCTGGACCTCCACAGAACCAGGATCCACACCTGGACCAGAACCGCCTCTAAGGTTCTGGGCCTCCACAGAACCTCAGCAGAACCAGGATCCACACCTGGACCAGAACCGCCTCTAAGGTTCTGGGCCTCCACAGAACCTCAGCAGAACCAGGATCCACACCTGGACCAGAACCCTCCCAGGAGAGGCCGACCCACCAGAATCTCTCCAGGGACTCATCAGCGACTCATCCCGGAGGTCCAGAAGAACCAGAACAACGTCTGGAGCTCTGCAGGTTTTACTCCCTCGGTTAAGGTCAGAGGTCACGGTTCAACAGTGAGAAGGAGAGAAAATGGCCTCTATGGGAGAGCTCCAAGACCAGAACCACTGCTGACCCAAAAGAACACAAAGGCTCGCCTCACATTTCCCAGAACGCATCGTGATGATTGTCAGGACTTCTGGGAAAATGTTCTGTGGACTGAAGAGACAGAAGCGGACCTTTCTGGGAGGTTCTGGTCCAGAACACAAACAGCATTTTAGAACCAGAACATCAGACACGGTGGTGGCACCTGGTGAAATGGGTCTGCAGGTTCTGGACGGGGCGCGGCACCGGTGCCAGCCCGTCAGGTTCTGATCGCCTCACGGTGGTCGTTTCAGATGCCCGTCGACCCGTCTCACAGGCTGCTGAACCTCGGTTGTGCTGCAGGGGCGGCGGGAAATGACCCGTATGTTTAAAACCAGAACCGGACAGGTATGGTTCTGGTCGACCCAGTCGGAGCCGTTCTGCTGACCCGAGCGTTTTCGGACTCGGCACAGATGGAAATCGGGGTCTCCGAGACTGAGCTCCGGTTTCCGTGGCAACAGTTCAGCATCCCACCCTGACGGGAGCGGGTCAGAGGAGTCCGGTCAGCTGCAAACATCTCTTCAGTCGGAACCGAACCTTCTGATCATCTCCATGCGGCAGGAGATGATGGTTTACGTCGGATCTGCAGAAACCTGCCAGGTCCGGACGCCGTTGGAGAATCATTTGCTACAATCTGGAGACGTCAGGAAGCTGCTGCCTCACACCACGTTCTGGGGATGCGAGGCAGCAGCCCTGCACCTCCGCCATCACGTGACGCTTCAACCAAACAGAGGAACGCTTCCAGCCTTACGTCTCTTCTGGGAGACGGCCTGGAGGCACGCCGTGATGATGTCGTAGTTCTTCTGGCGCTTGTTGCAGAGCCGGTCCCGCCTCTTCAGCTGCCGGATGAGCTTGGTGGACTGCAGGCCGGAGCGGTACTTCACCTCCTGGATGATGGAGCGCAGCTCCTGCGGGTCTGGAGGAGAAAACACAGGGTCAACCTGGAGCCGCAGGAGCCGCCGCTGCAGGAGCCGCCGCCACCGCTAGGGCTGAACCGAGTAGTCGCGTTAATCGTGTTGAATCGGTTATTGAAATAATCGTGGACTGATTCAGTCATGGCGAATCAGTAACTGGAGAACACGGACGCTGAAAGAGCGACGCTCAGAGCAGGAACGAAGCCAAAACTGTACAAAATATACGAACACTTTGCATTAAGATCAAAAATCCTTTGTCTGTAAATCTGCTCGAGCCACAATGGCAGTTTCAGATTCTGGAGAACAAATCTATGAAGCACCTTTTGCATCCATTTATTAATTGGTTAATACAGAAACGAAATCAACCTGACACTGTATGAATATTAATACTAATTAATCCTTTGCTACAAATGATCAAGCGTTCACTGAAGAATATGTTGTTGCATTTTAGGCAATAAAATAATTATTTTCGTCTTTGAAAAAGGAATTTAATTACTCTTTTTTGCATCTTTTAATGTATTTTTAATATTGTATAAAGAAGGCCTAAGTGACTTTTTAATCCGATTAATCGTCAGAATAATCGATAAGTAGAATAATGGCGAGCTGCAGCCCTGCCAGAGCATCCGGAAACGTCCGGATGCTGCAGAAAATCTTATTTCTTTTCCGACTCTTTGCTGATTTCATGAACATGGAGGTTTATTCTAGAATTCAACATCCTGGTTTACTCGTTAGCACTTCTTCATCTGGTACAGCTTGAAACATGAAGTCAATAACGCTGATTTTTACTGAATAAATCATTTCATATCTAAATATTAAAATTACTTAAACAGTCGTGTAATATTAGTCGTTTTTGTAACGGAGGAAAGTTTTTCCTCGTTATTTTCTCTAAATGATGCTCACTCCAACCAGGCGTTTGGTTCCCAGCAGACACACTTTCATGTTAAATCGGAGTCTGATGGTTGCTATGGAAACCAGTGAGCATTAGCAGAGCGCCGTCGTCGGAGCGTTTCCTCTTCCTGACTCCCCAGCAGTCCGGCTGCGGTGGCTGCAGCATTCCCACGGCAGCGCGCTCCGGGCTGGCGGGCCTCCGAGGCAACGCCGCAGGACCCGATCGGGCTCCACTGGCCCGGCCCGGCTCCAGGTGACGATGTCAGCCAGGAATTAACTATAATTGACCACATTTATGCCTCATTTTTACTTGAAGCCCTGACCGACCATCAATTAAACAGAACCTGTCTGACAACATGAAGTAGGCGGAAGGTGTCACACAGCAACGCGTCAGGTTCCAGAGCCGGTTCTGAGCAGTCTATCCCGACCTGTGGGCCACCATGTGGGTCTGGATCATCTGGAAACGACTCAGAGCTTTAATCTGATCTGGAAGTCATTGAATGACTGCAGCAGAGATGAAGGAACCGAGCAGAACCGAGCAGAACCGGTGCTGAAAGAGGCAGCAGGAGTTTCCCAGAGCTCCACTTCCTCCCGTCTTCTGACTCCTTTTCTCTGGGATGAAACAGCGAGCCGGTGTTCCTACAGATGTTTCACTTCACATTTGCAACCGTTCCTCATCACATCTCTGGAGCTGAGTGGGCTTCATTAGGTCCAGGTTCTGATCCAACAGAACCTTAGTGAGGAGCTGTTTCGCAGCATTTTGGGCCTGTGGTCAGAGATGATGGCTCTGGTCTGGGTTCTCCGACGTTCCTCTGGGATCCTGCATTTTGGAGCTTAGACGTTCTCCTCACATGTCGCTGCTTTTTATAGCTTGTGAGAATTTCCTGGTCCAGAGCGCGCCCCAGCCGGGCTTCTGATCAGGAGCTCGTTAAGCCGGAGGAGATAACAGCACAGATATCAGGTTGGACACAGAGCTCCATGGGCCCACAGAAGGCAGACGGAGCTGGAGGCGGCTGACGCTCAGCGTCTGCGTCTCCTTTAAAGTCACTGCTCTTCTACGTCTGGAGGAGCTTCACTCGTCATCCCAAACAACTTCCTGGTTAAAGAAACTCAGCCGAGCAGCTGGGAGTTAACCTCAGTCCAGATCCCAACAGCTCCTTCCAGAAAATCTCATTTTTACCTGTTAAACAGTAGAAGAAGAAAACCCAGACGATCCGCCCTGCTGTTGGAACCCACATGTTCTCTTCAGATGACTAAAGTTTCATTTTTAAATATTTTCTAAAAATCAGCAGAACCAAAGCTGTCACGCTGTGAGGCTTTAACTGCGTCCAGGCAGCAGGGGGCGCTCTTTCAGGAGGTTTCGTGTTTTCAGTAACAGACTAAATGAAAGAAGGGATGAGATGTTGATGCCTTTGCTCAAGGCTAAATACTTTGTCTCATTAGTTTAAATACTCCCTCCGACTATATATATGGTCACTGACGTCACGGCGGGTGTTTTGCTGACGTCACTCAGATGTTTTATGTCTTGTTTTTAGTTCAGAAATCAGGAAATTGTCTCTGACTTCACTTTATTACTTGAAAACCCAACTCAAACTACTTCCTGCTGTTTTTGTTTCCTAACTGGGTTCTGGACGGACCTCAGTGTTCTCCCCGTCCTGCAGCGGAGCCTTCCGGACCGCGGACCCCGGAGGATCAGCCCGCCCGCCCCAGCGCCCCTCACCTTTCTGGGCCAGGTAGTTCATCTGGAGCCGCCTGGTGTGTCTCTCCTGCAGCTCCTGCAGGAAGCCGGACCCGGAGTTGCTCCGGCCCAGGAAGGCATCGGAACCGGACGCCTCGGTGGAGCTGTCCCAGCTGTCCGCATTCCTCCTGCCGCCGCCGCTGTACGCGTCGTAGAGCTCCACGAGCAGGCAGTCCACGATGGAGCTCCTGGCAGCCGTGGGCTCGCAGTCCCTGCAGACCTCCTGCTCCGCCGGACACGAGGAAGAGGACGGTGGTAACGATGAGGATGATGATGTGTCATTGTGCGTCCACTGCTGGAAGCCGCAGAAATCCTCCGTGGAGTGGGTGTACACGCCGCTCTCTTCCTCGGAACCCACGCCTCGGTCACATATGTTCGCTCCCAAAAGTTCCTTCCTGTTCGCTCCGAGCCTCGCCGCCATGTTTCCGGCCACCGGCCCGGTTCTGACCCGGAGCCCGGTTATCTGGAGGCTGCCATATGAGCAGGAGCGGCTGGGAAGTTTCTGGGAGAGTTTCTGGAAGACTCCACGGCTCACCTCGGACAGGTGTGGACCAGTCCAGCTGCCCACACTTCCTTCCTCAAGGTTCCGGACTGGAATTCCCGGCTCCCCCTCCCTGAGGGAACAATGGACCGGTCCACTGCAACTTCTGAGCGGCGGACAAACTTTCTTCAGCTCGCAGACAGGTGCAACAGGTGTTTCTATCAGCCAATCAGAGACGAGCCGAAAATGATCGCCCAATCAGCTTCCTGTGGTTCGCAGCCAGTTCACCAGGAAGTATGAGGATGTGTTTTACTTTGCTTTCTTCACTTTAACTACATCACTAAAGTTCCGACTTAACATTCATAAGAACACGAGTTTTAAAAGAACCTCTCTCATCATTCTGACATTTATCAAACAGGAATCATTTTAATAATCATAACTGACCTGAAGTAAGAAAAATGACTCTGATTCAATATCAGTGAGGGAAAAAAGGGAAATATAATTTTTTATGTAATTATTTAATATCCTTTACTTATGGTATATAGTGTTTTAAAAGTGCTGTGAAAGAATAAAAAGTAAAATAAGATCAATTATTAGCAATAAACAAAATGATAAAACATATCAAAATTCATAAAGTAAATAAACTTGAGTTTTCATCTTTGACAGCAAACTCTGACTGCTCTTACAGTCACTGCAAAAAGAAAGTACACCCCTCTTTGTTTTGAGAGTTTTATCAATTTTTCACTAGCTTTTTCTGTGTCCAGATGAGCAGCTCCTCCTTAGAGACCCTGACCTCCAAATCCAACATGGCCCCCAGGCTTCTAAAACAGAAATAAGCCTTTTGTTTTGCTCTTTTGACCAACTTCTATCCCTGAACGTGTTGCTGCCATGTCTGAATGTAAGAAGCCGAGAGAAACACACTGCTGTCCTGTTGATGGCAGCCCGGTTCGGTTCTGCTGGACTGAGGGAAACACAGGAAACCCCTCATCAGAGCATCAGCAGCACTGCAGTTGGACTCCTCCTCTCCTCCCTTTCGACAACATGGTGCAGAGAGCCCCGGCAGCCCCCTGCTGGGTGGATGTGGAACTGCAAGCATCTGCAGCCAAACAGGTTGTCTGGGTTGAACTGATTTCCAGGGAAGAATCTACAGCCTGATTTGGACCAGAGGTTGGTTCTGGACCTGATGGTGAGGCTGCAGGTTGGGTAAAAACAAGCTGTTCGAGAAAAGTTGGTTCCTAGTTGAAAAAGGCTGGTTTGATGAAGGAGCTAAAACCGATTAGCAACAGAGACCTGCGTGGCTTTTAAATATCGGCTCCATTTTCAGCTCAGTCTGAAAAGACACTAATTACACCATTTTAAGCCTTTTTATGTTATTTTCACAAGCCTATTAAATGCAACTCGTTTTAATTTTGTTTTGGTCAGTTGTATGTACAATTTCAGATTGTGTTGTTTTTTTTATTCAGCTTTATTATTTAAAAGTTCAGATTTAAGTGGAAGCAGATTGGCTTCATAGAGTAAATCAAGGTGTAGAAACTAAAGAGGAACCAGAATCAATGACTGACCGGGATTAGATTTTTATTCATCATCTTATAACTTGCTTTAAAAAATAAAATTAAAAACTCTTTATATTTGGGGGGGGGTCTTGGAGGGGGGCGCAGCAACAAGGTTAAGCTGTGAAATGGATACATTTTTTACATATTGATGCTTATTTTATAACCATCATCTTTATTATTAGTGACATAGTGACATATGCATAGATGTTTTTCATGAAATCGTATGATTGTTCAGTTTCTTATTCATTTCCTTTTCCCTCTTATTTATCTTATATAATATTTTTGTGTTTCATTCTGTTTAGTTTGATTTTATTTTCCTTTTATTTATTCTATTTTTTTATAGATATTAACATAACAGGACTTTTATTTTGCACAACTCAGCCTGACAACTGTTGTTTACATTCTGCTCTGATAAGTACTTCCTGTAGTACATGGTTGTACCAACAGTACCAATTTTCTTATTTTATGTTTTATTCAGATTTCTTTATTTATTGAAAATTGACATCAGAGAAAATTCTTTTATGCCCAGAATTATTATTTACACTTGTTTTTTACATCACTGACATTTTTGTTTCAGCTTCCTTGAAAACAATTATTTGTTTAAAAGATTTCATTTCTTGGTATTCTTTTAATTATGTCAAACTTGTAAACAATGGGAACATTTGAAGCAAATAAACAAGTGAACGTTCAGTCTGCTGTTTAATGGTTTTTTAAAAGGTTTCAAAATGTGTGTGATCAGGCCTGAAATCTGGGCGTAATGATGGACTCAGACCTGAACCTTCAGGGACACATAAAGACAGTTACAAAGTCAGCCTTCTATCACCAGAAGAACATTTCTAGGCTCAAAGGACTGATGTCTCAACAAGATCTTGAGAAACTCATCCATGCATTTATCTTTAGTCGCATTGATTACTGCAACAGTGTCTTCACAGGTCTGCCTGAAGAGTCAACCAGACAGCTGCAGCTGATCCAGAACGCTGCTGCTGGCGTTCCCACTAAGACCAGGAAGATAGAGCACATCGGCCCAGTTCTACAGTCCTTCCACTGGCTCCCTGGAGCTCAGAGAACAGACTTTAAAATACTTCTGCTAGTTTATAAACCACTGAACAGCTTAGCACCAAAATACATTAAAGACCTGTTGTCGTTAATGTACGACCACTCAGGTCTTCTGGTTCTGGTCTGCTCTGCATCCCCAGAACCAGAACCAAACACGGAGAAGCAGCCTTCAGCTTCTATGCTCCTCTAATCTGGAACAAACTTTCAGAAAACTGCGTAACAGCTGAAACACTGAGTTCCTTTAAATCAAGGCTGAAACCCACCTGGTTAGAGCTGCCTTTGATGAGCAGTAAGTAGAACATTGATCAGTATTTGCCTGATGATCCTCATGGTTTTGATGCGTTGATATCTGCTGTATCCTGACTGATGTTTCATGAGGTGAAGCCCTTGAACTGCCTTGCTGCTGAAATGTTCTAAACAAATAAACTTAAACTTGAAAATAAAATCGGGATAGTGCGGAAGCTTTTATTGTGAAAAGCCCGGGCCGGATGTCCCGCAGCCCTCCCCCGGTGTAAGAGCGGCTGTGTGGCGTTCCTTCCCTCAGTGCTCGGTCTCTCCGGAAGGATCAAGATGTCGGACCCCTGCTCCTTCTCCTCCTTCTCCTCCTGCCTCACCAAACACCTGAACCTGCTGCTGCACGTGGACTTCGACAGACACGTGATCAGAGGGAAGGTCCAGCTCACCGTGGAGGCGCTGGAGGACCGCTTCTCTGTTCTGGTAACCCGCACGGACCCGGTGCTCCGGTACCGACCAGGTTTCCGCCTCTGAGCGCAGATCAGGCAGCTTCGCAGTGATGCAGATAAAAACAGAGATATTTTGCATGGAGTCTGGTCTGTGGGCTGACTCAGAAACACGGAGCTCAGGAAGATCAGGTCAGATTTCTGTCTGGTTCTGGTTCTGCAGCTGAAGGAGCGCATGTCCAGCCGACATGGGGAAGGCTCTTCGTCCTGCTGAGGTTCTTCTATAACTCGGCTCAAGAAGGTCACAGTTACTTAAAGTATTAATCAATTTAAGGAACTAAATCTGAGCAGAGTCGTTAGAAGGCGATAAAGTGGTCCTCCAGCTGGCTGTTGGACTTGGTTCTGCAGGCTCAGCTGTCAGAGATCCAGCTCCTCTGGTTGCTGCTCAGCCAGCAGGGCTTGAAAGGGAGTCATTTCTTTCATGCAGCGTAAACACAGCAGAAAGTGTTCTTTATCAGTGGCTCATCCACCCTGCCACTTAAAACTGCGGGAACTCCTGGCGCTGGTCTGGCGGCAGCAGGTCAGGTGTTTTCACCTGAGCTGCTCTCATTTCTCTGCTCAGGTGAAGTGAGAGTGAGATCTGAGTGCGAACATGTCAGAGGAAGCAGACCGAAGCGTCAGATTTCCAGTTTGAAGTGTCGACGCTCAGATGAGCTGATAAATGTCTCTTTATATTCATGAAGCCAGCTGGAGCTGCAGTAAGATGTGGACTTTGTTCTGGTCGGACTGGTTTCCAGCCAGGTGACTTTTATCAGCGGGTGTGGCCTTTATCTCCTGAAGACTCCTTAATGAAGCCCGGTTCTTTCTGCTGCAGACTTTGGACACCAGAGACCTGAACATCACGTCGGTGTCGGTCAACCAGCAGCCGGCCCGATTCGCGCTGGGCTGCAAACACAGCTTCAAGGGGACCCCGCTGGACATCACTCTGCCCTTTGACCTTTCCAGGTGAGCTCATATCCAGTTGATCCCCTTCTTTGTGTTTTAAAAAGTGAAATGTGTAACCTGCATGTCTGTCTGGACCAATCAGGGGCCAGCAGGTCATCGTGGAGGTGGCCTATGAGACGTCTCCGTCTGCACCGGCTCTGCAGTGGCTCTCACCTGAGCAGACGGCTGGGAAGAGACAGCCCTACCTGTTCAGCCAGTGCCAGGTGACTTACCTGTCAGAACATACTCAGGGTTTAAAACAATAATGTTGTTGAAAGGGGGAAGGAGTGGAAGAAGATTGGCTCCATGGGTGGATGATGACAGAGCTTCTGGCTTCGAGCTTGAGCTGTTGAGACACAGATTTAGGAAACTTTGGTGTTTCTTCAGCGGTGAGCAACGGTTCGTTTGCGCCACTTCCTCCCCAGAGGTTCTGGTTCCATTTTTATTGAAGCTGAGAAGCACACAGAACCAGTCTGAAACGTCTGACAGAACCAGAACGTCCACAGAACAAACGGTGGTGGGTCCAACTCATGATCTAAACCCTGAACTGTGCCCTGTGCTCTGTCTGACAGGCTCACCACTGCAGGAGCATGGTTCCCTGTCAGGACACCCCATCCATCAAACACACCTACTACGCTCAGGTAACCCACACACTCACACCTGCACAGATTTATTCACAAAGCACTAGACATTTACAGAACTCCTGAGAGCTTCAGGTTTGGTCCCGTCTCCCAGCCGTGTCTCTGTACCTGTCCCACAGGTGTCTGTCCCGAAGGACCTGGTGGCGGTGATGAGCGCTGTGAGAGACGGACAGGAAGTGGATCCTCAGGACTGCGGTCGGATCGTCTACAGGTTCAGACAGCCGGTAGGCGACGCCTGTTTCCTATTTCTTCATGACATCATCACCCCTGAGTTCAGGTGTGCACAGTGTTGCTGAAGTATTCACACCCCGTGGCCGTTTTCACACGTCAGAAAACTGGAAGTGGAACAAGTTGCGTTGGTTTTCAGTCGTGAACGTGGCACGATGTGGTCGAGCTTGAGGGGCGTGAATAGTTTTGCAGGGCTCTGTAACCTCACTCTTCCTTTCTGTGACCTCTGACCTCAGGTGGCCATGCCGTCCTACCTGATAGCCATTGTGGTCGGGGCTCTGGAGAGCAGGTAGCGTCGTCCTCCTCGGCTCGATGATGTCATTGCTGTACCTGTGCAGGTGACGGCATGTCTGCTCTCTGATTGGTCTGCAGGGAAATCGGCCCCCGGTCCAGAGTCTGGTCCGAGAAGGAGTTTGTGGACAAGGCGGCATCCGAGTTCTCACAGGTGAGTCGCCGTGGCAACCACCATCTGGTTGGACGGCAGGTCCACAGCTGCACCCGTTCGGGGTTTTCGACCCGCACCCCCTGACTGGTTTCATGCTCTGGTTCCACCTGTCCGTCAGACGGAGACCATGCTGAAGACCGCCGAGGACCTGGCCGGACCGTACGTCTGGGGTCAGTACGACGTCCTGGTTCTGCCTCCTTCCTTCCCGTACGGCGGCATGGAGAACCCCTGCCTGACCTTCGCCACGCCCACCCTGCTGGTACACCTGAACACGCTCGCCTCACCTGTCGCAGCGTCATGTGACCATCCGGTTAATCTGCTGTTTCCTGTGTGTCTGTCCTCAGGCTGGAGATAAATCCCTGTCTGGAGTGAGTAACACCCCTGGGCCACATGACCCCCACATGACCCCCACCCTGTTAAACCAGCCAGTTGTAATTATAAAAGGCACTGCTGCAATGTTCTGTGACCCAAACAGGGTCAGAATTATACATGCATCCACCCAGTCCTGTTGGTAGGTGGTTCTGAAGGTTCCAGAACCTCTGGGGGTTCTGGATTGAAGGTTCTGGTTGGCAGCAATGATCGGAACGGAGAGATGTGAGAAAGGTCCTCAGATTCTGGTCCATCTCCACCAACCCAGGAACCACCGAGGCTTGAAGCTGTCCTGAACTGGACTCTTAACGTCTCCACGGACCAGAGGTTCTGACCTTAAACAGTCCATCTGCATATTTCTGAAGCACCCGACCCAGAAGACCTTTGGATGAGAAGAAGCAAACCAGGTCCAGATGGCTTCTGACTTAGCTTTGGAGTTGTAATGTTCTAGATGACTGAGAATCTGCACCGATGTAACGCTGCCCCAGTGGTCAAGCATGGTGATGGCAGAATCATGCCGTGGGAGTGTTTCACTGCCAGCGGTTCTGGTGCACAAATAGGAAGGACGGCTACCTCCAGGTTCTCGATCTTCACAGCAAATCAACAGCTTGGTGGTTGAAACCTGGACATAGTCTGATGTTCCACCCGAACGGATCCAAACACATCCCGGCCGGTTCTGGAACGGGTCTCTGAACCAACCAATCAGGTTCGATGGCCTCCGCCAGGTGATGATGGCTGCAGAAGGGGCGTGGTCCAGGTGAAACGGTGTAGATCAGAGGAAATCCAGAATAAATTCAACCTTCTGTCTCTGCAACCATCTCAGATGTTCGTTTCTCTCGGGACCAAGAACTGGGTGTCTGGTTCTCTGTGGGGGCGGGGCTTAATGAGACAGGTTAATCCAGGTGGGATCATGTCTGTGTGCCCCTCAGGTGATCGCTCATGAGATCTCCCACAGCTGGACCGGGAACCTTGTGACCAACAGGACCTGGGAACACTTCTGGTAACCGAACAGAACCGAGTTCTGATCCCGTCAGTTTGAGTTCGACGCTCAGGTGGTTTCTGCTCCCTCAGGCTGAACGAGGGTCACACGGTCTACCTGGAGAGGATGATCGGCAGGTCTATGGAGGGGGAGCAGTTCAGGCAGTTCAAGGCCATGGGGGGCTGGAAGGACCTGCAGGACTCTGTGAGAACCAGAACCTGTTCAGCACGTCTCCACAGAACCATCCAGGTGTTTCCTCTCACCGCTCTCCTCGCCTGTCTTTTAGGTGAACACCTTTGGAGCCGACAACCCTTTGACTAACCTGGTCCCGAGCCTGCAGGAGGTCAACCCCGATGATGCCTTCTCCTCGGTGCCCTACGAGAAGGGCTTTGCTCTGCTGTACCACCTGGAGGAGCTGCTGGGAGGGCCAGGTGACACCTGGAGACACACCCACACACACACACACACACACACACACACACACACCTGGTTCTGGTCCTGTGCTGATACACCTGTTGGCTTCTGTCCCTCAGAGGTCTTCATGGGGTTTGTGAAGTCCTACATACAGCGTTTCGCGTACAGCAGCGTCACCACAGACGACTGGAAGAGCTATCTGTTCACCTACTTTAAGGATAAGGTGAGAAATCACCCGGGGGCTTCTGTGGCGAGGAACCCACCTGGGGGGAGCCTCTGGGGCAAGGAACCCACCTGGGGGGAGCTTCTGTGGTGAGGAACCCACCCGGGGGGGCTTCTAAGGTGAGGAACCCACCCGGGGAAGCCTCTGGGGCAAGGAACCCACCCAGGGGGGCTTCTGTGGTGAGGAACCCCCACCTGGGGGGAGCTTCTGTGATGAAGAACCCACCCGGGGGAGCCTCTGGGGGCGAGGAACCCACCGGGGGGGCTTCTAAGGTGAGGAACCCACCCGGGGAAGCCTCTGGGGCAAGGAACCCACCCGGGGGGAGCTTCTGTGGTGAGGAACCCACCCGGGGGGGGCTTCTGTGGTGAGGAACACCCACCTGGGGGGAGCTTCTGTGATGAAGAACCCACCCGGGGGAGCCTTCTGTGGTGAGGAACCCACCTGGGGGGGGCTTCTGTGGTGAGGAACACCCACCTGGGGGGAGCTTCTGTGGTGAGGAACCCACCCGGGGGGGCTTCTAAGGTGAGGAACCCACCCGGGGAAGCCTCTGGGGCAAGGAACCCACCCAGGGGGGCTTCTGTGGTGAGGAACCCACCCGGGGGGGCTTCTGTGGTGAGGAACACCCACCTGGGGGGAGCTTCTGTGATGAAGAACCCACCCGGGGGAGCCTCTGGGGGCGAGGAACCCACCGGGGGGGCTTCTAAGGCGAGGAACCCACCCGGGGGGGCTTCTAAGGTGAGGAACCCACCCGACCCTCTGATAGTCTCGGGTGTGATCAGGTGAAATGGGAGTTTCCTGGTTCTGTACCTGTGAGGGTTGTGAAGGTAGAACCTCGGGGTGGATGAGTCTCTCAGGTGTGCAACATGTCGTCCTTCAGGTGGACATCCTGAACAAGGTGGACTGGAACGCCTGGATGTTCACTCCTGGCATGCCTCCGGTCAAGCCTCAGTAAGTGGATGATCTTTGACCTCCGTCTGGTCTCTGAGACAACCTTTAATCCAGGTCCGCTGGTTCTGGTTGTGTTCCAGGTATGATACCGCCTTGGCTGACGCCTGCATTGCTCTGACTCAGAGGTGGATCCAGGTCTGAGCTGCCCCCCCGTCTGGATCTGTCCCCGCTGATGTTCCATATGTTGGACTCAGACGTCTGTCTTCTGTCCCCTCAGGCCCAAGACCAGGACCTGAATGGCTTCAGTGAGTCCGACGTGAAGACGCTGTCGTCCCACCAGCTCATCGAGTTCCTGTCGCTGCTGCTTCAGGAGGTAAAGCAGGACGTCTCCTCACAGTCCGCCCCCCCCAGGTCCATCTCCCTCCACTGACCCCTGGTTTGTTCCTCAGGCACCGCTCCCTCTGACTCATGTGAAGAAGATGCAGGAGGTCTACAATCTCAATGCTTCCACCAACTCAGAGATCCGCTACAGGTGAGAGGCTTTCGTTGCCTTGGATAGAAGCCCCGCCTCCTTCCTGGTGACGCTTCCTCCTGATTGGCTGCTGTGTCTCCAGGTGGCTGAGGCTGTGTGTTCGCTCAAAGTGGGAGCAGGCGGTCCCTCTGGCGCTGAAGATGGCGACCGAGCAGGGCAGGATGAAGTTCACCCGGCCGCTCTTCAGGTAGTTGGACTGATGACAGGAACTCCAGGTGTCCTGCAGCTTTTTGGCGTTTCCATGGTTCAACACTCCTGAATCAGATAGTTGGGTCATTATCAGCGCTCCGTAGAACTCTGACTGCTCACTAAGGAGGCAATTCAGCAGTTTGATTCAGGGGTGTTGGAGCAGGGATGCATCCAGAAGCTGCAGAACCGGATCTCCTCCCTGCGTTATTCCCTGTTACACACCTGTGCTCCATCTCTCTCTGTTGGACCTGAAGGGAAGTTTTCAACTTTGAGAAGTACCGCGAAGAAGCCGTTCGAGTATTCGTGGCTCATCGAGCCGCGATGCACCCGGTCACCTCCGGACTGGTCAGCAAGGACCTGAAGGTGGACGCCAGCAGCCGCTGAGAGCGGGGCCGGTTCTGAACGAGCAGTATTAACCCACAGAACCAGGCTCCTGTTTCTGTTGGACCACATAAAGTTTTTATAAAGAGATCTTCTCTGAGCTGAACTGCGAGTCGTGTCGTTTGTTTTACACTCAGGTGCACAGGAACAATAATTCGGGTTTCCCACGACTAAGAGGCTTCAGTTTCTGCCACCAGTGGCATCTCTTCGGTGTGGAGGGTACGGTGCTGTGCACAGGTTCTCATAAACCAACAAAGTGGTGCGTAACTGTGAAGTGGAAGGAGAGTCATGGATAGTTTTCAGTATTTCTGCCAATAAAAACCTGAAGTGGAGCGTACGTTTGTGTTCAGCCCCCCAAAACATGGTGATGGCAGCATCATGCTGTGGGACAGGGAAGCTGGATGGAGCTAAATCCAGTGCAGAAGACCTGAGCCTGGGGTGGAGGTTCCCCTCCCAGCGGGACAACCACCTAGAACATGCAGCCAGAAGCAGATTCAGCAGTTAGAATGGCCTAGTCAAAGTCCAGACCAGAATCCAGCTCAGAATCTGTAGGAAGACTTGAAAACTGCTGTTCACAGATGTTCTCCATCTCGTCTGACTCAGAGAAAACTTTAGTGTGGATGTTCAAGGCTGGTGGAGACGAACCCGGAAGCTGCTCCACCTCCAACCCGGACTCGGATAACTGGGAGAGGATCCGAGTCTTCAGGCTGCTCTAGGGGGCACTTCTGGACTTTAACTTTATAAGAAATGACTGAACAGAGCGAAGACGGACAGATAAAATTCAAAATTTCACAAAGTTTCCGGTTCCTCTTTCTGGCTTCAGTGCGTCGGTCACATCCCAAAGGTTTCCCCACCAGCGTTCTGTTGGCGTGAAGCAAGAACAGTTGCAGAAAGAGGGAAACCACAGAAACCAGAGCCTTCAGCAGGTTCCAGACCTTCGGAGAGCTTAGAGATTCAGACGCTTGAATGTGGTGACATTCTGAGTTCGTTCAAACGTGGAGCTGCGTTTCATCATGAGGAGGAAATGACCGGGATTTACCAACCTGGGAGGAGCTGACAGAACCAGGAAGCTTTCCACACAGCTTCAATAAACCAGAGACGACACGGCGCATTATCAGAAGTGTTCTGTGGTGTTGCATCATCGTGGTTTCATAAAAACATCCTAACTAGATTCATGAAACATAAAACTTATATCAAAAGTACTTTTTGGACTCATATTCAGGTCATCTGAAGCTCTTAGAGCAGCTGCTGGGTGCTATCTTCAGAAGTCACGTCCTTAGTTTGATTAAATACACCTGAGTGCAGTTCAGGCGTCACCTGTGAAAACATCTGCAACGCCAAGAACACACCCTGAAGAGACCTTCAAACATGTCAGAGGAAGAAAAAGATTTCAGTTATTAGATGCTGTAAAGATCAGAAAATCCCTTGGAGCATCAGTAGTTTTAAAGGAGTTCTCCAAGGCTCCATTTTAGGCCCAGTTTTATTTTCTAATTTTAATCACCAGGACAGAGTGGAAGATAAGTGTGTCTTTATGCAGATGACACCATAGTTCAGCTTTAAACACTTGAAGTTGGCTCTTTGAGCTTTATCGAACTGGATTTTCTTCTTAGGCTCTAGGTTATGAAATCATGTTCAGAGAGTTTAAAGGTCTTTTTAAGAATTTATGTTGAATCTGACTAGTTTTATGTATTCAAGGTTAAACTTTGAGTTGTAACAAAGTTGGAAAAAACAAATGAGATTTCCTGGCTGAATCAAGTAAAATCGGTTTTTAAGTCAACTAAACCAGTCAATAAAGAAAAAAAATCTACAAAAAGCTGAAGACAGCCCTGCAGAACTTCTCGGCTCATCCTAAGAAAAGTTAAAAAGCACAGTGGAGGCTGCATCATGCTATGTGGATATCGGTAAAAAAAAAAAAATTCAAAGGCTGGAAGTAAATGGTGCAAAAACTTTGGAAATTCTGCACATGTTGGAAGGTTCTGGTCCAAACCTGAAGAATTTACCACAATTTATAGGAACGTAACAGTCCGTTGGCAACAGAAGAACCCGTCCAGCGGAAGGAAGCAGACAAAGGCTTGTCTTTTTCAGATTTGCAGCTGGTTGCACCATTAATCAGGTTTTGCATCTTTGCATTTTAAGGCTTGTTGGGTTTGGTCCTGGACAACAGAACCCAACATTTTGTGAAGCTTCTCCTAAAACTCAGCAGTTTGAGCTGAAAATCAGTTTTTATTAAACACATGAAGTCAGATCAGAGAGCATTACAACACGCTGGCGAGGAAATAAGGCGGGCAGGCGATCAGCAGCTCAGTTCTCCACAGGAACCCCGAGCTCGGTCCCATGATGACACCTGGCTCGTTTCGCATCGCATGGTTCCACCCTTCATCCCATCATCTGTCGTCATGGTGGGATACGAAAGCGAAGCGCCGGCTCACTTCCTCCCGTGAAGCAAACATCCACAACTGGGATTATTGACCGCGCCCAGGAGTTAATCTGAGTCTGATGATTAAACCCAAAACATCTGGAATAATCAGGGATTATTTATCAGTTATTTATTAGTCATTGGGTTCATATTCTTTTATATTCGTATATTTAAAACAACTTTTTTTTTTATACTAGCATTTAAAAAATAAATATGAAGTAAAATAAAATACTTAAGGAATTGATTTATTGTACATATTTGTTTACATTTTTGCAGTTTAATTTTCAATTATTTTATATTTCCAATAACCAGAGATTATTCTGCCAATGTTTAAAAGTATGATCTTTAAATATTTTCAATAAATCGTTTAATTTTTGAAAGTTACTGATTAATCACATTTGTTAAACTCTATTTAATTTTTTAATCGCATGTAAGTTTTTATTTGTTTTTTAATTATTTATTTTTAATTATATACTTTAAAATTTACTTAAACTTAATTGTATTTTTTTATATTTTGGTATTTATTTCATGATTTTCCTAGGGGTTTTTCCTTTTCAAAAGTCAGGAATTTTTCTATTTAAAAAAAACCCAAAACAATGTTTTTTAATACACAATTTAACTAAAATATAACTCAAACATAAAATTTGTTTAAATCTTTATAATTAATCTCAGAATCAATTTTTCAAACTTTATTTTGCATTTCCAGTAATCAGGACTTCTTCAACAAATTATTAAAAGTTTATATATTTATAATGATTAATGAATGTAATTGGTAATTAATTAGACTTGTCTACGCTTTTATTTTTCATTTTATAATCAGCAGTTACTTTATTTTTCCAATAATCCATTATTATTCCAGTTTGATTAGTTTCTCATGCCATCAGCTGAATGCAGGTTTGCAGATGGTCGAGTTATTTTTCATGAAGATAATTTGCAGCAAAAAGGAATCAGTTTAGATTTGGATCTCTGTGTTCTGACTGGCCGCCTTCTGGAAGTTGGCCCGAAATCAGCATCAGGACCGAGTTATGAAGTTTAAAAGAACCAAAAATAAAAGCTGAGACTTCTGGACTGATCCCAGTCAGAACCGAATCAGAATGTTCTCGTCTGCAGGGTGTTCTACTTTAAACTGGACCGACACCCTGATAAATGCTGCGGTCTGGGAAGTCCTGTTCAGATCCAGAAAAGCCTTTTGGGTCGGTGAGCTGAAGGAGTAACGTCTCAGCGCCGCAGCTACACTGGATACACTGCAGCCAGAGTCACAAAACCAGAACCACGGGTGAGCTGCAGGTAGGCCCAGCAGCTCCATCAGGTCCGGATCGGCTCTAACCGCCCCGCATCTTGTCTGGATTCAGCTTCTCCGTCTGCTGAGTCTGTCACGGTCCAGTTCGCCCCGGTTTGTTCAGGACCAGCTGAGTGCTGGTCCTCCGGCCACCAGGACCTGCTCCAGGTCCTGGTCTTCCTGCCTCTCCAGCAGCCGCTGCTCCTCCAGCAGAGACACCAGAGCGTCCCTCTGCTCCACCACCTCCAGCATCTCCTCCAAGATCAGGCGCTCCTCGGCCAGCTGCTCCTCATCCTTCAGGTGATCTGAAACATTCAACCCAGTTAAACTCACACAGGCCTCACCTCGTCGGGTCAGAACTCTGCTTCTGTTTGGGTTTCCTCACCGTCCACAGCCATCCTCTCTCTGAGCTCCTGCTGCAGGCGACTCTGTCTGTCCTCCAGCTGCAGCTCCCGGGCGCTAAAAACAGAACCACATTCAGACCCGCCAGGTTCTGCTGCCCGAGGATCTCCAGCCACCCTGAGATACTCACAATATCATGAGTTCAGACTCATAGCGAACCAGAGAGTTCTTCTGCTGGACCAGCTGGAACCACTGCTGCATCAGAGCCGAATTGTCCAGTTTACCCAGTCCTGCAGTCACAGCGCATGTTTTGACATCTGCTCCGATGAAAGCATCAGGAAGGTCGCTACATCGTCATGGAAACAATTAAAAACAGGACAGGAAACTGACCTCCCAGGTGAAGCTCCATGTCTGGACCATGGCTGGAATCCTCCCAGTAGTCTGCCAGAAACAGAAATGTGAGTTCAGTTGGAAACGGGTCAATTAAGATCGATTCAGGTGAGTCCAAGTAGAAAACGGGTCAATTAAGATCGATTCAGGTGAGTCCAGGTAGAAAACGGGTCAATTAAAATCGATTCAGGTGAGTCCGGGTAGAAAACGGGTCAATTAAAATCGATTCAGGTGAGTCCAGGTAGAAAACGGATCGATTAAAATCGATTCAGGTGAGTCCAGGTAGAAAACGGGTCAATTAAGATCGATTCAGGTGAGTCCAGGTAGAAAACGGGTCAATTAAAATCGATTCAGGTGAGTCCAGGTAGAAAACGGGTCAATTAAAATCGATTCAGGTGAGTCCAGGTAGAAAACGGGTCGATTAAAATCGATTCAGGTGAGTCCAGGTAGAAAACGGATCGATTAAAATCGATTCAGGTGAGTCCAGGTAGAAAACGGGTCAATTAAAATCGATTCAGGTGAGTCCGGGTAGAAAACGGGTCAATTAAAATCGATTCAGGTGAGTCAAGGTAGAAAACGGGTCAACTAAAATCGATTCAGGTGAGTCCAGGTAGAAAACGGGTCAATTAAAATCGATTCAGGTGAGTCCAGGTAGAAAACGGGTCAATTAAAATCGATTCAGGTGAGTCCAGGTAGAAAACGGGTCAATTAAAATCGATTCAGGTGAGTCCAGGTAGAAAACGGCTTGATTAAAATCGATTCAGGTGAGTCCAGGTAGAAAACGGGTCAATTAAAATTGATTCAGGTGAGTCCAGGTAGAAAACGGATCGATTAAAATCGATTCAGGTGAGTCCAGGTAGAAAACGGGTCAATTAAAATCGATTCAGGTGAGTCCAGGTAGAAAACGGGTCGATTAAAATCGATTCAGGTGAGTCCAGGTAGAAAACGGATCGATTAAAATCGATTCAGGTGAGTCCAGGTAGAAAACGGGTCAATTAAGATCGATTCAGGTGAGTCCAGGTAGAAAACGGGTCAATTGAGATCGATTCAGGTGAGTCCAGGTAGAAAACGGCTCAATTAAAATCGATTCAGGTGAGTCCAGGTAGAAAACGGGTCAATTAAAATCGATTCAGGTGAGTCCAGGTAGAAAACGGGTCAATTAAAATCGATTCAGGTGAGTCCAGGTAGAAAACGGGTCGATTAAAATCGATTCAGGTGAGTCCAGGTAGAAAACGGATCGATTAAAATCGATTCAGGTGAGTCCAGGTAGAAAACGGGTCAATTAAAATCGATTCAGGTGAGTCAAGGTAGAAAACGGGTCAACTAAAATCGATTCAGGTGAGTCCAGGTAGAAAACGGGTCAATTAA
Organism: Anableps anableps; assembly: GCA_014839685.1. Taxonomy (NCBI): domain Eukaryota; kingdom Metazoa; phylum Chordata; class Actinopteri; order Cyprinodontiformes; family Anablepidae; genus Anableps; species Anableps anableps. The sequence goes on along the minus strand of CM026087.1, from coordinate 775,500 downwards.
AATCGATTCAGGTGAGTCCAGGTAGAAAACGGGTCAATTAAAATCGATTCAGGTGAGTCCAGGTAGAAAACGGGTCGATTAAAATCGATTCAGGTGAGTCCAGGTAGAAAACGGATCGATTAAAATCGATTCAGGTGAGTCCAGGTAGAAAACGGGTCAATTAAAATCGATTCAGGTGAGTCAAGGTAGAAAACGGGTCAACTAAAATCGATTCAGGTGAGTCCAGGTAGAAAACGGGTCAATTAAAATCGATTCAGGTGAGTCCAGGTAGAAAACGGGTCAATTAAAATCGATTCAGGTGAGTCCAGGTAGAAAACGGGTCAATTAAAATCGATTCAGGTGAGTCCAGGTAGAAAACGGCTTGATTAAAATCGATTCAGGTGAGTCCAGGTAGAAAACGGGTCAATTAAAATCGATTCAGGTGAGTCCAGGTAGAAAACGGATCGATTAAAATCGATTCAGGTGAGTCCAGGTAGAAAACGGGTCAATTAAAATCGATTCAGGTGAGTCCAGGTAGAAAACGGGTCAATTAAAATCGATTCAGGTGAGTCCAGGTAGAAAACGGGTCAATTAAAATCGATTCAGGTGAGTCCAGGTAGAAAACGGATCGATTAAAATCGATTCAGGTGAGTCCAGGTAGAAAACGGGTCAATTAAGATCGATTCAGGTGAGTCCAGGTAGAAAACGGGTCAATTGAGATCGATTCAGGTGAGTCCAGGTAGAAAACGGCTCAATTAAAATCGATTCAGGTGAGTCCAGGTAGAAAACGGGTCAATTAAAATCGATTCAGGTGAGTCCAGGTAGAAAACGGGTCAACTAAAATCGATTCAGGTGAGTCCAGGTAGAAAACGGGTCAATTAAAATCGATTCAGGTGAGTCCAGGTAGAAAACGGGTCAATTAAAATCGATTCAGGTGAGTCCAGGTAGAAAACGGCTTGATTAAAATCGATTCAGGTGAGTCCAGGTAGAAAACGGGTCAATTAAAATCGATTCAGGTGAGTCCAGGTAGAAAACGGATCGATTAAAATCGATTCAGGTGAGTCCAGGTAGAAAACGGGTCGATTAAAATCGATTCAGGTGAGTCCAGGTAGAAAACGGGTCAATTAAAATCGATTCAGGTGAGTCCAGGTAGAAAACGGATCGATTAAAATCGATTCAGGTGAGTCCAGGTAGAAAACGGGTCAATTAAGATCGATTCAGGTGAGTCCAGGTAGAAAACGGGTCAATTGAGATCGATTCAGGTGAGTCCAGGTAGAAAACGGCTCAATTAAAATCGATTCAGGTGAGTCCAGGTAGAAAACGGGTCAATTAAAATCGATTCAGGTGAGTCCAGGTAGAAAACGGGTCGATTAAAATCGATTCAGGTGAGTCCAGGTAGAAAACGGGTCAATTAAAATCGATTCAGGTGAGTCCAGGTAGAAAACGGATCGATTAAAATCGATTCAGGTGAGTCCAGGTAGAAAACGGGTCAATTAAAATCGATTCAGGTGAGTCAAGGTAGAAAACGGGTCAACTAAAATCGATTCAGGTGAGTCCAGGTAGAAAACGGGTCAATTAAAATCGATTCAGGTGAGTCCAGGTAGAAAACGGGTCAATTAAAATCGATTAAAAAAAAAAGCTGAAAATCGAAACAAAAAAAAGTGACCAATTCAGGTAGAAACTGATGAGTTTCCAGGCATAAGTTCATGTAGAAACAGGTGGGTCAGGATGGTTCAGGTAAATGCTAATTGGTCACGGTGGTTCATGTAGAGACAAGTGGCTCAGTGGGTTCAGGTACTGATGGGTGGGTCAAACTGTGTCAGGTAGAAGCTATTGGGTTCAGGTTGGGTTTATCTTGGGTGACCCAGGTGTGTTCAGGTGTGTTCCGCCTCTGTGGATGCTGGCTCTCACCTGCTTCTCCTCTCAGAGCTTTCTCCACCATCACTCCTCTCTCCTCCAGGTCTCTCTGCTTCACCTCCACCTGCTGCAGCTGCCGCTGGATCATCTGAAACAGAGAGGCTGTGACGGACTCTTCGGAGCAGGATCCGGACCGTCCCTGTCCTCAGGTACACTCACCTGGGCCTTGTGCAGCCTCTTCAGCTGGTCCTTCTTGGCCTGTCTCCTGGCAGCTCTCTGAACCCGGCGAGTGATTTTAGTGTCCAGGTCTTCGTCTTCATCCTCTTGCTCTTTCTGGAACATGGTCTCCCTCACACTCAAACTGGACGGTTCCTTGGGCTGGGCGAGGACCCCCACCACCTCTGTGGGACACGAGGACTGTCCGTCAGAGTCCGGGACTCTGTCCTTCAAGGGTTTCTTCCTCTGAAACAAACAGTTTCATGGTGGGGGTTAGGACAGGACACGAAGTCCTTAGTCTGTAGCCGGGATCGGGCGAGTCCGTACCTTGATTCCATACGATCGCCTGAAGGCCAGAGCATGAGGAACGTAGGCCTGCCGGGACACAGGAAGTGGACACAGGGAGAACAGGAAACTGTCAACGTGATGGAAAAGAGACACTGGCAGCAACCAGCAAGCGGACCCTCTGGGACTAATGAAGGGTCCAGCAGGTTGGGGGGGCAACATCTGTGACCATCTCCGCTGCAGTCATGGGTCGGTTCATACCTGCTGGTTCTCCTCTTCGTCCTCTTCCTCCACGGTAACTTTCTGCAGTTCAGACATGACGTCAAACAGCTCCAACTGCAGCTGCACAGATCAGGACACCACCGTTCAGTCTGCTTCCAGGTATTAGTCTGATCCACAGACCAGCACTAAATCAATGTAACAACGCTAGCGTGTGTGTTAATCCAGGTGTTAGTCTGGTCCCTCTGGCATTAACTAAACACTAACTGGTGAAGGCAGAGAAGATAGGTGACTCCGCCCACTTTCTGTTCATATGTTACAAACTGTTAAAATCTGATGATTTTTATCATCTTCCCCCTGATTGGCCGGTTTGTGTCAGGTGATCTCTCACATTGTTCCCGGGATTCAGCGAACATCTCTGTAGCAGAGTCGAAGAGTCCAGATCCGACTCCTCTCCGGCAACTTGGGGACACAGGAAGAAGTGTCATTATATCGTCACTGTGACATCACTTTGTTTGTCATTGCATCATCACCTGTATCTCTCCTGTGATTGGCTGGAAACCGCTTTGGCTTCTCTGCAGGTAACGTCCCGCCCCTCCTTTTCTGCTCCTTTCTGTTTCCAGGGAGCACTGCCTTCAACAGGCCTCTGGCTCCGCCTCCACCGAACTCCACCTGCCCAGGGGGAGGAGCCTCCCGGAGCTTCTCCTTCAGGTGGAGGAGGAGAGCTCCGCCTCCAGGAGGCAGAAGGAGGTTGGTGGGCGGACTCTGAGCTTCTCTCGTCCTCACGCCATCTGAGAGCTCCTCTTCTGACTCCACCCCCCGACCCTCCTGCTGGAGCAGAAGCTTCTTCTGTGGCAGTTCAGGTGTGATGTCATCAAACGAGCCTCGCCCCCCTGCTGTCGGTCGTTTCTGCGCTGCCATCTCCATGACGACGACAGGTGAGAGAGGAGCTTTGGCAGTGTCAGAGTCAGGGGTGGAGTCAAAGGAGGCGGTGGAGGGCGTCGGTGCAGTGGGTGGAGTTACAGAGGGAGACGAGGAGGTGATGCAGGGCTGCAGGCTGGAGGCGGAGCCACGCTGCACAGGCGTGTCAGAGGCATGAGGAATAAACTCCTCCTCTGAGGCATGGTGGAAATAAAAACCAGAAGTTATAAATCATCTAATGTCAAGAAAAACAGACCACAAACATCCCAAAGTTACAGGAAGTAACGGGGAGCCTGGAGGATTTCAAAATAAAACAAGGAAATATCTTCAGGTAAAAATACTAAATAACCAAGATAAAACAAGATAATTATAAAATTATTATTATTATTAAATGAAAAATAAGCAATTGAAACTAAAAACGTAGTTATTTAACATGCATATATAAAGTTAAATTGACACATCTTATCGTACTTTTCTATGTATTTTTCTTCATTTCTTCTTTCATATTGTTTCTTTGTTGGACGTCTGGTTTAGGTATAGGAAAGGGTTAAAATGTGAATAAACTTTAAGAAAAGTTCGGGTTTTGCTGAAGTGTTAGAATGGAAACAGTCAGAAGTGTCAGATACTAGATTATAAACGGGTAACTGAGGATATTTTCTGTTTTAAAATGATTTTTTTTTTCTGGACGTTAGTTCAAGTTCAGCTGGTCTGGATTCTACCTGTTTCCTCTAACAGGAGCCACAGACCCGAGCGGCGCTCCGTCTCCCAAGGGCTATACTCCCCCTCTACCAGCAGGGGGCGACACAATACACATCACATGAAGCAAAACACACACACACACACACACACACACACACACACACACACACACACACACACACACACAGAGAGAGAAATTGACTTGAACTCACCATCGCTGGACTCGTCTTCAGCGCTGCCTTCCTCCTCCTCCTCCTCTTCCTCTCCTCTCAGAGGGAGCAGGGTTTCCGTCCACGGCGCTGACGCCTCCTGCGAGATAACACAGCCTGGACCTTCTCCACCCTCCTCTTCCTCTGAACTGAAAACAGGAAACACACAGACGGGATGATTTCAAATCAAGGCTTTGATAACTATTGACATTAAATATTAGATTTAGAACAAAAGCACCAGAAACATCAGTTTTATTTTCTGCCACTCACAAAACAAGTGAAATTATCAACATAAAGATGTAAAATGAGGCAAAACTACAATTTCAAAACCTGTTTGAGTTCAGAAATTAATCTACTTTCTTCATATTTTACATTTCACAATATGCTTCTGGACATTTTTTACTTTCATACATCCTCAGGTTTCAAAACTCAGTTGTGACTTTAAATTTATGACATTTTCAAATAAAGTCTAAAAACTTATATTTATCAGAAATATCAAAATATTTTTTAAAATAATTTAATATTTTACTGCAGTTGAACTGATTGATTTGACATATAACCATATTTGAGACACAATGCGTTTAAATATAAATACAGTTTAAGATATTATAAACAAAAATATAGATTTTTAATTTCTGAATTTTGACACAATTAATTGATCAGGCATTTACATATTTCAAAGCTAAATTGGGAATAAAAATAAATTCACCAAAAATCAGATTTTTATTTTTAAAATATTTTTGTTGTATATTAATATAAACTGTCTTCAAAGTTTACTTTTACTGAATTTTTTACTGAATTTCAAACAGAAGAATCCGGTTTTAACACCATAAGTACATCGTTGTTTCGTAAAAAGTGATAAAATCTTTCAAAATTCTTTCTAAAAAACTTTTTATAAAGATTTTAACAGTATGTAAGACATAAACTTTCCTTAATTTTATCTTTATTTTCAACAGAATATTTTGATGAAAAAAAAAGCTCCATACAGAAAGAGCCCATCCTGCAGTTTAGAAAGAAGTAAATTAAAGTTTCCCAAATATCTAAAAAAGAAAAAAAAAAAACTAATTTAAAAATTTGATCTCCAATTTTAAAATACTGAAATAATGTTGTGTTTCCGACATTAATTATCAACAAAAGAGACTGATTTGTTTACGATATAAAAAGTCATAGAAAAGTTTCCTTTCCGCATAAATTTAAAGTTTGAAAAGAGAACGTTTACATGATGTAAGACTGTAAATAATGTCTTAGAGGAATAATTTTATTTCACTTGGTTTTGATCCATCAATCTTTCACAAAGTTACAGTTTTCAAATTCAAAGTCTGAAATAAAATGTCAATAGAACAACAGTCAGATTTTTACTTGACGAGTTTTCTCTAAATGCATGATTACTACTGTACAGTTTACAGTAATTATAAAAATAGATGAAATATGTTTTCTATCATTTTTAAAATTTCTTCCAATTGTTTGTACTAAATATAGAGTTTTAATTTCAGTTACAATTTATAATCTAGTTTAACATTTTCAATGAGTCATTTCAGTTGTTCTACAACACTTTTGGCACTGATCACCTTCCGTATTTTCCAGTTAAGGTGCACCTGAAAAACCTAATGGTCTGATTCATATTTTTAAAGTTTTATAACTTAGAGTCAATGTTTTTTTCCTGTGAATTTTAAACTTCCAGTGAGACCAAGAGAGTGGCTCTAAAAGCACAGATTTTTGGCCTTGTTGGCCTTCCGTACCGCTCCAGCCCTCACCTGACATGCACACCTTCATCTACGCTCAGGTTGAACCGGTTCAGGACCTCCTCTGGGACCTCCTCGGGCTCCTCCTTCCTGCGGTTCTCCAGCTCGATCCTCTCCGGCGTCGCCGCCATCACAGAAGCAGCTGCAGACACACCAACGCAGCCACGCACACACACAGACACACACACACTAAAGCCCACATTGATCCGGTTTTTTAAAGGAGCAGCCTCAGCGTGAACACGTATGCAGACTGATGGGACAGGTGGGGCGAGCTCACCTGAAGCCCGGCGCCGCTCCGCCAGGGAGTCGGAGAGGGACGGAGCTGAAGACAGAGACGGCTGGAAAACAAGGATGCAGCTTCTGTAACCATAGCAACCACCTGAGACGCCACCAGTTGATGGTCCTGCAGCTGTGGACCAGAACCACAGTCTGGTTCTGGTTCTGGTCCACAGCTGCAGTCACACTCCGGGCTTTTCCTCACCGTTGATGATCCAAGTGAGGCAGTCGGAGTCGGCCTCTTCCTCGGGGTGGGAGCGCCCGGCTGGCAGTCGGGATGCTGCAGGCAGCGAAACCTCCCTGAGGGCGACGGGACAGCACAGAGTCAGGAGGCCCCCGCCCATCAGCCGGGGCCGAGCGGCGAGGCTTTTATAGCTGCAGCCAAGCGGACGCCTGCCGGCGCTGCAAACCGAGGTCACGTGACCTCCGCGCCCTGATTGGCTGCTGAGGTTTCAGACGCGCAGCCCTGTCAGCGCAGATCTGCGGATAAAAACCCCACAGATCTGCAGCGATGAGCTCGGGGTCGTCTCACATGACGGCGTCGTGTGACCGCTCCCAGATGACTGCGGTGACAGCTGCAGGAGGGCTGATGGGCTCCGCAGGGCCCAGAAAGCAGGCCCAGACCCGCCTCTCACACGCACACTGCAAAAACAGAGTACCACCAAGTGTTTCTGCCCGAGTTTCCGCCGCAAATATCTTGAATCCACTTGAAATCAGACCAAACTAACCTACAGCAACTGTTCAGCAGATTTCGGAGCTGGTTTAAGTCAATAATTCCTTAATATTAATGAAAAACTTCTAGTTATTAGGGAAATAATCTGCCAGTGGAACAAGACATTTTCCCCATATAAATGAAAATGTTCCACTGGCAGATTATTTCACTCATAACTGGAACCTTCTCATCAATATTAAGGAATTACTGGCGTAAAACCAGCTCCTGTATCTGCTGAACAGTTGCTGTAGGTTAGTTTGGTCTGATTTCAAGTGTTGTCCAGATATCTGCAGTGGAAACTGGAGCAGAAATACTTGGTGACATTGAGTGTTTTTACAGTGTGGTACTGTGTCTAACTCACAGGTTACCCCACAGCACCGTTAGCTTGTTTCACTGGTTTCCCGTGAGAGCCTGGTCTCCACAGAGTACCCTGGAAGAGTACCTTCCTTTTCAGGGAGCTCACCTGAATGCTTGGGAAAGGAACCTTAGATCCAAACTCAGAAGATACTTTATCAGGAACTTAAGAAGAGCTCTGCTCGAACTGACGGGGTACCTCCTCTGGAGCTTCCCCTGTAGTTCTGGGAAAGTACATGTGTCAAACTCGGGGCCAGCGGGCCAAATCCGGCCCACCATGGCGATTTCTGTGGCCGTCTGGACTCTGGAGCAGCGGTGTCCAAAGTCAGCCTTCAAGGGCTGCATGTGGCTGGAGTGTCCTGCCTGTTTTAAATGCTGCCCTGATTCAGCACTCCTGAATGAACCTCGGGGCTCAACAGCCGAAGGAAGTACTGCTAAGGAAGTACTTTGGCCGCCTGGATCAGCCATGTTGGCGCAAGGACACGTCCAAGACCTGCAGGACACCGGCCCCTCAGGACTGGAGCTGGACACCCCTGCACAGAACCTCAGGATAAAAGCTGTCTGCTTAAATATTAGTTTATCAGTCGAATCAAATCAGTTTTTATTTGTTTCGTGCCAAATGACATCAGTGTGAGAAGAGGTGAAATGTTTCGTTTTAAGAAGTACTCGTCGTGTACAGAGAAAGGTATAATATTTTAAGAGCTTGTTAAAACCCTGTGGGTCCGGAAAAGTAACCTGCTCAGTGAGAAAGTACTCTGCAAGTTCAGGGAAGATACTTTAAGTCTGGAAAAGCAGCCTGTATTTTTGGAGAACTAGGGGATAAACTCTGTGGTACTACAGGGAAAGTACCCGGCAACGTCGGGGAAGCTGTCCTGCGAATTCATTGTCATGCAGCCGAGAGGTTCAAGGAAGTGGTCGGTGAGTTTGGGAAAGTGCCGTGCAGGTTGTGGGGGACGCGGTAGTGGGACAGCACCTGTAGGCTCTGGGGATCTACGGAGGATGTCAGGGAACTGACCGCTGTCCTGGTCGTAGCGGTAGGACACCAGCCTGAGGGGGGCGCTGCAGGAGCCACAACGGAAGCAGCTGCGGTGGAAGAACAGGCCCTCGGCGCTCAGACGCTCCATCACATAAACCTTCTGCTGGCAGAGGAAGCAGACGTCGCTGCCGACGGAGCCCTGCGGGGACGGAGACACACTGATTGGACGTGGACGGACGGAGGACAACCAAGAGGAAGAAGGAACAGAGAAACGCAGACATTCACACTGCTTCAGCGTGTTGCAGCCGTCATGATGCAGAACTTTTGTTCACCAACAGAAATCTGAAAAGTGTGGCGTGCATTTGTTCTGAGCGGCTCAGAGTCAGAACCTTCCAGAACCACCTGAGGCTGCAGGGGTTCTGCGGGGTTTCAGTCATCTTCCCAGGAAATCAGAACATGACGTCGATCCATGAAGGGAGATGTGACCCGGAAACATCCACTTCTGAAACTCCGATCCTCTCTCTGCTGCCGGTTCTGGTCTGCGCTCCTGCACGAACGCCTGCATCAACGCGGCGCCGCGTGGAGGAGACCAGCCTGAGGTTCTGCTGAGGTTCTGGTCTGGGCTCCTGCACGAACGCCTGCATGTTTAGCTACAGCTCTATGTGAACAACCAGCTTCAACCAGAGGCTGTGTGACGAACTCTTCTTGTAGAGGCTGTCAGTGATCGTCTTCTGGACGCCTGTCCAGTCAGCAGTCGTCCCCCGATCGTGTCCTGCTGACACAGACTGAGACCATCTGGAGGCTCCGGAAAGCTCTGCAGATGTTTTAGCTAATTAGCTGATGAGGATGGGACTAACTAGGGTATCCTAATTTCTGAGCTGTACCTGTACTGGTGAGCACATACTGGTTTAATGTGTTCAGGTGCAGACCAACAGCAGATGATCTGATCTGCTGGTCGTGATTTTCTAACGAGCCTCTGATGTGTCGCCTGCTTCTGCTGACATTCACTCTCTGTTCTGACCGTCAGGCGCTGCGGTAACTGCCTGATGGCGCCACTCCTGCCCTCTGGTGGCCACTTCAGAATTAAAACGTTTCCCTTTCCCAGGTCTGCATCTGACCAGTTAGCTGCATCTGGACCAGTTAGCTGCATCAGACCAGTTAGCTGCATCTGGACCATCACAGGTGGGTCCATCAACTGTCTCACTTGGTGGAGATGAGGAAGCCTTCTTACCAAGCGACTCTGCTGCTGGCGCTGAATACGGCGGGTAATCTGCTCAGCCAGCGAGCTCACTCCACCGGTGTACATCTGAAGACACTTTGGACAGACAGGGGGACGGAGGGGACAGGAGACAGGGGGACGGAGGGGACAGGGGGACGGAGGGGACAGGAGACAGGGGGATGGAGGGGACAGGAGACAGGGGGACGGAGGGGACAGGGGGACGGAGGGGACAGGAGACAGGGGGACGGAGGGGACAGGAGACAGGGGGACGGAGGGGACAGGGGGACGGAGGGGACAGGAGACAGGGGGACGGAGGGGACAGGAGACAGGGGGATGGAGGGGACAGGGGGACGGAGGGGACAGGAGACAGGGGGATGGAGGGGACAGGAGACAGGGGGACGGAGGGGACAGGGGGACGGAGGGGACAGGAGACAGGGGGATGGAGGAGACAGAGGGACAGGGGGATGGAGGAGACAGGAGACAGGGGGACGGAGGGGACAGGAGACAGGGGGACGGAGGGGACAGGGGGACGGAGGGGACAGGAGACAGGGGGACGGAGGGGACAGGAGACAGGGGGATGGAGGGGACAGGGGGACGGAGGGGACAGGAGACAGGGGGACGGAGGGGACAGGGGGACGGAGGGGACAGGAGACAGGGGGATGGAGGGGACAGGAGACAGGGGGACGGAGGGGACAGGGGGACGGAGGGGACAGGAGACAGGGGGACGGAGGGGACAGGAGACAGGGGGATGGAGGGGACAGGGGGACGGAGGGGACAGGAGACAGGGGGACGGAGGGGACAGGAGACAGGGGGATGGAGGAGACAGAGGGACAGGGGGATGGAGGAGACAGGAGACAGGGGGACGGAGGAGACAGGAGACAGGGGGACGGAGGGGACAGGAGACAGGGGGACGGAGGGGACAGGAGACAGGGGGATGGAGGAGACAGAGGGACAGGGGGACAGAGGGGATGTGAGGACGCATCACTGCTAGAACACATGGAACGCCTCCAGCTTCAGCAGCACAATCAGTGTTTCTGTTCTCATAGCAACGGGCTCTTCCTGGACCAATCAGCTTTGAGGGCGGCCATCTTTACGGAGGTCAGGCTCCACGGAAGCAGAGTTTTGAATTTCAGTTGCCGGTTTTGCTGGAAGCTGCAGAGGAGGAACTGAAACGCGGATTGTGGTGGTGTTCTGGGGATTTCTGGGCCCGCTGCACAACGTGCCCAGTCAGCGGACGCATGGCGCCGTGAGGCCGGGCTGCAGGCGCGGCAGGCGCCCGGGCCCTTCAATGGCAACCATTCATGAAGTCCGCGTCTTCTGGGTCACATGCAGCTCTGAGCTGCAGGGACGGCGCTGGGGACGGTTGCAGCCACAGGACACAACAAGGACAGAGGACGGAGGGGGCCGACCCGCGGTACCTGCTGGTCCCGGCTGGAGGCCCAGTGAGACTTGATCCTCTCCCTGAAGCGGAAGCTCATCTGCTCCTGCTGCAGGGTTCGCTTCTTCTGGCAGAGACAGGACAGCGTAGAACCGTGAGCTCGGCCCGAACCCGGCGGGTTCACAGCTTCTGTTGCTCTGCTGATCATCTCAGCTGTTTGGTTCAAGCATCAGAAGTATTCACCCCCTTGGATGTTTTACCCTGTTCATTGCTTCCATGATCAACAAAATGGGGCTTTTTGACAAAGAACATGACCCAAAAACCCTTTAACGTCAAAGTGAAACTTGATTTCTACAAAAATAATGCTAAATACAAATATTTAACATAAAACAAATGATTGCATCAATATTCACCCCCTTTAAAGTGACTGACCTCATTCAACGGAGGTCCATCCAGGTGGTGCTGGTATCTCACAGTGAGTGGACTGGAGACCAGCTGAGTGCAGCAAGTGTGTCTTACTGGTTCTTCACCAGTCAGAGCTTCATGGGAGAGAACCACTGGTGAAGAAAGCTCTGATCCAGGCTTCAGAGATCATTTATTTACCGGCAGGACTACGAGCCAAAGCCTCCAGCTGCAGCTACACAGAGATGGGCTGAAGACAAGGTGGAGGTTCTGGAGTGGCCTAGTCAAATCCCCAGCAACCTGACAGGGCAGGAAGAATGGAGGAAAAGTGCAGCGTCCAGATGAGCAGCCTGGCTGAGAGCGTCCACACAGACTCCCTGCTGGGACGGCAGCCAGAGGCGCAAACACTAAACGCTGACTGGGGGGGGGATATTCATGCAGACGCTTATCTTACACATCTGAATTGATCATTTTGCTGAAATCAGTTTTGACTTTAATATTAAAGCTGTTGTTTCTTTTTTGTTGTTGTTTTTTGTTTTGTCAAAACAAGCAATGAAAAAGGAAAAACATCCAAGGGGGAGAATACTTTTTAAAGGCACTGTATCCACGTCATGTCTCAGTGCTACAGCGCCACCTATAGGTGCACCAACCAACCCAAACAGAGACATGAAGAGCTCAGAACGGTCTATCTTATACATCTTTTATGAAAAAAAAAAAAAAAAAAAAAAAAAAAAAAAAAAAAAAAAAATTATATATATATATATATATATATATATATATATATATGTAAAATAGATATAGTTATTGTAAACACACTGAATAACTCATTACTTGTAATTTATCAGTTCAAAAAATAATTTATTCATGTCATTTACATTTTGTATTCATCAGTATAAAAATGGTTCTATTTTCTATTTTAAAACAAGTGAAAGTTTATTTTATAAAATTATATATTTTAAATTTTTTGTTATTTTTTGTATTTATGGACACATTTACTTAGCTTTTTTAAAAAAAACCTCATATAAATCAATATATTATAATAATAATAATAATAATTATTATTATTATTATTATTATTATTATTATTATTATTATTATTATTATTATTATTATTATTATTATTTCTCAGTCAGAAGAGCAGCATGACTTTGGGTAATAATAGTTTGTTTACAGAATTTTATGTTTTATCTTTAATTAGTGAATATATACCAAATATTACATTGATGTATATTTTTAAAAATGCCATATGAATATAATATAATAATAGAATTACTGAAAACAAAAAAATGTGTTTTAAAGTACTAAAAATATAATTCATTTATTATTATTATTATTATTATTATTATTATTATTATTATTATTATTATTATTATTATTTATCACTTTTATATTTTAAACAAAAAAAAAAGAGATATTTCGGTGGAGAAGGAATGAACCTAGTACTGGACGTCCATATCTCAGAACCATCCTTCAGAGTCTAACTGGGTCACAGGAAGTTGGACTTTCTCTGACCCAGTTATCATTCTGATCCCATTTCCAGTTTTTCTGTAATCCCAGTTATTTTTGAGGTTTTTGTTAGATTTTTCCACAGTATGTTCAGCTTACAGCAGGGGTCTGCAACCTGCGGCTCTGGAGCCATAAGTGGCTCTTTGGAGCATCAATAATGGCAGCTCATCTTTTAAACATAGATATAATAACAAGTGCAGGTTTTTAACAGTATTTCCTTTTTTCCTGCAATATTTGCATTGAATATCCACAAAGAATGACCCTAAACGAACCAGTAATATGCTTTTGGATCTGTTTTTCTTGTCATTAGGCTGAAATGTGCGTTTATATTTTACATCATTCTCCCTCCCACAGAAAAAAGCTGCTATCCATCCTCTTTTTGCTAAGTTTATGTTTATCTCTATTTTAAATCCTAAAACTAGAGATAAAATGGTGGTTCTTCAAAAATTACAACAAATTTCCTAAAGTATAAATTTATCTACATTTATAAGATGTCTTTTTTCATGTGACATGGCCTGAGAGCAAAATGACTCTTTAGGTTCTGAAGGTAGCAGACCCCTGGCTTAGAGTGGTGATGGTTCTGACTCGGTGAAACATTCAGAAGCTTTTGGATTTATTCTCCAGTTTCATCTCCACATATCAGCGTCGGCATTTCTGTCTCCTGTCAGTCAGCGTGTCTGTATGACTTCGGGGCGACATCCCATCATTTCCAGCTGTATGCAGCTTAATAACTCATGATGTCACCAAGCTGACCCCCTACAGCTCTGCAAGATCTGCGTAGGAAGCAGCAGAAACCTGAAGCTTCGCAGCAGAAAAGCTCATCTCTGCCAACACTCAGATGGAGGTTGAAGGACTTCTGACAGAATCAGACATTTGCATTTTATGAAGCAAAGCTGGAAATGTCACAGTTTGTGTTTAAATCTCTAACTTTCTAGAAGTATCGGAGACCTAACAGGGTGGAGGAAGCACGATGGTCGCTACTGGGCTCTACTGGTTTTTACCGGTCTCCATGACGACGTCTGAACAGGAGGAGTGACCTGCTGATGCTCTGCAGACTCTGGAGAAGGGAGGCTGGATGGCGCCCCCTGCTGGTTCATATCAGGTTTTTCAATGTCATGAATGTGAAAATTAAAAACATGCCGTTAGTTTGAAATCTGGTGGAAATAACGTTGAACAGGTGACGTCATGGGAGCAAAGCTCCAGCCTTTGTGCTTCCTGTTTACATGAGCTCCAGATAATTCACAGCACATCAACACCACACACCGAGAACCAGGCTCCTCCCACCTGCTGACGTAGAGCCGAAGCAGAAGAAGACGAGGAGGTCATGCAGGTCGCAGAGCTCTCGTCCAGCTTTGCCTGCAGCTGATTGGCCATCAGACGAACTCTGGACCGGCTGGTCCCGCCCACAAAGGTCTCATCAAAGTCACCATTAAAGTCACATGACTGGAAGACAGAAAGCATGAATGGAGAGAAGCTCTGAGCCGTCAGCTGAAGAAAAGCTCTGCAGATGTAGCTGGGATCGATTCAGATTCTGCGGTCTTCATCAGGGTCTTCATCAGGGAGTTTCAAGCTTTATAACCGGCTTTTCATTTTCTGTTACAGGTTCTTTCATCCATCCATCCATCCATCTGTTCGTCCATCCATCCATCCATCCATCCATCCATCCACACAGGTCGAGGTATCTGAACTCAGCACTGACCTCCTGAAGCTCTCCACACTCCTGACTTGTCCTCCTCCTTTTGCCCAGAGCATCGCCGTGCTCCTGCAAAAATAAAAAATTCTTACCACCTTAAATCTGAGACAGAACTCATCACGCATGACAAGGAGGAACCACAGATACCTTTGGGTTTCTCTTCCTGGAAGGACTGGTTCCCAGTCTGCTGAGGAGAAAGGCTGGAGTGATGAGTGCTGCTCTCAGATCAGCATTCTGACTCAGGGAGCCTGAAACAAACACCAACTTTGGCTGCTTTACTGATGCAGAGTTTACTGGACTCATCTGACCTCAGATCAGTTTATTTTGGGTAAAAGAAAAATATTTGTTGCAATGCGCTCTCTCACCAGCGGGGCGCAGCAATTCCTTGTGCAGCTGGTAGAACTGACTCAGGTACATCACCATAGAAAGAGAGTCTGGTTCTCCAACAGACGACATTTCTTCCACCGTCATCAGAGGAGAAATCCCAAACTCTTGCTCAGCCACGTCAAATGCGAGTCGGATGTTTTCCTCCACTGACGACTCGTCCAGAGAGTCGTAGTCTCTGAGTTTGGACAAAGTTTCGGTTTAGAACACTGGCTGTCTCCTGCGTTTTAGACACAGATGCTTTAAAACATAACTGTCAAGTGGGTTACATCAGATCTGGTCGGCATCGGTGGATAAGAGCACACAGGGCAAGGCCACTCTTCCAGGAAGTAGTCAGGTCACAAATGGCGACGCCTCTGTAACCACGAGTCTGCTGCTGACACCAAGTCAGCAGCTGATTGGACTGAGAGAAGGAGTCTGTGAAGGAAATGAGACAGGAGACTGACCGGATTAAAGATGTGACACTTTCAGGAAGCGGATTAATGTTGTAGTCCTGAAAGTTTTAGGCTTCAAGATGCATTTCTGCCAATGATTGTGTTCAGTCCTGGTGATGAAAGTGTCTCCTGGAAGTCATTCACTGACATCTAAAGCTTCTAACACCAGTTTCAGAAATTAACGTTTGGACATCTAGGGTCGGTCTTCATCTATGGGCCAACCAACACTGCACCTCTGTGTTAAGGGTCCTTCTGCAGCAGTTGGGTCCTTAGGTAAATGGTCCTGTGTAGTTTGTTCTGGCTGTGCATAGCCACCTGACCTTAGGGTTACCTCTGAAGACCCAACCAGAGGCAAAATGAACCAGGTAACATACCAGTGACTGAGACAGTCGAACCCTATAAGCTATTTGAGACGAGCACAGAGTAAAATCACCGCTTCTCTACATCATACGGAACCAGTTGAGGTGCTTTAGGCACTGGATAAATATTCTTTCTGGATGAATTTCTATGGAGGTAACTCAGAGATGTGCCCCGAAGTTGAAACTTCAAGACAGGCTCAGGACCTGCTGGACAGATTACATCTTACACTTAGCTTAGGAGCACCTCAGATGAGCTGATGGAGGAAGCAGGTGAGTAGATCTCAGGTAAACTGTTGCGCCTGTGAGCCAGTAAATGGACATGAACACTTAGAGTTTGCAAAGCTTTTGAAAGTTAAGTCACCTTGTCTTAAAAGTCTGGGGGAAGGCAGATGGATAATATCACTCTCACTTGTGCTTGGCCCCGCCTCTTTGCCTGTGTCCACCAGGTGTCTCACCTGGAAACCAAAAGAGTATCAACGTGAAAAGGTAACTTTATTTTAAAAACAGCAACATGAAATAACATCTCAGTCTGTTCTGTGTTCACCTGAGCAGGTGTGACAGTCAGAGGGCTGATGTTCACGTATCTTGTCACTGGATCTACTGTGAACAGACTGATGCTCTTCTGCATGTTCTCTGGAGTCGTCTGAGGGAGCAGACGGTACAAACTCTCCCTAGGTGACAAACAGATATACGTCATGTAACGACATGAGGCAAAGCAGAAGATAAATCCTTTCCAAGTGTGTTCTTACCTCTCAGCCAGGACATCTTGAGGTGCTCCACCCTGAGCCCAACTTCTAATCATCCAGGCTGAATCCAGAGCTGCCAGGAACCCCCGAGCTACACCTGTCCCCATCGGCCAAAAGGGCTGGAGACCGAGAGAGATCAGTTCTAAACATGTTCGACTGGTTACGTGTCTTTGTCCCTTAATCATGTCCAGAAGACACCTGTCTCACCTCCAGCAGACTGTCTCCGACCAATGTGACCAGTAGCTGGTGTCCGTGGCGCTGGCGAATCAAGGCAGCGTTCTCTGATGCGTACATGCAGGTAAAGTCAAACATGGCAACGTCCGGCTGACCATAGTGGTTCATGGCGAAGTCCAGGACTGGCAGCTGGTGATTGGTGGAGAAGTCTGCGGCCTCACGGGCATAGGCCTGCAAAGCATCCTGGTCCACATTCCCGCGAGAGAGAAGCTGCTCTGTGTCTGGAAAGTCCTGAAGGAGGACAGATTTACGATACTTTCAGCCCAAAGTTCTGCTGATCTTTGATTCCAGGTGTGACTGTATGGGTTCTGAAGGAGTGGGTGTTACTGGTACAATGACTCAGGGATTGCTTTACGCCAACAGATATACTACAGGTGTCACTTTATTATGATGCAGAGTTAAGGTGGACCTATTATCATGTCTATATTTAATTGTTACATATAAAAAGACTCCAGGTGTGGGATTTTTACCTGTTCTTTCACTCACGTTACTAGTAGTATGAACTGTACTTGTAGGGTGACTCCAGATGTTTTGTCAAGTGGAGACTCCAAGGTATGATTTTTACCTGTGAAATTACTCAGACATAGCTTGCTACCAGTGGAGTGGCTACAGGTGAGTTATTTTTACCTTATCTGTGTCTCTGTTACCTTTAGAAGGAGCTGAGATGTGAGGATAAGTGAAGAGTATCTAAGTGAGCTGCTGGGTACAAAGTGCCCAAAGCTGTGTGATCTTTTTACATGTCGACAGACTTCAGGTGTGACAGTTACCTGTCGACTCAAAGACTCGGGGATAGTTTGTTACTTTTAGAAACAATAAAGATGTTATACTTTGACTTGGGCATTAATTCAAGGTGTTTCTGTCACCTTTTTAGAGAGTTCAAGCACAGGACCTTAACCTGTAGAGTAAGTTAATGCATGGCTATTACCTGTACAATCACTTCAGGTGTGTTTCACTAATAAAGGAACCCCAGGTGTGATCATTATCCCTTGTAAGCATCTTCAGGTAACTGTCACCAGTGACTTCATCGACTTCAGATGGGATTAGAGAATGGCTCAGGCACTACTTGCTACCAATAGAGTGACTACAGGGGAGTAATTTGCTGTGCAGACCCTTGGTTGAGGTGAGTAAAAGTTAGCATCTTACCTACAAGAGAGAGTTTCACACCAGAACTGAGACCTGGTATGTGTACCATGAGTCCAGGTATGACTATCACCGGCTGGCTGACACAGGTGCTGGGGCTGAGTGACTCCAGGTGTTTTACTTACCTGTACAATGACTCCTTTCTCCAGCAGACTCTGTTTCTTTGCTGTCATAACAAAGTAGTGTGTGTCGTCCTTGTAGTACACAATGTTCTCCAGATCAATACCTGCAACCAGGTGTTTATGTTAGACTGAACTCCAGACCAGGTGTCTCTGTAAGACCTGCAGGAGATTATGACGAACCAGTATCCTGCCGCAGCTCCTGGAAGAACCTCTGGTTGAAGATGAAAGCCACTCCACTGATCTCTTCCACTTTGGCCTCTGCTGAGGTGTTTCTGTTTTTGAAGTTGGCTGTGATGGCAATGGCCAGCTTCCCCCTGAACTCTTTACGTCTGAAACCTGATCACCAGAAACACCCATTTGATCTGGGTCTTAATCATAAACAGTAGAAGGACAGATGTTCTCAAACCTGGCAACGTGTTCCTGCGTCCATCTGCTCCAATGATGACATCAAACTCCATCTGACTGACTGGGTGGGACTTCGGACTCACCTCCATCCTCCAGCCCTCCTCTGGACATGAGGACAGATGATAAATCAGTTTGATTTATGAATATGTGACTCAAACTTCAAGCTTTAAGCCTAAACATTCCAGCTTTTATTTGATGTAAAAGCTTAAACTAAAAATCTGAAGCTGTTTGACTCTTTTCTCTGCTACAAAGTTATAGATGCTTCAGTGTCCTTCATGAAAACCAGTTTGTTGTACTTTCTGACCCAACACCCTCTTCCTTCAACCTTCTGGGCCTCACTGTTTCTGTGCTGGTCCTCTGGTGGCTCCACCAGCTGTTTGAACTCCACACTGACGTGAACTTCGGCCCCCAGGAGCAAGGCAACCTTCAGCAGGACGAGCTGCAGCTGGCGGATACCTGCACACAAGAGACAGGTGGTTCTCACACTGTAATCCACCTGATTTCATCAAACAGAACCAACAGGTCACAGACTCACTGATGTGGTCGATGGAGCCTGCACTGAACTTTCCATAAAACATTTTGGCCCCAAGGCCCCTCAGGTCGTAGATGGTGAAGGGCCAGAGGTGGAGCACGTTGTTTCTGGAAAATGAGTCCCTTTTCTCCAGGACCACCACTCGGGCTCCCATGAAGCACAGCTCCACCGCTGTCCTAAGACCACAGGGCCCCGCCCCGATGATCACACACTGACCAGTCAGAGGGGAGACAAGTTGACCAATCAGAAACGGTTTCTCTAAAGTGGATCATTACAGAAAACAGACCATGTGTGTTGGAAATCAGAGCAGTCTTGTCTCTGTAAAGACTCACGGTCATGTTGCTGCAGACCTGGCCCCTCTGGTACTCTTGCTGTGCTGCCCTCCGGTCCAGTTTGGCCCAAAGAGCATTGGCCTTCCAGTAGTTGAGCCGCCGTTTGATTGGTTGGTAAAGAGGCTTTTCGGTGGTGGTGTGATCCAACTGCAGATGTTCACACAGCTGGCTGAAGCAGCGCAGCGCTGCTCTGCAGGTCGATGCTGACACAAACTCATCAAACAGCTCCTGAGCTCGGCATTCTGGGTAAGACTCATCTCCCATGGTGAACCCTCGAAGCTGCAGGGCATCATGGGAAAGGTGTCACCTGCTGAAAGGTCCCAGCTCCCCTTCTGGTATCAGCTGAAAGGTAAGGAAGGAAAAGTTCATTCTTCTTAACCTTCAGACAAAGGCTTGTTGTATTTAAGTTTTTCACTGTGAGCGCTGACTGGATGAGTCCTGGGTAGATTCTGACAATACAAATGACTCTCCAACACCCCCTTCACACTGCATGAAAACTGCCAAAAAAAATCTGCTAGCGCTTCGATGGTCTTTGCAGCATCTTTGTAGGGACTTAGTGACGTCTTTGTAAGGTTTTTGGAGGGTCTTAGTGAGATCTTTGTAAGGTCTTTGTTAGGTCTTCACTGACATAAAAGAAACCAGTGGGTTCAACACTTCAACACTTGTTGAAACCTGAAAGGTTAGGGATGGTGCTGATCATGTAAAAACCCTTCTCCAGTGAGGTGATGTTGGTTCTCGTCATAAGCGCCATGTAAAGGGGTCCTGGTTAGAGCCTGACTGATCTTTGTGGCTGCGCATTCATGAAATGCCCCCCGAGCAACTGAGTTAAGATACAGGAGGTCATCTTCAAGACAAGAAAAATAGCTAGACGAATCTGGCAACAGCATGAGAGTCTTCATGCTGACAAAGGTTTTAAAACGCAGTCCAGCTGTGTTCTGACGGCTCATGTAGGTCAACAAGAGCAAAGGAGGTCTTCATCCATTGTGAAAACAGCAAAAAGGGAATTAGCTAATTAACAGAGACCAGCTGTGTGCACCTGAATCTGAGTCTGCTGTTCCGGTTCTGGTCTCAGTGGTTCTTCAGAGAACATCAGAGAACAACCAAGGAACGCAGCAGCAGGTCAAGGAGAACATTGTGGAGGAGTTTAAAGCAGGGTTAGGGTTCTACGACAACCTCCCAGCTTTGAACATCTCCCAGAGCTCTGATCAACCCATCATCTGGACATGGAGAGAGGATGGACCACCTGGAGACCTACCAGGACATGGACGTCCACCTGGACTGACAGAGAAATCCCAAAAGACCTGCAACCAAAAGTGGTTCTACAAAATTCTGAGGAAAAGTCAAAGGGTGTAAATATTTGTATAAGGCATGAAAATAATTTTCATCATTTCGACGAGTCAGTTCTCAGGTTCGGTAGAGCTTCAGCATTCCCAGAGGAGCCAGACTCCAATCCAAGGTTTATGGAGTAGATGTTCTGTCCGGCTGGTTGGGAAGTAGCATCGTTACTGGGGTTTTGGTCCAGAATGTGTCCAGAACTTCACCCGGTGGGATCACTTAGCTCCAAAATGAGAGGAATAACATCCAAGCATCCTCCTGAGACATTTCAGGAATCTGGAGAATTTCTGCTGAATAAACCAGATAAAGCTTCTCCCTCGGCTCAGATGGTCACATGACAGAAACAAAGACACCCTCAGACGGAGCCGACCCGTCCGTACCAGACACCAGCTCACAACCGCCTCTCTGTCTGCTGGTCGTCGCCACCAGGACCAGAGGTCTGAGCCCTGGGGATCCAGGTCTGATCCTCACAGCATCACAGGTCCAGACAGTCGAAGCTAACCTTCAGCTTATTTCACCTCAGCTGATCTGCTGGAGCCTGCAGAGCGAGAACTCAGATGGAGAACATCACGGAATAAGCTCTCCATGATGTCAGCAGAACCGGCTTCACAGAAAATATCCAGACAGGAAGAACGAAGATTATCTCACATCATCCACATGGTTCAGTTGCATCTACTTAAGTAAGACCCATCAGTGAAAGTCAGAACTTCAGGTTCATAACGACTCTGAGAAGGTCTGATCAAAGTTACTGAACGTTTGCATCAAGAACATCTGCAAAGATCTGAGTGTCAACATTCAGCTTTAAAATGTGAAAATGGGTGAAAGGTACTCACGTCAGCGTCTCCGACCGTCTGCAGCTCGTCTCAAACTGCTCACTGTTAATCCACCCTAATCACACACACACACACACACACACACACGACTCTTAGACTGACATTAGTTGTGGCTGCGGTCGGGGGGCGGAGCCAGACATTCGCCCCGCCCACCAGAGTCAACCAGGGATCTAATTCTGATCCGAGTTAACGAGCTTAACCAGAACCGAGCAGCAATCCCATCTTATCTTGATCTGAGATGTAGTAAGGAATGGCAACAACAACACCAACAGCGCCACCATCAGGATGAGCACAGTGCTGAACAATAAACGGCTCCAGTTTATAGTTTACAGCAGGTTTTTGGATATTTTAACAATTTTATAAAAAGTTTTCTCAGTCAAATGATCTGAGAATTACTTAGCAGTTTGGTTCTGGTTCTGGTTCTCTTCAGGTGAGACGCTTGTAGCCCATGTTCTGGATCCGTCTGGGCGTAGTGGCTCTAGATGTTCTGACTCCAGCCTCAGCCCACTCCTGGTGAAGCTCCCCCAGAGTCTTGAATGGCTTGTTCCTGACAAGCCACTTAAGGCTGCAGTTCTCCCTGCTGCTGGTGCACCCTTTCCTTGCACATGTTTTCCTTCCACTCAACTTTCTATGAATATGTTCAGATTCAGCACTCTGTGAACAACCAGCTTCTTTAGTAAATGGCCTTTGTGAGTTTTCCCGTCTAGTGGAGGGTGTCAGTGACTGTCTTTGGGACATCTGTCCAATCAGCAGTCGTCCCATGGTTGTGTCCTCAGGAACCAGACTGAGACCGTTTAGAGGCTCAGGAAACCTTTGCAGGTGTTTGGAGTTAATTAGCTGATCAGGGTGGGACATCATGAGTTTCTAATGTTTATCTTTTTCACAATAATCTAATTTTCTGAGACACTGAACATGGGGTTGTCATTCTCTGTGAGCCAAAATCGTCAACATTACAAGAAATAAAAGCCTGGAATACATCACTATGTGTGATGAAGCTGTATAATATATGAAGTTCATTTTCTGAAATGAGGGGCAGAAAATACTGAACTTTTTCAAGATATTCTAGTGTTTTCCCTCAGTTCCTGTAAACTTGGGAAGATCTGGTTTGCAAGTGTTGCTTGGACCAAACACTGTGGTCCCTCAAAATGGAACCAAAGACTCATTTCGTGGAATAAATACGGGTTTTTTTTTTTTTGTTTTTTTTTTTTTTTTTTTTTTTGTTTTTTTTTACATAAATATCTTTGCATGTCCTAAATAATTTAGATTTAAATACATTTAATCAATAAATGTGTCCATATTGTTAAATATGTCTAAAATTAATTAAATCTATGATTGTGTGATTAAATGTGATACTAATTCTTTCAGTGGAAAATAATTACGTTTAATTATTATTAGTATGCGTCTTTAAATGGACTCTAGTATCTGACTGGTCACCCTACATCAGACCAATTATATTAACTGGAGCTCTTTTAGCTCCGCCCACTCTTTAATTTTTAGGAGTGGATGAGTATTTCCATCAACAACAACAAAAAATGTAAGTAATTATATATTTAATTAATTATCCATGTTTTCTTGTACTTTTGATATTTATTGAGTTGTGGCACTTTTGGACCAGACTGGTTCTGGTTTGTTCTGTTCCCACCTTCACACCTGTGGCCACAGCGCTCAGACCTGATCTCCAGCCTCGTTTGGTGCTCCCTGCTCACCGCTGCAGCTTCTAGAGACTGAAGCTCTTCAGGAACTTCTCACACCATCCCACATGTCCAAACATTTTATTTACCACAAGAACAAACAGTTTAATAAAGAACAAACATTTATCCAGACATCTGGAGGGTTTCACAGTGAAAAACACGAGACACAATGAAGAGAGAGAAGGGAACGTGTCAGACGGACCATCCGGGGAACCCAGGTGAGGAGCACCATCGGTTCTAGCAGCCGAACGCGTTCTTGGCGCAAGCGAAGCGGCGCTTTGAGGTGCACGGTCCGTTACTCCAACCATCTGGAGGAAGAGAGCTCAATCAATGACCCGCTTCAGCAGATCCACTCCAGCAGAACTTCAGGCTCTGCATCAGATGGACCATTTTCTGTTTTCAGGCTGCATTCAGCCACAGAGCGTGAGACTTACCGTCAGAGTTCAGGAAGAGGCAGGGGTTGCTGGAGGGATTGAAAATCTGGTACCAGTAGCCGTAGTAGAACCCGTGCCGGTTGATCCACAGCCAGCGGCCCTGGACACAGAGGAGTTGGTGAGTGAGTGTGAGGGTCTGACCTGGTCAGAATGATGTGGTTTTATCCAGAACAGACCTGCAGGTGGAACCCTCCCAGCCACAAGGTGGTCTGTCTGGCGGTTTGGCTCACGTCCTGAAGGAAGCGGTACTGGCGAGGGTTGACAACTGAGGGAAGATGGGCGCCCGCATTTTTGCAGTGCTCCTGTTGGACACATGGGGACAGAGGGGTCTGCTCAGAAGTTTGCATCCACCCATTACTGGCTTCATGTCACTTTAGGTATTCCAGCGATTTGGGTGGAACGATGATTAAACTACGTTACACAGTCACTGCAATAATTTGGGTTATTTAAGAGAAAAAATGGGGTTCATATGTTCATCCTGTCATTGATTAATTTATAAATATCACAGTTTTAAACTAAATATTTTATAAGTAGGCGAAATATTTAGTTTACAAGCTAAATATTTAGCTAGCTCAGCTAACTAACTATTTAGCTAACTAAGAGCAAACAGTTTGGTGCTAATAAGTTAGCTTGCTAGCTAAATATTTAGTTTGGAGCTAAATATTTAGTTGGTAAAACTAACTGTTGGAAACTAAATATTTAGCTTGCTAAAGAAGTGTTCCTCCTCCATTATTCTTCTGCACCATTACCGCTGGTAGTGAAATAGCCCACAGCACAATGCCGCCACCACCATGCTTGACTGCTGGAACTGTCTTCTTAGGTCTGAAAGCTTCACCCTGACTCATCTAAACGCCACATCAGACATGTTCTCATGGCAACGTGGACCTGGTTTCAGCATCTGTCCAGGTTTTATTCCTCTCACTGATGTAGTGAACTGAGTCAGCTGCAGCTGGAGTTACTGAGAGAGAGAATAAAGCCAACAGCTGATAGAAACACAGGAAAATGCTGAAGAATTTCACAGCTTATGGAGGTTCTGCTAAAAATATGGAAAACTGGATGCTGTAGAGTACCCAAAGTACGTAGCTGAAAGTTTATACCATGATAGTGACATCCACAAGTCATTTTTTCAAGTCCAAATCAAATCTCAAGTTTCTAAAGACTAAAAATTCATCAAACCCCAACATCGAGTCCACCTCTGTCTCTCCATCGCTGGAGGTCAGGAATCCAAACCTGAACTTTGTCCTCAGGCCTAAATTATTACATCAACATTTAATAGTCATCTTAAATCTTTTACTTTTCATAAACAATTGTCTCAATCTTTTCAAATTTAATTCACATGGAAAAAAACTGCTACAGGCTGCTTTATTTTATTTTGAAAGTTCACTATGTAATATTTACCCCGTTAGAAATATAAATGTTATAGTGTAAGAAAAATAGATTAAAAGCTGTTGATGTTGTATTTTTGCTTTTCAGCCTTAAGGCTGAATAAGCCATTCTAAACATTCAAGATATTCAGATTTAAGGTATAAATTACAACTTAATGAACGAGGTAAAGTGGAGAAATTAAATTAACTTCTGAATGAACAGGAAGTGCTTTTATTTTGATATTCTCAGCAGTTCGTTGCAATGTTGCAGTGACATATGAGGTCATTTATTTTGTTCTTGATTTTTGCCACATACCAACTTTCACTCTTCGTTACATCAGATAAAAACTGCTACCAAGACTCAAGTCTCTGACCACGAGTCCGAGTCAAGTGAAGATTTTTGCGACTCGAGCCGCCATGTCTCCACTGTGCTGACTTACCTCAGCATCAAACCATGTCTTGGCAAAGTTGAAGTACTTGTAGCAGAGATTTTCGTACATGAACCAGCCTTCAGGGCAGAAGTTAAAGCGACTTCCTGGACCTGCAGAGGAAGCATGGAGGAACCGTCAGCTGATGGAAACCACTAAAACATGGCAGAGAGGGAGGAAAACTATGAGCACCGACCCGGCAGAACAATTTCTCCTTGGACCTCCTCTGCTGTTTCTGTGGAGAAACAAGAACACGTTGGGGTCAGACACATGCAGCGCTTCCACCTGCTGCTCCATCTGAAGCAAACTGACCTTCAGGCTTCACCTCTTCTTCCACAGGAGCTGCAGAGGAAAGCACAGTTACTGATCTGTGCAGACAGAGAAGGATGAACACATGAATGTTTGAGGCGTGTTCAGGTCCAGACCTGCAAATGCAGCACACAGCAGAACGGAGAGGAGCAGCACGGGCTTCATGGTGAAGATCAGCAGCTGGTTCTCTGTCAGATCAGAAGGAGCGGGGGTCTTCCTGCAGGTAAAGGTGAGTTCATGTCGGATGGCAGAGGAGCCCGTCTTTATAAAGGCTGAAGAAGCTCCACCCACTGTGGGCGGGGCCTGTGAAGTGTTGATTGATTGTGACTCCGTCCTGCAGGACAGGAAATAGTTTCAGTTTGAAAGACAGGATAAACGTTATCTGATCAAACTCTGGTCCAGGTGAACTTACCTGCAGGAACTTGTTTTCATCAGCTGTCCTTCCTGTGGGTCACCATGAGCGAGGTTGGCCCTCCATCCACACCTTCAGCCCCCGCCGTGAAGACCAGGGACAATCTGACCATCAAAGACTTTATTTGAGAATATTCAGTCAGATTATTGTTTTCAGCAAAATCCCAGACGCTACATCTGCTGAAGCATCCAGAACAAGACCTTTGACCTTTCCTCTCCACATGGTCCAAAGTCCTGGATCTTTTCTACTGGTTCTCTACTGGTTCTCTACTGGTTCAGGTCTGAGGACAGAACCAGTTCTGTGTGGATGAAGACCCGTTTTTGCTTGTCTGGCCAGCACGTTTTTATTTCAGATGTCCTGGAACTGTAAAGCGTTCCCATGGCCTTTGGAAGAGAATCAGCCCCACAGCATGACAGATCCTCCACCGTGCTCAACAATGGGCACCAGGTGCTTTTCCACATATTCATCCTTGGTTTCCCTGCAGACCCACCTGGGGGGTTTGTTGTCTATCTGGTTCCCAGAGTTTACATTTGTGATGGTAGGACAGAAAGGCTTTCTCCCGGTAGCCATGTTGATTCCATCCAGTGGTTGCTATGGAGACCCCAAGATGCCCCTCTCTGCAGTGATCTTTGGAGATGTTTCCATCTTCCACCATCTAACTTGGCTAGCTGTGGTTCTGTGGTTTTGACCCGACCCAAACTCAGCTGTTTACCGCGTTTCACTATCAGCTGCAAACAAACCATTGCCCCTGGGGGTAGTAAAGATTACCACCAACATGCAGCTGTGCTGTTTATCTGACCCGGGTTTTATCAGGAACTGTAAAATCTATGACCTTGGCTCGTGGTCAGTCACTGGTATCCTGTTTGTTCTCAGACTTATTCAAAGATTTTACTGCTTATTGTCCCAGTTTTACAGGTCTGGGTCCAACTGGACCAGGTCACATTCTCTGAGGTTCAAATTAAACCTCAAATGTACTCAGTGACTCTCCCCATCATTTAAAGCAGCCCGTCGGTCTTTTCACACTGGTTTCTCCCCATCCTGGGTCCCCAACTTGTCCGGGGGGTCAACGGGTGCTCTAACCCTCGGAAGGTTTCTCTACGGGCCTGCCTGATCCACCTCTTGTCCTTTCTCTTTTGTTTTACGGTGTTGAAATATTTCTGTCAGCGAACCAGCCGACCGCACAGTTTAAAGAAACGATTTATAATAAAATATATTTATTCAAAGAATCACAAATTAAATGATCGATACGCTGATGGCCAGAAGAATTAACTTGGTAGCAATCAAATACAGTTTCACGATTTATCAAGAAAAGAAAGAAAACTTAACAGAAACTGACATGAAACCGAGACGTTCTGGAGGGAGGTTCTGGAGGGAGGTTCTGGAGAGAACTGGTGAATGTTTTTGGCTGATTAAAGGTGCAACTTTATCAAAGGTTTTATCTCCCTGAAATTTAGATTCAAAGGTTTGAATCGGACTGGTCCGTGGTTCCTCTCTTTGGACCTCAGAACCAAACTGAACAGAACAAAACATAATCCTGCAGAACAGGCTGGATTTTGGGAACATGTGTCTGTTTATGTTTCAGAGAAGCGATGGTTGCAGAACACTGGAGAACGTCTCCGGCTGGAACCAGTGTATTATCCAAGGTCCAAACGGGTCTCTAGGAGGATTACGCAGCAGATGTTAATACCGGGTGTTCTGAAGCTCTCAAGAACATCAGACTTTAGAAGCACAGAGATCACTTCTACTCATAGTTTAATGAAAAGTTTCAGATTATTGGGAAAGAATCAGCAAAACTCTTCTTTCAGACCAAAGCAAACGATCTTCCCACAGACTGTAACTCTTGTAATAAGGTGGTTCTGTCCAGCAGGCAGATACAGAGAGGTTCTGCTTGTCAACAGGTCAGAGGTCATGCAGAGGGAAACTATTCCTGTAAGTCTGCAATAAATCATACTTCAGTCCATAAGCAATGCCTCCATCAAGGAAGCTGGCCTCCTGCTCCATAAACAAAGAGGAGCTTTATTGTCTGATATCAGTATTTTACAGCTGGTTGGAATTTATGAGCTAAAGCTCACATTCTTCCATACTGGATCAACAGGCCGAGGTCCAGCAACGCCATCAACAGCAGATATCTTTGGTGGGACCAGCTCCCACTTCAAATAGGAACCCCCTGGTTCTACCTGCCATCCACACAGCCAGCATCCCGTCTCCAGACATCACTATCTGAGACTTCAGAACCTGAGGAGTCACGTTGACGGCTCAGTTAGTCTGAGCTGCAGCCCAAACACCCCCTGTGAGGAACATCTGATACTGAGACAGAGAACATACCATGAGGCTGAGGAAATACTTCAGATGCAGCTAAATAAAAACTGTTTAATTGGTTTCACTTCTTCATTCTGACCCAGACATGATCCCAGAGCTTCTGGGGATGAAGATTTCTGCAGTTGTGAGGTTGTGGCTTCACGGATTGATAGCTGGTTTCAGACATCTGTCTCCACTTCAGCCACTGTAATCTTCAGCCAGTTCTCAGAACCTCAACATGTTCCTCAAATTTTCATCTAATAACTTTGATATTCTGGAGTGTTTACTTTTTAAAAGGAAGCAAAGCTTTGTTTAGTTTTCACCTCCAACTTGTTTTATCTTAAAGTTTAAAATCAGTTTTAGGGTGCTATTCTCACCTGTGACCAATAGATGGTAGTCAGGGTTTGTTGTGTCAGTGTGATCAGCCCAAAATGTTTCACAGAAACTTAGTTATTTCTATATTGATCAATTACTGTATATAATTTTATAAAATATACGTGTTTTAACTGAAAAAATTTTTTAACAAAAAAATGAACCGTATTTTTTTGATGGAGAACCTGTGAAAGTTCAGTGAAAAAAACACCAGATGAGAGAACTGCGTTAACTAAGAAAAAGCGCAGTTTAATCAAATTATACAAGTAAATTCAAGTAAACTGTTTTTAAAAATTATTTGTGATGACCCTCCTTACCAGCTGGTGGCGGTAGAGCATACTAACACGCAGCGCTCACCAATATATATTAATGGAAGCGCCGCTTCACCAGGTTTGAAACCACAGAAGAAGAGCTAAGAGTATTGTTACTGAAACATTGAGAGCGTAAACTCTACAGGAAAGCCGAACCGAACATAAATTAGCTTACAAACAGAGCCGAATCGTTTAATTAGAAAATTTACATTTTCCTGCGTCATCCCTGCCGTCTGACTCTCACCGGCTTCCGTAGCGCTGTGCGTGCTGCGGCGTGGCGTCGAACCGGCAGCTGTTTGGATCGGAACCATGAGCCGAAGCTACAACGATGAGCTGCAATTTCTGGAGAAAACGGGCAGCACCAGCTGGAGGATCAAAAAGGGCTTTGTTCCCAACATGCAGGTGAGCAGGTTTGGTACCAACAAACTGCGGGGGGATCTACTGTAGATAAACTGGGCCTCAGGGTTCTGCTGGGTCCAAACCAGCCTTAAGAAGCAAGCCGAATGAAGGAGGACCCGAAAATAAAGGCAAATATGGAAGAAAATTATATTTAATAAGGTTATTTTCCCTCATTTGACGAAGCAAAAATGCAATGAGACAAACAGAGAACAGAGTTTAGCCTGAAGGTCCAGTCTGACAGCTGCTGAATTCTAGTAAAGGGCTAATTTAGGGGTTCTGTTGATAAATCTCTGATTATAGAGTGATTTTATAATTTAAATGTTTGACAGAGTTAAGATGCTGTTTTAGACTGACATTCCGGATTCAGGTTTATCTCTAAAGATCCTGACAGATCTGCACTAGTTTAAAATCCTCCCCCAGACAATAACTATGTTATTTACAGGTGCAGCTAAAAAAATAACATCGATTTAAAAAGTTAATTTATTTCATTCAGTTTCACTGAAAATTTGAATTGCAATGGAAAGTCTGGTGGAAGGAAAAAGTGTGGTAAAATCTGCCTCATGACTTTTTCCCATCAGGTTGAAGGAGTCTTCTATGTGAACGATTCCCTGGAGAAGCTGATGTTCGAGGAGCTCCGAAACGCCTGCCGAGGAGGAGGTGAGTCTGGCTCTCTGACGTCCTGGCCGCTGTCTCCAAGGAGTTGGGTCTCACCTGTCCTGTTTGTCCTCAGGTGTCGGAGGGTTCCTGCCGGCCATGAAACAAATTGGGAACGTTGCAGCTCTGCCTGGGATTGTTCATGTGAGCAGAACTCATTGACTTGAACCGCTGACGAGTCGAAACCATGATCCAAAGTGTCTTTGTCCCCGCAGAGGTCCATCGGACTCCCAGATGTCCACTCTGGATACGGATTCGCCATCGGAAACATGGCTGCCTTCGACATGAACGACCCGAACGCTGTCGTGTCTCCAGGTGGCGTCGGTTTTGATATAAACTGCGGCGTCCGTCTCCTGAGGACCAACCTGGACGAGCGGGACGTCCAGCCGGTGAAGGAGCAGCTGGCCCAGTCCCTGTTCGACCACATCCCAGTCGGAGTCGGCTCCAAAGGAGTTATCCCAATGGGAGCTAAGTGAGTGGGGTTCTCCAGAACTGAGCGTGGTTCCCAGCTGGGTCTCACCCACCTGTCCCACCTGTGTGTCCTCAGGGATCTGGAGGAGGCTCTGGAGATGGGGGTGGACTGGTCCCTGAGGGAGGGCTACGCCTGGGCCGAGGACAAGGAGCACTGCGAGGAATACGGCCGCATGCTGCAGGCCGACCCCAACAAGGTGTCGTCCAAGGCCAAGAAGAGAGGCCTGCCACAGGTACGGCACAGGCCACGCCCCCACAGGTGGTAGCAACCTGCGGGGGCGAAATAAAAACCGCCGTCCTGTCTGTGTGTTGAAGCTGGGAACGCTGGGAGCCGGAAACCACTACGCTGAGATCCAGGTGGTGGACGAGATCTACAACGAGTACGCCGCCAAGAAGATGGGCATCGACCACAAGGGCCAGGTGTGCGTGATGATCCACAGCGGCAGCCGCGGCCTCGGACACCAGGTCGCCACAGGTCGGCGCGGGTTCCACGGGGCCCAGGGGTTCGGCCCCCAGCGGGACCACGGGTCCGGTCGGATTAAACCTCACGAGGAAACTAACGGGTTTGTTGTCAACAGACGCTCTGGTTGCCATGGAGAAGGCCATGAAGCGCGACAAGATCACGGTGAACGACCGGCAGCTGGCCTGCGCGCGGATCACCTCCCAGGAGGGCCAGGACTACCTGAAGGGAATGGCGGCCGCAGGGAACTACGCCTGGGTCAACCGCTCCTCCATGACCTTCCTCACCAGACAGGTACCTCTAACCTGGGTCCGGTCCGGTCCGGTCGGGATGAGTCGGAGGCTCAGAGGAAGCTCCTCTGAGCAAGACAACGGGTCAGCTTCTGATCATCCAGAACCACCGAGTCGGATAAACCTTAGTTGGGACTAAATTGGGTCTCCTGGCTCCGTAAGTTCCTGAGACCCGATCAGTTATTGAAGGTGACCCGAATCACCCGACACCCTCAGCTCGGTTAGACCACCTAGAGGTTCACTAGTCCTTCGTAACGAGTCCGTTCAGTTAGGTTCTGACGAGTCAGAACCAGCTGATGGGGATCCTAATCTGGTCTGAGTTCCTAACGAGTCGGTTCTCAACCGGTCGAGTTAATTACTCGGATCCACAGAGAGTCAGAGTTTTAGTCCAGTAACATTTGGTTTTCTGGTACTGACCCGGATTTTCATTACAGTCCGTACGTTTTCAGCCGGGTTGAGGTTGGAGCTTTGGGAATGTGCTTCCAGAATGATGTCCAGTCGGGATCATCGTTCTGTTAGAACACCCAACTGCCTCCCAGTTTCAACCATCTGACCCAAACTGGTCCCCGTCAGAAAAACGATGTTCAGAACCAACCCAGAACCCGCCAAGACTCAAGCCTTTGAGCCAAATGTGTTCTGCATCGAACAGACCGGATGGAATGATGGAGGACGACCGCCGCGTGCTTCAGTTTGAGCTCAGATTAGCAGCTGCGGTGGTGGGAAGGTGTTCGCTCCTTCCTGATTCCCTGTGTTTCTGCATGTTTGTCTCACGTCAGTGTTTCAGAACATCAAACCAGTTTAAACATTAGTCAAAGACAACACCAGTAAACACATGATAGTTTTTAAATTTCAACTGGTTTGATGTTCTGAAACACTGAAGTGAGACAAACATGCAAAAATAGGAAATCAGGAAGGGGGTGAATACTTTCTCACATCACTGTAGATGGTTGAAACTGGGACACAGCTGGGTGTCCCAACAGAACCATGATGCAGTCACTCATCAGAGCTGGTTTCAGTGGTTAAAGTGGGCCAACATTCAGCTTCTGGACTGTGATGAAAAGCCGGGTTCGTTCCAGGAAACCAGCCAGACCCACTAAACTCCACCAACTGGGCCAGGAGGGGTGGACCTTGGTCGGATGTCCAGGCAGACTGGTGATTGGATGGGACCTGCTGAGGTCATCACACGTCCTGTTCAGGTTGGAGGACGACGCTCGAGTCCATCAAGTTTATTTGATCACAGATGAAGTGTCTGGAAGTCCGAGTAGGGGGGGGTTGGGAGAAGGCGGAGGAGCTTGATTTCCCCCCCCAAGATTATCGGTCTGATATTATCCTGTCACGACATGATGATCATTTCAACTGATATGTAAAAACCGTGTTTCATTAAAGTTACATAATGTCCTGCCCAGCGTGGAGACCCAAACATCTGCTCAGTCCGTCTCTATCCGTCTCCCAGGCCTTCTCCAAAGTGTTCGGCACCACACCAGACGACCTGGACATGCATGTCATCTACGACGTGTCCCACAACATCGCCAAGGTAGAAGAGCACATGGTGGACGGGAAGCAGAGGACGCTGCTGGTTCACCGTAAAGGATCCACCCGCGCCTTCCCTCCCCACCACCCTCTGATCCCCGTGGACTACCAGGTACTCCCCGCCCTTAGTGCTACCGCCGGGATCGGGGGCTGGTCTGAAACGTTCCTTCTTCCTTCAGCTCACGGGTCAGCCGGTGCTCATCGGAGGGACGATGGGAACCTGCAGCTACGTCCTGACAGGAACTGAGCAAGGAATGGCGGAAACGTTCGGCACCACGTGTCATGGAGCGGTACTGGTCTGATCAGAGATTCCCAGTATCAGGGGGGGTCTGGACGTTTGATTCACTTCCTGTTCTTCGTTGCAGGGCCGCGCTCTCTCTCGAGCAAAGTCCCGCAGGAATCTGGACTTCCAAGACGTCCTGGACAAACTGGCCGACATGGGCATCGCCATCCGCGTGGCATCTCCCAAACTGGTGATGGAGGAGGTGAGGAAGACGTTGATCTTTGATCAGAAACATTCCCAGAAACACTTCTGAGGAATCAAACCGTCCACCCTGTATCCTTTCAGGCTCCAGAATCGTACAAGAACGTGACGGATGTGGTGAACACGTGTCATGAGGCAGGAATCAGTAAGAAGGCCATCAAACTGAGGCCCATCGCTGTGATTAAAGGCTGAAAGCGGCGCTGCTCCACCTTTAGAGACTCTTTACTCCGAACTGATTCTGCCCCTCTGCTTCTGAACAGTTCAGTTCTTTTCTGTTTAAAAAGGAGCATGAAGCTGAGAGTCTGGTTCTGATCCGAGACCAGCTGTTTTTGGTTTGCAAAATAAAAATGATCAGATGAAGATTGAAAGTTCATTATTTAAGATACAGAACTGTATCAAGTGTTTGCAGCATCATGAAGCCTCCTGCTGGATCTACTGCAGGATTTCTCATCCCGACCCAACCCTACCTCGTCTTATCCTCACCCCAACCTCATCCCAACCCCAACCCAACTTTTATCCTCGCCCTGACCTAATCCCAGTCTCGTCCCCACCTCACCCTAATCGAACCCTAACCTCAGACTCCCAGGGAATTTCATTTTTAACCAGAGAACTCTGCAGGACGAGGTCCAGGCTTGAGAGCACTGATCTACAGAGACAATCACGTCGGACCTCCTGATCTCTTCGGGGTTAGGATTCCTGTCAAACCTTGAACGTTTAATTTAAGCTCAAGGTTTCTCCCAGAATATTCCCATTCCTGGTGGTTTAATCAAATGATATAAAATACTTCCTGCTCTGAGGCATTTTATTAGAAACATCCAGAGGGACTCGCCACGTGTCCAGGTCACCAAAACTGACTAACATCAAACCAGGATCAGCAACGTGTTTGGCTCACGCAAAATTCATGATAAAACCAGAAGGAACGTTCTGATCCCAGTCCGTGGTCGTCATTCGATTTACAATTAGCCATCGCCTCTGAGCCAACCACTGGAGGGCGCCGGTGAGTACAGGTCAGCTCCCAGAGCTTGAACAGGGTTGGTGACGGATCTCCACTGGAGGACCTCGTTAGGTGCTTCTCCCCATGTGATGGAGCGCCTCTCCTGGTCTCCAAGCCCTGCCACCCTACAGATGGAGCTCATCCCAGCTTCCTGTGTTCAGGATCTGGTTCTCCCGGTCATGATCCGTCCCTCAGGACCAGAGAGGAGCAGCTGGATCCAGCTGTGATCCATCTGCCCCCCCAGGACCAGGACCCTAACCCACTAGAAGCAGAGACTCCTGGCCTGAAGGCAGCGTTTCACCTGCTGCCTGTTGGTTTCCTGGTAAAGAGATGACTAGTTGAGGCCACTTTAGTTGCAGTAGGGAACGAGTAATCATGATGCACTCTGCAAGGTAATCCGTTAAAGAATAGGGTTATGATCTCTTTAGGAGTTTAACTTCAGCATTCGTTACCGTGGTAACCACACCTCCCCTAAACTACGTCCAGATTTGATGATTAAATGGTGCGTTTTGTTATAAACCGATACGGGACGAGTTCTGTCCCGTGTTTCCGAGTCGTCTTTGAAACAGCAGGACTCCTTTGTTGGGCTCTCAGGTGATTGGCTGGGATCATCAGGGCTTCAGCCAATCCCCTCGAAGAAGAGAAATAAACGGTGATGCTTCATTATAATCAACCAATCTGGAAAAAACGCCTTTCAGTTTGGTTTCCTGGTCCTATGCTGCACTTCAGTCAGTGGGCGGGGCTTACAGCTTCTGTCCAGATGATTGGCCTGAAGTGAGCATGTTGAGCAGTTTAACCAATCAGATGCTAGGAAAGTCATGCTGTCATCACGCCCTGC
Source organism: Anableps anableps (assembly GCA_014839685.1). NCBI lineage: Eukaryota > Metazoa > Chordata > Actinopteri > Cyprinodontiformes > Anablepidae > Anableps > Anableps anableps. The sequence continues at coordinate 740,262 of CM026087.1, read as the reverse complement.
AAAAGAATTAAATACTAAAATCAAAATGCTTTTAACATCTGATCAGGTCAAAATGAAATCAGAAGTTTAAGTTGTCCTCAAACGTCTGAGGTGGGACCAAGTCATTGTTTTCCAAGTCTTTATCCTGAAGTTCCGAGTCAAGTTTCGAGTCAAGACAGGCAACTATCAAGTCCCAAGTCTGAAATTTGGAATTTCAAGTCTCTTTTTCAGACCATGCATACTTTTAAAATCTGTATCTATCTCAAATCATAATGAAACGTGTGCAGCTGAGGTATAAAGTCTAAAATTACACCTTGATATCATTCGGTTAAATTAAAATTAGCTGCAAGAATATTCTTCCTTTAAACTTTAATTTTCCAGAATAAACACATTTTTGAAATAACGTATGTTTTAAACATCAGATTTTAAGTAAAATATCAAGTCTTTTAAAGTAAACAGGTTCCATGCAAGTCTAATTCAAGTCACAAGTCATGATTTTAATGACTCGAGTCCAGCCCTTGGTTAAAAATTCACACCTCAGTGTAAATCTGATGTTTTAACGAAACAATTTAAAGACTTGAGCTGAAATGTGGAAGAAAAACACGAGAGAAACATTTTTAAAACTGCTTTTATGATGAAATGAGGAGATCTACAGGAAGTTCACCGAGTCACACGATCTGCAACGAGGCAAATAAAAAGATCTGAAATGAAAACTCCTGGCAGCTCTTCTGATTATTAGAGTTTAACTGAAATCTAAATTAGTAACAGAAAATATTTTCATGTAAACATTTCCAGAATTTATCAGAACAAGCTCAGCCTCCAGTTCTTCCTTAACTTATTAACTGGATCTTTAATCTTGGCATTAATGGGCTTCCGTAGGAGGCTTCCAGATGTGACAAATTATTAAAAAATAACTAAAGCTAGCATCTTTATTTACAGTTTTAACATCTCTTATTTACACTCTGATTCTCAGAAACCGTCACAGATCCACGGCGCGCAGCTGATGGAGACGGTTCTGATGGACAGAAGGGCTGAAATGTTTCACTGCAAACTGAAAACAAGCGGGTCACGGGAACATTCCCACTTCGTTCCCATCCAGTCAAGAAAAACTCAGTCTTCTCAGTTCTGCTCAGAGTCCAGAACCTTCCAGCCGTTTCTGTCGGACAGCTCGTCGTCGGGTCCGAGCGACGCTCCGTCCTCCAACCTCCACACTTCCTGAATGAGAGCTTAAAGTCCGTAGGTCCAGCAGGACGTCTGGGATCACAGCTTGGCTCTCTGGAAGAACGCCTGGAGACAGGAGGAGCCATGAGAGGAACACCTGAAGCAGGACGGAAGCGGTGAAGCGGCAGCGGGTCAGGAAGCGTCCTACCTTGATGTAGTTCTTCAGAACCTTGACGTCGGGCTGCTGGAGGACTTGGCACAGCTCCTGAGGAGAAGCCACAGGAAGAGCAGATCAGAAACCGGACTTCTCAACAGAAGAAGAGTTCCTCTGGGTTCTGTCCTACCTGCGAGATCTCTGGCGCCACCTGCAGGGACGGCAGGTACTCGTGCTGCAGGAACTGGATGAACTCCGACCCCTGCGAAACAAACAGCCCGTTCAGAACCTCACAGAACAGAAGAACCGAGACCAAAAGAACCGCTTTTACCCGTTTGAGGTGGATCATCTTCAGCGTGAGCGCGCACTCCGACAGCGTCTGAGGAACACAACAGCAGAACCATCAGAACCAGACGGGTGCGACACGGACCGGGTTCGGGTCCATGAACTCACCAGAACCGTCTGAGCATCGGAGAGGTCAAAGGTCGGTTTGAGCGGAGCCAGGAAACACGCCGGGACGATGTGCTTGTAGATGAAGTCAGGGAAGCCCACCATGCCGTCCTTCCCACCTGCAGGTCGGATCAGAACCACCCGTGAGATTCGGGTCCCAAGGCTTACCCGACGGCAGAAGCGGCGGTCCGGCAGCGAGACGCACCCCACAGCTCCACCAGCCTGGACAGGATGATGAAGCAGGTCTTCTGAGCGACGGGGTCCGGGAACTCCACGGCGCCCTGGATGATGGTGAACAGGACCCGCTCCATGTTCTCTGCTCCTGGAACCAGAACCAAGCGCAGGTCACAGGGTGAGCGACTCCGTTTACCCAAACGGGTCACGCGAGCGCGGCGCTGACGTCGGCGCTCACCCTGATTGGCCATGACCTCGTTCATCCCGCTGCCGGCGATGGTCTGGATGAAGGCGAAGTAGCTCCTCCTCAGCATCTGCTTCTCCAGCGCCGCCGTCTGGTCGTTCTCCTCGGCGGGCCGGCCCAGAACCTCGAAGATGGCAAGGACCAGCGGCATGAAGATCTGCTGCAGGAAGGGGGACACCTGGCGCTGCGGGCAGAGGAGGAGCGGTCAGCGAGAACGGGGCGGTCCGGTTCTGGTTCCGGTTCTGTGCGGTACCTTGAACTTGGCCGTGATCTGGCTGATGAGCGGGATGAACTCCTGCAGGTCTTTGGCCTCGCAGTCCTTCAGCATGTGCTCCGAGGCGGCGGGGACGAAGGGCAGCACCTCCTCCTCCAGGCAGATGATCATGCGGTGCAGGAAGGAGCGCACGGCGCTGCGCAGCGCCCCCCGCTGGACGGGGCAGCTCAGCGCGGGCAGGAAGCTGTGCAGGCAGTCCCTGTAGACCTCGGTGCAGCCGCACTGCTTCACCGTCTGCTTGTTGCTGAACGCCTTGCTGGTCCGGCTGCAAGACACCAGGGGAGGGGTCAGGCGGGTCGGGGAGGAGCGAGAAGCTTCCGGATGCCGGTTCTGACCTGGCGAAGCCGACGGCGTGGCTCAGGCAGTCCGCCAGGGCGGCCTGCCGCTCCTCCACGCTCTCCTGCAGCAGCTTGGCGAGCAGCAGGCGGAAGGCGTCCATCAGCGGCGCCAGCAGGCTCCTCATCAGAACCTGCTTCCTCTCCACCGGGCTGTCGCCGCTCACGATGAGCACGCCGGCCGCCTCGAACATGAAGAGCTGGTCGTCGCTGGTCAGCAGCGCCGGGAAGCCGTTCTCCTGCAGCAGGACGAGGCGTGGAGGAGAACGTCAACAGCACGTGCGTCAAAGTCAAGGCTCGGGGGCCAAATCTGGCCCACCGTGGCTTCGTATCTGGCCCTCCAGCCTCCCTTCAGGGAACAGTTGTGCTTCAATATGATCTTATCAGTCCAATCAGAACAGTTTTTGTCCGTATCCTGCCAAATTCCAGCAATCAGTTCCTCCAGTTTCAGAAATTCAGTCAACAGATCCCTGCATTTTTCACGCTAATGCACAATTTTAAGCTTACTGTGAGTTTTCTGCAGAAATGGTGAAAAACGTCAGGTTTAAGTGATGCTAACTCCGACCTGCAGGTGGCAGCATTTCCCCTTCTACTCTGCTGCCTCTGCCCGACTTGATGTCGAGTTATCGTCCATGATCCATGTTTGACATTTACCATCATACGTAAACACAAACATCGCAAAATCCCTCGCAAATATTTCTAAATTAGCGCCACAAAATCTGTGAATTTGATTGGGGGGGGCAAAATCAGAAAAACAATCGAGAAATCCTGGAGGGACAGATCGATGTGGACAGATGGTCAGTATTTAATTTTGCGAAGAACTTATCGAATGCAGGACAGCCATTTATTAATGTTTTACCAGTGTGTTCATGGCTTCTATCCATGCATTCTGGGGCAACCGGCCCTTTAAGAACACTGGGGGTGGGGTTAGGGTGGGGGTGGGGCCCAGAATGACCAGGAGGTGGACCTCCCTGCTCCAGAGCACCGTGGAGGGGGGAACTTACAGGAGGAGCGAGCTCCAGCAGGTCCTGGATCCTGGTCAGGATGTCCTCGATGAACGCCGTCATGTGTTTGCTGGACAGAAACAGACATGTGGTCAGAGCGGGGCGTTGCGGCCCGGTTCCGGCCCGGTTCCGACTGAGAACTGGACAAGAACTCACTGCAGCGTCTTGATGAACCTGGAGAACAGGTAGGCCACTCTGCTCCGGACCTTCGGGCTGTTGTGTCTCAGTCCCCTGTGGTCCAGGAACGCCATCTGAAGGCAGACACGCCCACATCAACACAGTTCGGACCACCGGTACCGTTCTGCGGGAGCCGGGACTCACCAGAACGCTGGGGATGTGCTGCGGTTCCACGATGAAGAACTTGTCGTATCTGACGACCGTTTCGAAGAACTCCAGAGACACGGAGGAGTGCTGGTAGCTGCTGACGCCGCAGGACACCAGCTGAGGAGAGACGGGACCGGTGAGGACCGCCGGCTGGTTCGGACCGCCGGCTGGTTCTGAACGCCGGCTGGTTCTGCCAGGAGACCCTGGTTCCGAGCGGTCCGAGCCAGGAGAGCCTGACCCCCGTTTAATAACCAGCCCATCCTAAACTTGCGGAGTTCTCCGCTCTACAACCATCTGATCCAGAACACCCGGTTCTGAAGCAAGCCTAGCAGGTGTTCTGGTTCTGACCCACGCTCACGGCTGGAGAGCAGCCGCCTGGTCACCTGACTCACCGTCCTCATCATGTCCTGCAGGGCGCTGGTCTTGGCCGCGTCGCCGGAGAAATGAGCGCCGTGGGACGCCGGCAGCGCCTCGCCCAGCATGTAGAGCAGCCGGATGGCCACCTCCGCCTCCATGAACGGCGCCGTCTGCCACGTCCTGCCGGGAGACGGAACAGGGTCAGAATCCGGGCCGGCGGCAGGACCGCCATCGTCGCCTTCACTCACTGCATGGTGGCGGTGAAGACGCGGCGCACGGCTTCCAGCAGCAGCTCCGGGGAGACCTGAGCCAGGCGGTCCAGCAGCATCTTCAGCTGCTTCCTGTACTCCACGAACATGGCCTCGTCCTCGCCCTGCGACACACAGCAGGTCCCGTCACCCCCCCGGCAGCGGGAGCCCCCCCCCCCGGCCCGCGAACTCCCGCCCACCCACCTCGTTCTCAAAGTTGTACTCGTCGTCGTAGGTCAGCTTCTTCATCACAGCCAGCATGACGGCCTGCAGACACGCGGAGCTTAGCATCGACCGAAAAGCACAACATCTGCAGCTCCCGGCGCCTCAACTCACCTCGACGTTCGCCTTCTGCTGCTGCGTCAGCTGAGGAAGCTGCGGAGACAGAACCCGTCAGAACCCGCCGCGGAAGCATCCGGAGCCACCCGGGACGGAGGGACTCACCTGCTTGAGCACGTGCAGGTAGTCGTAGCAGAAGCCCACCATGTTGGCGGAGATGTCGTCGTCTTCGTGCACCAGCAGCTGCAGCAGCAGCGGCACTTTGGCCTCCACGGCGTGGAGCGTCTCCGCCGCCTCCTTCACGCTCCCGGACTTCACCAGCTTGGTCCAGCTCAGAACCAGGCTCTGACCCATTCCGTTCACCAGCCGGGAGAACTTGGCCAGGAAGTCCACGTCCTCCTCCTGAGGGACGAGAGGAGACCTGAGCCACCTAACCCTCCGGACCAGGAGGTTCTGGTCCTAAACCAGGAGGTTCTGGTCCTAAACCACCAGGTTCTGGTCCTAAACCTTCCGAACCACGAGGTTCTGGTCCTAAACCAGGAGGTTCTGGTCCTAAACCCTCCGAACCAGGAGGTTCTGGTCCTAAACCAGGAGGTTCTGGTCCTAAACCACCAGGTTCTGGTCCTAAACCCTCCGAACCAGGAGGTTCTGGTCCTAAACCAGGAGGTTCTGGTCCTAAACCACCAGGTTCTGGTCCTAAACCCTCCGAACCAGGAGGTTCTGGTCCTAAACCACCAGGTTCTGGTCCTACACCAGGAGGTTCTGGTCCTAAACCCTCCGAACCAGGAGGTTCTGGTCCTAAACCAGGAGGTTCTGGTCCTCAACCACCAGGTTCTGGTCCTAAACCCTCCGAACCAGGAGGTTCTGGTCCTAAACCACCAGGTTCTGGTCCTAAACCAGGAGGTTCTGGTCCTAAACCAACAGGTTCTGGTCCTAAACCCTCCGAACCAGGAGGTTCTGGTCCTAAACCAGGAGGTTCTGGTCCTAAACCCTCCGAACCAGGAGGTTCTGGTCCTAAACCAGGAGGTTCTGGTCCTAAACCCTCCGAACCAGGAGGTTCTGGTCCTAAACCACCAGGTTCTGGTCCTAAACCTTCAGAACCACGAGGTTCTGGTCCTAAACCACCAGGTTCTGGTCCTAAACCCTCCGAACCAGGAGGTTCTGGTCCTAAACCAGAACATTCTGGTCCTAAACCTTCCTTCCGAACCACAAGGTTCTGGTCCTAAACCTTCCGAACCAGGAGGTTCTGGTCCTAAACCAGGAGGTTCTGGTCCTAAACCTTCCGAACCAGGAGGTTCTGGTCCTAAACCAGGAGGTTCTGGTCCTAAACCCTCCGAACCAGGAGGTTCTGGTCCTAAACCAGAACATTCTGGTCCTAAACCTTCCGAACCACGAGGTTCTGGTCCTAAACCACCAGGTTCTGGTCCTAAACCTTCCGAACCAGGAGGTTCTGGTCCTAAACCACCAGGTTCTGGTCCTAAACCAGGAGGTTCTGGTCCTAAACCCTCCGAACCAGGAGGTTCTGGTCCTAAACCAGGAGGTTCTGGTCCTAAACCCTCCGAACCAGGAGGTTCTGGTCCTAAACCAGAACATTCTGGTCCTAAACCTTCCGAACCACGAGGTTCTGGTCCTAAACCTTCCGAACCAGAACATTCTGGTCCTATACCATGAGGTTCTGGTCCTAAACCACCAGGTTCTGGTCCTAAACCTTCCGAACCAGGAGGTTCTGGTCCTAAACCAGAAGGTTCCACATTTAATCAGAAACCTGGCGTTCTGGACCGAGCCGTTCTCGAACATCATTCCACTGAAACGGCAGATCCAGAACCGTCCAGACTCATCTAGAACCGCCTCATCCCTAAAATCCGACCCAGAACCTCGTGGTTTGGAACCATCAGATCCAGAACCATGTGATCCCATCCTCGGTAAACGCCTGGTTCTGGTGTCTTCTGAACGCCAACTCAGAACCTGCCCTGACGTCTGACCCAGTTCTGGTCCGATCAGGACCCAAGACGTGCATGTTTCCATGGAAACCAGGCCGCCCTGCAGCCGGGCGGCGACTTCCGGGATCGCCGTTTTGGGCCCCGAAGCCCGGATTCGGACCCGTGTCGGGCCCGTGAGGACGGTTCCCACCTGCTCGACGTTGAAGAACCCGGCCGACTGCAGAACCTGGCACAGAGACTCCACCAGCTTGGTTTTGTCCACCGGGTCCATCCCCTTGTTGACGATTTCAAACAGGCAGTCGCAGGCCTCCTCCCGGAGGTCCTCCATGGACATCTGGCTCAGCAGCAGGTTCACGAACCTGGAACAGGAACACAGACAGAGCGGTGACCCCGGAGCCGAGCCGAGCCGAGCCGAGCCGAGCGGAACCTCCCCGAGCGGGCCGCGGCCCGGCGCGTGGGACGCGGCCCGGCGCGTGGGCTGACCGGTCGTTGGCGATGAGGTTCAGGTCGATCCAGGACACGTAGGCGCCCACCACCTCCAGGCACTGGCAGGTGAGCTCCGGCTGGCTCTGCTGGTACGCCGTCAGGATCTGGAACCAGGACTCCACCAGGCTGGGGATGCACTGCTCCCTCATGGAGTCCTTGATCAGCGTGTTCCTGCGGGTTTCCTGCAGAAGAGACGGGTCAGAGTCCGGGCCAGAACCGGGAGCCGCCGACCCGGCCGGGCGCGCGCTCACCTCGGGCGTGTGCACGATGTCTCTGTCCACGACCTCGGCGTCGACGGCCATCAGCGTCCTCAGGTAGACGTCGACGCCGTGCGGATTCAGGCCCACCAGGCTCAGGATGTCGAAGAAGAACTCGGGCCAGAGGGTGAGGTACTCCATGACGAAGGTGAGGGCGAACACCTGAGCCGCCTTGTTCCTGATGAAGGCCTTCTCCGGCTGGGCGTTCATCAGCTGCAGAGAACACGGAGAACATGAGCGCGGAGGACGTCTCCGGAGGGCCCGTCGGAGCCGTGGCGCGGACCGTACCTGGGTCTGCAGCCACTTCATCAGCGTCTCTCTGACGAGCTGCTGCTGCGCCGCGCTCAGAGCTGCGTGTCTGCAACGAGAACGGCAGCGGCACAGGTGAGAAGGCCTGCGCACGGGACCCCGCTGGGGAACATCTGCTGCTGCTCACCTGAACTTGATCTGATGCTCCAGCACTTGGAAGCAGAAGAACTTGACGTGGTCGTCGCTGCAGAACAGAGAAGGCACCAGAAGCAGGTGAGGAGAGGGTGGGACAGGAAGCTGCGGTCAGGAGGCGACACTCACCTGTAGACGCCTTTCGCCAGCGCGTCGGCACAGACCTCCCAGGCGTCCTGAGACTCCTTCAGCTGCTCGAAGTAGGCCAGGGCCTGCAGAGACACAACAGCTTTACCCCGCAGCGGGAAACGGCGCCCCCCGCCTCTGCTGGCGGGAAACGGCGCCCCCCGCCTCTGCTGGCGGGAAACGGCGCCCCCCGCCTCTGCTGGCGGGAAACGGCGCCCCCCGTCACTGCACCATCCGTACCGTTGGCTCGTTCGCGCATGCGCTGTACAAATACTTCCAGGTCATTCTTAACATATTTAACATATTTATTCATGTTAAAGGGCCAGGATCATGTAAAATCGGCCCCATCGTGTTCAGACGTTCTTCCCTCATCAGATCACACCTGCAGCGCTGCTTTGACTCTTTCCTGCATGTTTGAGAAACCCTTGGATCTCCATGGCAACCATTCAGCTGCGCAAAACGCCTGGGTGGACCGCTTTGAGACGCAGCTCCTCCTGGGGGCTGCAGCTTCGAAGCATCCAATCACCCCCTCCCTCATGTCCCCCCCCAACTCGGCTTCTTCAGACTACCCAGCAGCAATTAGCAAACACCTGGTGGAACTGCGCATCTGCTGAGCTCATTACACTACTTCGCAGTGAAATGATGGTAGAAACGTTGTTAAAGGGTTAATAGAGGAACGCTGTTGTGATGACTTCCTGAAGGCGGAGTTTCAGAAAGAGCAGGAGTTTCTTAAAGAGACAGAGGCCAAATTTCAAGGCGTTAAATTCCAAAGTCAAATTTCTTTTCAGTCATATTTGATATTTGCAGCATTTTTATAACTGAAGGGAACAGAGCGACTGGATTGTTGCTGTAAATGATTCTGTGTGGCTGGAAAACACGATACTGGCCTTTAATTAAAATACTATTTGTTTTAAGAGCACCCATTTTCCTAGACAGTGTTACAATGCACTTCACGAATAATAAAAGTCATAACTTAGCTCGAAGATTATAATTAAGTAGAATATTGTGTATTGAACTCACGGGACTGTAAGGTATTTACGCGGTCAATGCGCCCTCTAGTGGACTCATCACGGACAAAAAAAAAAGACCTTTATTTTTATAAAAATCACATATTTTATGAGATTAACTAAGTGTGTTATTGGACTGTACAGGACTATATCCCATGTGTTCATGGTAATTTATTACTCTGCCTTTGCTCATGTTCGATTACGAGTTACTTTTTCTTCAGAAGCGTTCTGGCAAAATGCGGTTAAACTGTTTTTATCTTTATTGTTTTTCTCTTTAACTCACAATGAAATAAAAATACACTCTCTGGAAGTATTTCTTTCAGCTCATGCGCAGATTAGCCGATGGCAGGATGGTGCTTCCGGAAGGGCTCGTGCAGTGACAGCGCCCCCTGTCTGTGCTGACAGGAAGCAGCCTGCTGAGCAGCCTCACCCTCTGCCTGTAGGGGGCGTCAGCGTTGGGGTTGAGCCCCAGCAGCGCCTGCTCGTCCATGACTGCAGAGACAGACCGGCAGGCCATGCGGGGGTTAACTTTCCTCGGGGTCGGGTCGGTTCCTCGGTTCTGCTGTGGAACAGCTGTGGCACATCTGCAGGAGGAGAATCTGGAGTTAGACGCCTGGAGGGCTGTCCCAACAGAACCTCAGCGGGTCAGAACCTGAGATCCGCAGACAGACACATTTACCTCCAGCTCAGCATCATCGGATCTGTTCAATCAGAACCGGATTCTGAGCTGCCATGAAGGAAATATGGACCAGAACCGAGCAGGTCTGTACTGCGGATCAGACTCTTCCAGAGCGGTTCCGATTCTGGACTCGTTTCCATTCTAAGGCTCAGAACACGAACCCGTCCCGGACCTTGGCCTGATTCTAGATCAGCTCTGTGTCCCGGTCCAGACTGCTGGTCAGTCATGATGGTGGCAGGTCTTGGTTTGGTTGAGGAACAGATCCTTCAGAATACGACCCCCAGACCACGGACCAGAACCGACCAGAGGCCGATTCTGGTCTCCGGGCCACTGATTAATGCATCTCTGGTCATGACAGCGCTCTACCCCAGCAATAACACCATCGTCAGCCATGCTACCCTGCGCTGTTTAACACCATGGTCGAAACCAAGGAATGGTGCAGAGAAACCTCATTTCAGTCATAAGTCTGTTACTGGGACAGTTTCCCGCCGGTTCCTGAGGAGCAGCAACGGTGTGGACCCTAAGGAGAGCACATCTATGTTTGAGGCTCTGTGTGCACGCACAGATCTCCAGCCACAGACCCGGTTCAAATGGACCACTTCCCTGCGTTTGGATCAGTTTCACAATAAATGCCAGCAAATGCTGGGACATCTTCCGTCTTCACTTAGAAAAAAAACAGACTGATGTTTTTTCATGGCACCAAGCTACAGCTGGGAAACCGACAGATTCTGTGGTTCTGGTCTGGTTCGGTGCTGAAGTACCAGAATGTTGAGGCTGAAGCTGAATTTTGGGGCAAAGAAACTAAAATCTTCCAGCTCTGACAGGATTGGAGTCGCTGTGTTTCTGTTGACGGAACCAGCAGAGGTGGTTCTGATCCTCTCCAGAGTCCAGTATTACTGCTGATGTTTGGTTCTCGTGCGATCAGAACCACGGGCTTGTTGGTACCGTCTGAATGCACAGATGATTGTGGGCTCTAAGTTCTGGTAACTGCTGGACCGGATGTGATGCATTGTTATCAGAACCGAAGGCTGACTTTCCATTTAAATGATTATTACTGGATATTTGCTTCCTGGAGCAGTAAAGCAGCAGTACACCTCAGGTCTGCTGTCACATTCCAGTAACCTGATACTGGTTACTATGGTTACCCAGTTGTTGGAAAGTAATCTGGTACTGGTTAGAAAGTAGCCTGGTGCTGGTTATTATGGTTAAGAGTGGTGGTGTAGTGCATTGGTTACCATGGCAGCCCACCGGCAGGAAAGTAACCTGGTACTGGTTACCATGGTTACAGAGTGGTTGGAAAATAACCTGGTATTGGTTACTATGGTTACTGAGTAGTGGGGAAATAACCTTGTACTTATGAGTTAATGCTGCAGGCAGGTTACACTGTGGGTAGTTTGTGACATGGTATTAAACATCATGGGTAATTACTCCCAGGTTACTTAACCCCGTTTATAGATAGTGACAAGTTAGTGGCTGGTTATTAAACATCTTGGATAGTTAGTGAAAAATAAAACACTTTTAGTAATAGAAGTTAAAGAAGTGGTTATTATTAGGCCATTAACCGTTGCACAGGTTAATACGTGGTTAGCTGGCGGGTGGTAGCCCTTGTTGGTAGTTAGCGACAGTAAATCGCCTCTGTTGGGAGTCAGAAACAGGTGTCCGGTGGGTCAGCGGCCTACCTACGCCGGACTGCGGTGCTGATTCTAACCGCTGGTTCTGGTCGGTTCGGGCTGGTTGGTACTATAGATATGATCAGAGGTTCCTGACTGTGGATGTTCCGTTCGGATCGTGTTTCAGGATCACAGAGAGGACAGACGGATTGCTTTGACAGCAACATGATGCAACACCTGCAGCCCGGTGCTTTCCGGTGCTACACCGGGCTCACCGTCAGTAAACACCGGCTCACTGAGAGAACTCACCAGCCTCCATGCTCACTCAGCCGCCAAACAGCTGGATCAGGGTCCCCTCTCTGGATCAACCCCCGACCAGCCTCTGAGGCCTCAGAATCACCGCTGAGAGCTAAAACTTTTGCCTAAACACAGCGAGCTGACTGCGGCGAGCTGCAGCTGGTTCACCCGCTGCTGAAGGCACCAGAGGCGGTCAGATGGGCTCAAACCGGCCCAGGGTTCAAGCAGGACCGGTACTAACCTGCAGAGACACGAGTTTCTGAGAGTTATTTAGTTCTGTGTGTCTCGGCCCGGTTCGGTTCGGTTAGCTGCTGTCGGTCACTAACATCCCACAAAGCGATCACTCCGCCCTCCAACCGTTCGTTTTGTCCCCGGAGGTAACCGATCAGCTCACCGTACTGAAGGCTGTCTCCTCCGCGGTTCTCTGTCCCGTTAGGTTAATCTATCACAGAACCACTGGGAACCCACCAGAGACCGTCCGCACGTCGTCAGGAATCACACGGCGCAGTCAGCATGTCCGCCACGGGTTTATATCCGGGTCAGGAGGCTCGGGAGGGTCATCTACATTGTGGCCACTAGAGGGCGCACAGTAGCCGCAGACCCAAAGAAACCCGAAGAAGACGAGCGGATAACGTTAATTCATGCGGACTGGCATAAATTTGAACCAGAAATGTTCCTTTTGTTTTAGTTTTGATGGGGCGGTTACTTGATACTTACCGCGCGGAACCAGAATTATCATTCCTCTCGCCTGGTTTAGGAACACAAACGAATATTTGTGAAAACTCAACAATGAAAATTCAGGATTTTTTTCGTAAAGGTATGCTATATAATCCCCTATCATTAATTTAGTTCCGTTAGTAATGGAGGCTTTTATTGCATATATATATATATATATATATATATAAATTAAAACAGCAAACTAGTCACGTGTCCGTGGTTTAGCCAATGACAACTAATATCTACACTTGTAAACGCGTAATTATTCGCTCAGCCAATTACAGTGTGAGACGTAGCTTGTATCTGGGTGAATTCAGTTCCGCCTTCCACTTGACATGCGCAGTATTCGCCTTGCTGCCTCCTCTTTCACTGTGGCGGTGAGCGACAGACACCATGAAGGCGTCCGGAACAGTAAGACTATTCCTCATTTGGCTGTTTTAACGCATTATACTCGGCTCGGAACGGCCTATGAAGCAGTATGATGTACTTTTAGCTCGATTCTTGTAAGAATTTGTACCAAATATCAACTTTAGAAGGAGAAAATTAACCTTTTTTCACGCCGCTGCTGCTCAAACATGGCGGCCGCGGCACCATGTGGACTGAGAGCAGATCAGAGACAAACAGACTCTCTATGGTTTAAAGTTTAAAATAAGGACACAAATTGGACTTGTTTCGATAATAAAGTTCGGGTTAGAACTGGGCCCTTGTCCAGAGCCAAAACTAGAGTTTTTCATGTGTATAATTAGAGCAGAAATCCTCCGTCATGATCCAGTTTAACGAGTTGTATATCGCGGTTCCCAGGTCATGGATTGTAGTTAATTCGTGCAGATTATTCTTTCGATGACTGCTCCTGCTTTAAAACTAACTGATCTGTTCTGGAACTGAAACAAAGCTGAACATCCAGCCTGAAACACCAGAACCAAAACGATCGCTTTGAAAGCTTCTATCTTTTTGTAGCAGCAGAACTCCGTTGAAAAAGCTCAAGTTTTAACGTGTGATTCGGTACAAGCGAGATGAAGAAACACCCGAGAGGAACATAAACCCAGCAGATGCTGATGGAAGAGTCACCGTTTGGTTCGGCTCAATTTAATCAAGAAAAGGGATGATGGCAAGTGAAGGAACAATATATATATATATATATATATATATATATATATATATATATATATATATATATATATATATAAAGTCAAATGATACTCAGATCCTGTGTGTGGGTTGAAATGTAAACTGGCTATAAGCCTATATTTACGCAGGTTCAACATAAGAACGTTGAATGTTCTGATTTCTATTGACTAGAATAGATGTTGGTTAAATTCCTAGTTGCAGTCATTTTGTTGAGCCCAAAGATTAGAATTATTAGTGTTAAAAACCCAGATTTTACCATTAAAAGGCGCAACAGTCGTTCTACCCTGAAACAAAACCTGTTTGTGTTCCTTCTCACAGATAGCTGATTCCTAACATTCAATTCAAAAATACTTTATGTTGTCATAACTCATATCATCCAAGTACCTTCAAAGACTTGTGGGCAGAAAGGATCTCCAGTAGCAGTCAGCCTTGCAGCGAATCTGAAGAGGCCTCTGACTGCTTTATGACAGTCTTATAACCATCATGACATGCTAAAAGCTCAGTTTCTGGGCAGCAGGGACGATATTCCACAGCAACATGTCCAGGATGACTCCATCAGCTGTTAGCAGCTCTGCTGATCCTCCTCCTTTGCTTTTGCTGCTGCTCTTTAAATCTCCGCGTGGTTAGAAAGCCCACAGAGACACGCTGGAGTCGGGATCTGAGCCTCGCTCATTATGATGGATGGAAGCGATGGTTTGAACTTCCTCTTTGGTCCCGCTCTGCATTCATGAAGCCTCCATTTCAACTCCTCTGGGATTTGGGGTCATAGGTCAGGTATTATTTGAGCTTTTGAGGTGCTTATCAGCTTCTCCCGGTTCTAAAAACAATAGAGAAGACAGTGGACTCTGGGTTAGAGAAGCAAACCAGATGGTTTCTGGTTTATTTATAGTTGAAAACATTCATGGATGAACTGGTTAAATAGAATCTTGTGGTAAACCAGTGCTGGTTCTAAGCAGCCCTGGCTGTGTTATTGTGGGATGTTTCCTCGGCGTTCTCCTAACTGCTTCCTGTAAGTGTAAATCACAGCGGTTCTTCAGAGGATGGTGCAGATGTTGGTGGCATCACCTGATGCTCAGGTCTCCTGTTCTTTTAACGTTCTGGCCTGAGCGTAGCTCGCTCCGTCGGCTCTGATCCAAACGTCAGATTCGTCTCGCCGTTCCTGCACCCTAACCCAAAGGTCCCGCCCTCCTCCGTGGCGAGACTTTGTCGGGCGTGCAAACAGAACCAGAACCTTGTCGCCTTTCTCTGACTCTGGTGTCTTTGAAAGTGAATTCTTGGTCCGACACGTTGATCTGATTAAACCTGTCTGCGATGTGACGTTCTGACGTGTTCTGGTTCCCCCTGCAGCTTCGGGAGTATAAAGTAATCGGGCGTCTGCTGCCCTCGGCCAAGAACCCGGCCCCCCCTCTGTACCGCATGAGGATCTTCGCCCCGAACCACGTGGTGGCGAAGTCCCGGTTCTGGTACTTTGTGTCTCAGCTGAGGAAGATGAAGAAGGCTTCTGGAGAGATCGTCTACTGTGGCCTGGTGAGTGGACCGGGTCGGAACACAGAACTTAAACTGCAAATCTGAATGTAGTGTCAGTTCTGGTTCTGGTCCAGAACAGGGGTTTTCAACATATTCTGACCCAGAATGATCGGTGTGGCGTTGAAAGGTGTGGTCCGGTAAGTGGGGCAGAGGCGTTTCCCTGACTGGTTCTGAACCAGCTGATTAATACCAGCAGAACCTGAGGAGGCCTCAGATGGTCCAGATGTGGTCCTGAACGTCTGGCAGCACGGCACGGGTTCTGATTGGCCCGGGGATTCAGTGGGGCTTGGTTAGAAGTAGGGCTGCTGCTAACCGTTATTTTAATAATCCATGAATCGATGAATCAAGCCTCAGAATATCTCAGCTGCTGCCTGTAGGAGGCGCCGCTGTTCAGGACTAGCCCTGGGGCTGCTGCTGGTTCTGGTACCGTGTGTTCTGATGGGGCCCGGCCCGTTTCCTGTGTTCAGGTCCACGAGAAGACTCCTCTGAAGGTGAAGAACTTCGGAATCTGGCTGCGCTACGACTCTCGCAGCGGGACCCACAACATGTACAGAGAGTACCGAGACCTGAGCACGTCTGGAGCCGTCACTCAGTGCTGTGAGCGCGCACACACACACACACACACACACACAGAACCAAACCTGTGGCGCCACATTTCAGTTTGGACCCGTGTTCTGAACCCAGATTAGGTTTTATGCTCAGCAGACGTTAATCTGTCGTCATGGTTTCATTCAGCTCTTTATTGTTATCATGAAATGTCACTGTTCTGGCTCCCAGTGTCGGCTGGTTCTGGCTCCCAGTGTCGGCTGGTTCTGGCTCCCAGTGTCGGCTGGTTCTGCTGCTGTAGAGCAGAGTTTGGACCCGGTATCAGACGGGGCGGTGCACCGGCCCAATGGATGGATTTGCTGAAGAACCCATGTTCTGGGCGAGAAGTGGTTCTGATCCGAAACTGGCCCAGACTCAGAGGGAGGACGTTACTGACCTCTGTGACTGGAGCGGGCCCATCAGAACCAGGTCCAGCGATTTAAACAGGAAATTGATTCAAAATGAGCTGAAACTTTATTAAACAAAGAATGTTTACATCCAGTTGGGTCAGAACCGGTCCAGAACGGCTGTGACCACAGAGCCGATAAGAGGTGGCGTCCGTTCGGACCTTCCCTCTGCTCCAGAACTTTTTCCTTTGTAAACGGGTCGGTCCTGAGCTGGGTGCAGAACCAACAACGTCTTACCTGACATGAAACGAGCCGAGACGTTGGTCCAGTGAAGCCGAACCATCCGGTTCTGGCCTCACATGCTGCCACACGTCTGGGCCAGTCCAGGGTTCTGCAGAACTCCATGGCAACCTGGCACTTTCAGCCTGGTTCTGAAACTCGGGTCAGAACCGGGAGCTGGTTCTGACCCGAAGCCCTGGAAGTATCTTCAGGAAGGTGTTCGGGTCGTTCGCCCAGTTTGGGTCCCGACCCGGAGGCCGCTCCTGACTCTGAGCTTCTGCTGTTTCCAGATCGGGACATGGGAGCTCGCCACCGTGCGCGCGCCCACGCCATCCAGATCATGAAGGTCCAGGTCATCGCTGCCAACAAGTGCCGCCGGCCCGCCATCAAGCAGTTCCACGTGAGTGAGCCGCCGCTCGACCCGGGCCGGCCGCTCCGGATCGAAACCCCGCCACAGAGACGGCCAGGTTCCGCTTCCGGGGTTCCGGCTGCCGTCCGGAATCCGGGCGGTTCTGAAACTGGCAACAGAACTTTTGTTGTTGTTGTTGTTCGTCGCGTCTTCTAATCCAGCTGTTCCCTGTCTGCTTCCAGGACTCCAAGATCCGGTTCCCTCTGCCCCACCGGGTCCTGCGCCGGCAGCACAAGCCCCGCTTCACCACCAAGAGGCCCAACACCTTCTACTGAGGAGAACCCGCGGTTCCGTGCGCAGATCAATAAAGAGAAATCTGGAAAAAACTGCTTCTGGAGCGTTTTTACTGACCGTCTGCAAATCCTGAAAAATCACCAGAACCCACCCTGTACCCGACGCAAAAGTCCACAGATCCAGTGAAAACGTGGAATCTGAGGCCAGAAATAACATCTCTGCGCCGTCAAAATATAAAATACCATAAAACAGATGAAGCGCCTGAGGAGCGTGGGGATAGATGATAAAAAACCAGAAAATATGGCAGAAAAACCGAACTACTGTGCAGAGAGTTTAATAGCTGACAGGTTCTGCAGCTTCTTTTCAGAACCCTGGACCCGAACTGGACTCCGGAAGAGTCCGAGCAAGTCCAGGATCTGAGTCCAACCTGATCAGAACCAGCAGGAGCCAGAAAGATGAAGCTAGACTCGTCTTTATGGGGGGTTTAAAGTCGGTCCGAACTTCTACTGGACCACAAACTGGTTCCAGTCCGTCACAGTTCAGGAACCTGTTGGAGAGAAGCTCCTTAACCCAGTAGAAGACCACCGGACTCAGAACCTTCAGCCAGAACTCCGGCGGTCCAGGTTGTCCAGAGATCTCAAATCCTAAAACAATCTGCTGAAAGAGGCGGTTCTGGTCAGACCGTCCTGTCTGGGTCTGGGAGCAGCTGCTCAGTCCAAGCAGAACCAGTCGGGGCGTAGTTCAGTAATCTGACGTGACCCTGCAATGAAGCGGCCATGTTTTCCAGCCCTGCGCTAAAATAACTGCTTCAATTATTAAAGGGACGTTAAAAAACAGCCGTGGCAGCATCATGCCTGCAGCAGCTGGCCTAATGACTCAGACTGATGGTTACCATGGATACCGCCAATATTTGTTTATTTCTTAACGGGAACCAGCTGTGGCTTTCTCCTTAATTATGAATATAAGAACCATTCAAGTCGTAAAGAATATTTTTCTCCAGCTTCGAGTAAATCCAAGTTTAATGAGCGGATTAATATTTAATGACTGAGTCATGTGACCTGAAGATGTTCAACAGTTTTAAAATGTTCCAAGAACATCTAAACCAGCCAATAATGTAAGAACTACACTGTTATTAATGCCTCAGAACATATTAGCTTTATTCCAGCTGAACAGCTGCAGCCGGATCTCTTGGCGCCGTCGCTGATCAGGCTGTTTATTATTGGCGGAAAAAGATGTAGAAATGTTTCATTAATTATTCTTCCGGTTCGAGGCACCGACCCAAACTTGCTGGTTCTGTTTTTGACCCGCTGCGGTTCGCCTGAGTGAAGAACTGCTGTCAGAGATGACCTCTGACCCCGATGGCAGTGAGGCTGCTGCAGTTGCAGCATCTGTCCACATGGGGGCGCTGATCTCCAACACATGAAGGTCGAGCAGCTGATGGAGCCCCAGATGTTGAGATGAGCTTCTGTGAGTTAAAACGCTTTAGTCCTTCTGGGAGAAACAGGGGCGGTCCTAGCCTGGTCTGTGCCCTGGGCGGCCAGCTTTCTGAGCTGGGGGGCATTGTTTAAACCCTTAATGTAACAGAGTGATTACAGCAGACGAACATAACTTTCCCAACTGATGTGAAGCTGACATAGCAGGCGGCTAAAACAAACAGGCCTACATATGTTTCCAGTTTGTAAAATATTCAGAATAGGAGACCAAGCAACAGTTCTTCCAGTTAATGACTATTTAACACGGTTCAAGCTGCATAACAAGATCATTGCCATTAGTAATTATAGTATTACTTTCCCATGTTGTTCAGTTTTGGAAGGATTTCAATCTTCAAAACTGTCCTATTTTCTGCTGAAAACCAAACCTGTTATTCGAAGCAGCTAAACATAAAGTCAAGTCAAGTTCTTTTGTGTCTAACATTTCAGCAGCAAGGCAGTTCAAGGGCTTCACCTCATGAAACATCAGTCAGGATACAGCAGATATCAACGCGTCAAAACCATGAGGATCATCAGGCAAATACTGATCAATGTTCCACTTACTGCTCATCAAAGGCAGCTCTAACCAGGTTGGTTTTCAGCCTTGATTTAAAGGAATTCAGTGTTTCAGCTGTTTTGCAGTTTTCTGGACGTTTGTTCCAGATTAGAGGAGAATAGAAGCTGAAAGCTGCTTCTCCATGTTTGGTTCTGGTTCTGGGGATGCAGAGCAGACCAGAACCAGAACACCTGAGTGGTCTGGAAGGTTGATACAACGACAACAGGTCTTTAAGCCGTTCAGTGATTTATAAGCTACCAGAAGTATTTTAAAGTCTGTTCTCTGAGCTCCAGGAACCAGTGGAAGGACTTTAGAACTGGGCCGATGTGCTCTATCTTCCTGGTCTTAGTGGGAACACCAGCAGCAGTGTTCTGGATCAGCTGCAGCTGTCTGGTTGACTCTTCAGGCAGATCTGTGAAGACACTGTTGCAGTAATCAATGCGACTAAAGATAAACGCATGGATGGGTTTCTCTAGATCTTGTTGAGACATAAGTCCTTTGATCCTGGAAATGTTCTTCTGGTGACAGAAGGCTGACTTTGTAACTGTCTTTATGTGTCCCTGAAGGTTCAGGTCTGAATCCATCACTGCACCCAGATTTCGGGGTTGATCACTAGTTGGGGGGCTCAGGAGCTCATGCTGCTCCAGATGAGAAGCCGCCTTTGGCTGCTGCCACTGGAGAGGAACTGGTGCTCCATCAGGTCCGGGTCCGGTCCAGGTCCAGTCCGAGGTTTGTCGGCAGACCAGAGTTCGATTAGGCGTTCACACCTCCCCAAGCGAGCCGGGTTTTCGAGGCGATTTAACCCGACTGAGTTCTGATTGGGCCTGATCAGTCCACACTCAGACTCACACTCGGTCTGCCAGGTCTTCTTCTTCGTGGGTTCTGATTCTCTGAACTCAGATGCTAATCAGCCAATCAGAAGCAGACTACATCGCTTTGAACAGCCAATGATGAATGGGATCTATCATTTTTAGACATCCTTCTAAGCTCCTCTGATGTCTGAGACTGTTTCCACGTCCAACCAGGAGATCCTCCTGCTGAGTAACGAGCATCAGCTGCAGTTATGGGTCATTATGAAGGTTCTGGACTTCTGGATGAGCAAATTAAGATCATCAGGCTGAACTAAGAGGAACTGTAACAGGAGCTTTCAGGAACTTCGACAACCAACCTGAGCAAAACAACCAAGCAGCTCATTGAGTCCTCATGTTTTGGAGAGGTTAGGAGTTTACTTTGACTAGTCCGGCAGCCCTACGAAGCTGCTTGCGAGACCTGGCGAAAGACGCCAGATGTCGGCGAGCGTTTCCCTCCAAGGTGTGAGTGTGGTCCAATCAGGTCCAAGCTCTGCTGAATCCAGCAGCGGAGGGACCTCTGGTTCTGTGGGTTTGTTTGGATCCGGAGTGTTTCTCCGAGAAGTCTGATTATCCGAACAGAATCCTCTCGCATCCATATTTATCTGGATAAGTGATGGCGGCTGAGTGGACCGGCGCTCACACTGAGCTGCTTGTTGAGCAGCAGGGCTGTTCAAGCCGAGGCTTTTCTCTGACCACAGTCTGGTCTCCGTCTCTGCCAGGTTTACTGCCCTGCGGTTCCCCGGAGCAGCTGCAGGACTGCAGGACGCTCAGCGGATCCGTCGACCGCCGAAAACCCGTCATGGGTCCTCGGTAGGAAAGCCTCAAACCACAGAAGCCACAGGGCAGAGAGGGGGAGAGGGCCGGGGACCCGGGAGGGGGTGGAGGAGATGGAGAGATGGTGACAATGATAAGGAGGGAGTTCAGTCATGATTTCCAGCAAAAAAATGTCGAAAGTACCAAATATTTCCATCCTTTGTCTGACCTGCAGCTTTGAGCTCAGTCTGTCAGATGAAGTTCTGGGACTGGGCCTGAGCAGCAGCAGTTCTCCAGATGTTTTCATGTGTCTGGATGCAGATGTGCAGGCTTGTTGAGGGTTTGGTCCAGAATAGTTTGGGCATTTATCGTCTCATTTATCGTGATGAATTTCTTGTCATGATAAGAATGTCAATTTATTGTTGTCACGATAAACTCCAAACGACGATGTAATTTGTTTTTGCCAAATTACATCAATCAGTCCCCGGTTCTGCGATCACGGAAATTCCTGCAAAATCAACAGGTCCCCGCATGTTTTCGTGCTAATGCATAATTGTGAGTTTATAGCAAATTTTCCGCAAGAATGGTGAAAAACACTGGGTTTAAATGATGCTAACTTCCACCTGCAGGTGGCAGTATTTCATACCTCTGCTGCTCTGCTGCCTCAGGCTCACTTTCATGTCAAGTTATGCTCCGTGATGGATGCGGGAAGTAACAAGAAGTCACATTTACCGTCACACATCAGCGCAAATATTGCAACAACTGAAATATTTCTAAATTAGCTCCACAAAATCAGTGATTTTGCTTGAAAAAAAATCACAAAGCAACTGTGTAAAAGATGTTCAATATAATTTAATTTTAAGAAGTATTTATCAAATGCAGACACTGTTTATTAATATTGTATCAGTTTGTTAAATGGTTTTACATTCATGCTAAACGGTTTGGCCCTTTGAGAACGTTCATGGTCTTGATGTGGCCAAAATGCAGCCGAGCTCGACAGCCGGCTCTGCTGCATCCCGTCTGCTCTGACTGGCTGAACAGCTGCAGCGGGAACGATCCGAACCAAACCAGCAGCACGCTGGTCCTGGAATGGACTGGAAGCTGCATCCATGGCTGCTTTACTTCCCAGCATCTTTTCATTCGTCAGTCCTGACCAGCAGCTTCGGTGGGTCTGGTTGCCTGTCAGTGTCGGGGCAGGTCTGCTCGACCAAATAAGGCAGTGATGGGTTAACTGAGTCAGAGATCAGTCTGAGCAAGCAAAGTGGGCCCACGGCCTCTTAAAGAGACAGAGCCCTAACGTTCCCTGGTGAGTCCGACTGGAGCGAACGCATAAACCCAGGTAGCCCCGCGTTTTTCCGCTTCTCACACAAACACACCACATCTCCCGTTAGTCGTCAGTGAGTGGGGACAATTGTTCGTCTCCATGCTAGTTTCTGCACGTACCTTCACATCTTTAATTAACCAACCCAGCTGCACATTCCTCTGGACTGGAGTATTTTTTACAACTACGCAGTATTCATGTTGAAGTTTTGCCCTTACTGGACAGAGTTTTTAAATTCTTTATCCTGTTTTTTATACATTTGTCTGTTTTCCGTTACGGCCTGTCGCTGCCACTGTGCTGCTGTTGCACAGAAATTCCCCCATCGTGGGACAAGAAAGGAGATTTCTGTTCTGTTCTGTGAAATGTTGTGATGACCTGCTGACATGCTCTGAAGGTTCTGCAGATCTTTTTTATTTCCTTGCATTCACTAATTGGTGCATATAAAACAAACATCACAAGGTAGCAAACAGAGGTACTGATCCACAAAGTAACCAGTTAGATCAGCAAAAAGAGCAAACAACAACAGAAAAGAATGAAAATGTGATCTGCAAATCTTAAAGGGCCAGAATCGTGTTTTCCAGCCACAGAGAATCATTTCCAGCAATAGTCCAGAAACTATGTTCCCTTCGGTTGTTGTAAAAATGCTGGAAATATCAAATCTGACTTAAAATAAATTTCATAATTTAACGCCTTGAAATTGGGCCTCTGTCTGTTTAAGAAAGTCCTGCTCTTTCTGAAACTCCGCCTTCAGGAAGTCATCACAACAGCGCTCCTCTATTAACCCTTTAACAACGTTTTTACCAGCATCATAGCTTGTATAACAAGCTCAGAAGATGCGCAGTTCCACCAAGTGTTTGCTAACTGCTGCTGCCACTAGTCTAGGGGAAAAGGGGGCTCTGTGAGGCGGAAGCTTGGAAGCTGCAGCCCAGAGGAGGATCTGCATCTCGAAGGCGGAGCTCAGCTGAATGGTTGAGAGTAAACAGTGACCCCTGGTGGCTGAAGCCTGGTACTGCAGCTGGGTTACAGACGGTGGAGTGATTTCATCCTTAAAGGAGCAGTTCAGAATAAAAACCTCCAGGCAGCTCCACTGCAGATCTGATGAGCCCACTGGAGAAGAATTACATCCACGGGGATGTGTGGAGGTGTACTGGGAGGAATGGGAGCCCAGCGGGGCCCCTGAGCGTGCCTGGCCCCTGCTGAACTGGAGTCCTGAAAGTGAGAGAAGAATGAGCTCATGTTGGGTGGAGTTCACTTTCATAAAGATTCCCATCAGTCTCAGCAGAGTTATATAAAAACGGTCCGTTTGAAGACGATCCAGCTTCCAGAACCATCCAGCGTGACCCGGGTGGTGACCCCGGTGATAACCGGACCCACAAATCTGATTCTGATGAAACCGGCTGTCAGCAGCCATCAATGAGGCTGCAGAGCCGGCACAGAGGACACTTTGTCCTCCGAGGGGGGAACCGGAGGAGGAGAGGCCAGGAGATGGACCAGCACCGGGACGGAACTCCACCCGGACCAGAACCAGACCGGAACCTTGGAGACAAACAGGCGGGACGACTCGGGGGGCGGGGCTTCACAGCAAACGCGCTCCATCATTTCCATTCTGGTGGGTCATAGTTTTACCCACGTTTACCATTTTGTTTATGGTTTCGGTTGTGTGCTGTTTTTGGAAGTCGTTTTTCATTCTGGATATTTACAATATCTTAAAAAATTACTTAAAAATTCCTTTATTTCCAAACAAAAAGTAGCCCATATCATTTCAAAATAAAAATAAAATGAAATAAATGATAAAGTCGAGGACAACCACCCATCACAAAGCCGACAGTTATTCCAATGTTTTCAAAAAATACAGATAAATAAAGACAAATGAATACAGAATATGGAAAAAACAGAAGATGAAAAAATAAAAACCTGATGATCCGGCTGGAGAGTTCTGGAGGAGAACATCGGGCCCTTGATGCCTGGAGGACACTCAGAGCCGCGACGTTCTGAGGAACCGGGACACAAACAGAACCTGGATGTGGGTCGGGATGGAACCGAACCTGGGCTTCAAACAGCAACAACACAGCAGCTCCGAACTCGACTGGTACCGGATCAGAACCGCCTCAGTTTCCAGATGACTGGAAGAAAACCTGAACAGGAAGTCAGACTCTCAGGGGCCCCTGATGGTTGGGGCCCCTGAGAGTCTGACGGCCTGACAGCGGGGGCCCCTGATGGTTGGAGTTCCTGATGGTTGGGGCCCCTGAGAGTCTGACGGCCTGACAGCGGGGGCCCCTGATGGTTGGGGGCCCCTGATGGTTGGGGCCCCTGAGAGTCTGACGGCCTGACAGCGGGGGCCCCTGATGGTTGGGGCCCCTGATGGTTGGGGCCCCTGAGAGTCTGACGGCCTGAGAGCGGGGGCCCCTGATGGTTGGGGCCCCTGATGGTTGGGGCCCCTGAGAGTCTGACGGCCTGACAGCGGGGGCCCCTGATGGTTGGGGGCCCCTGATGGTTGGGGCCCCTGAGAGTCTGACGGCCTGACAGCGGGGGCCCCTGATGGTTGGAGTTCCTGATGGTTGGGGGCCCTGATGGTTGGGGCCCCTGATGGTTGGGGCCCCTGAGAGTCTGACGGCCTGAGAGCGGGGGCCCCTGATGGTTGGAGTTCCTGATGGTTGGGGCCCCTGATGGTTGGGGCCCCTGATGGTTGGGGCCCCTGAGAGTCTGACGGCCTGAGAGCGGGGGCCCCTGATGGTTGGGGCCCCTGATGGTTGGGGCCCCTGAGAGTCTGACGGCCTGACAGCGGGGGCCCCTGATGGTTGGGGGCCCTGATGGTTGGGGCCCCTGAGAGTCTGACGGCCTGACAGCGGGGGCCCCTGATGGTTGGGGCCCCTGATGGTTGGGGCCCCTGAGAGTCTGACGGCCTGAGAGCGGGGGCCCCTGATGGTTGGAGTTCCTGATGGTTGGGGGCCCTGATGGTTGGGGCCCCTGAGAGTCTGACGGCCTGAGAGCGGGGGCCCCTGATGGTTGGAGTTCCTGATGGTTGGGGGCCCTGATGGTTGGGGCCCCTGAGAGTCTGACGGCCTGAGAGCGGGGGCCCCTGATGGTTGGAGTTCCTGATGGTTGGGGCCCCTGAGAGTCTGACGGCCTGACAGCGGGGGCCCCTGATGGTTGGAGTTCCTGATGGTTGGGGCCCCTGATGGTTGGGGGCCCTGATGGTTGGGGCCCCTGAGAGTCTGACGGCCTGACAGCGGGGGCCCCTGATGGTTGGGGGCCCCTGATGGTTGGGGCCCCTGAGAGTCTGACGGCCTGAGAGCGGGGGCCCCTGATGGTTGGGGCCCCTGATGGTTGGGGCCCCTGAGAGTCTGACAGCCTGAGAGCGGGGGCCCCTGATGGTTGGAGTTCCTGATGGTTGGGGGCCCTGATGGTTGGGGCCCCTGAGAGTCTGACGGCCTGACAGCGGGGGCCCCTGATGGTTGGAGTTCCTGATGGTTGGGGCCCCTGATGGTTGGGGCCCCTGAGAGTCTGACGGCCTGACAGCGGGGGCCCCTGATGGTTGGGGGCCCCTGATGGTTGGGGCCCCTGAGAGTCTGACGGCCTGACAGCGGGGGCCCCTGATGGTTGGGGCCCCTGATTACTGGTGAATTTCTGTCGTGCTCACAGGCAGACCCCGGAGGACCTGCTGGCTCCTTGCGGCGACTCAACCTCGCTCTGGCTGTCGGTTCGGGTTCCGACCCTGCCGGTCAGAACCTGGGGTTCTGCTGAACACTGCGTCGCAGCGCCACCTTCAGGCCGAGTCCGGATGGTGTCCTCCAGACGTGTGTCTGAGGTCCAGGCAGAGTCTCCGAGTCGCACTTTCTCTGCTCACAATCAAAACAAGGAAGAGGAGCTTTCAGCGCCGAGCTCCACACCCTGACAGAGAAACCGGAGCGGGACGGGCCTCGCCCAGAACCCTGCTGACAGCTCTGGAACATCCAGAACCAGAACTCGGATCATTACAGACTCACAGAGGCGAAGCTTCCTGAGTTAGTCTGAACCAGTTTGAACCAGTTCAAACTTGGTTCCACAGAAAGTTCTGCTGTGATCCGGATCATTAACCCACTTTCAGTGGGTCTGAACCGATGGGTCTTTCAGAAAGTTCTGGTCCAAAGCAGCAGAGGTGAGAAGTGGAGGAAGCTGACCGAGCAGACCGTCATGCTGCCAGGAGTCTCGGGGCCGGGCGTGAAGAAGGCGGGCTGAGGTCCGACTGAGCCCGGAGATGTTCTGGGACAACGGATGAAGATGATGATGATAAGTTCAGAACTCAGGAACATTTCCTGATTTTGGGAGGAAGAGTTTCTGGCCCTCCTCCTCCTCCCCCGCGTCCTTCTGTTCAGACTTCCACTAATATCAGATCTCAGACCAGCGCAGACGTGCAGCGCAGACGTGCAGCACTCTGCGTCCTCAGCAGGGAGGGGGGCCTCAGCTGTCATCGCTCCAGATGAGGAGCCATCAGCAGCAGATTTCCTACCAGCCAATCAGGCCTTCAGTTCCCCATGATGTCATCGTTGGTAATGTTTGGACTGGAAGCATCCTGCTGATAAGGAACCTCTGCTGGGTTTTTCTGCCCTCAGCGGCGTCTGCAGGAAGTGGTCAGGTGCTTTCAGGAAGTTGAAAGACGGAGCCTCTGAGAAGTCATGAGCCTCGGTTTGAAGCTGAGCGGCGACACGACGCTCCGACGACGTTTCAGTGTCGCTGCAGGAAGAGTCGAGTGCAGCGCTGCAGGTCAGAAACCTTCCACCATGCCTTCTCGTCCCTGCGGAGTCCAGACTGCACTGGTTTAACTGGTGCATCACCTGGTTTGGACCTGCATCTGCACACCTCTGGTCAGTTTCCACCAAGCATCAGCAGCAGAACCCCACCCCACAGGGGAGCATGGTGGTGGCAGCATCATGCTCTGGGGTCACGTTTCCTTTCTGATGCCTGTGAGGCCGAAGATGAATTTTCTCTTTCAGCGTCACAGTGAACCGGACTCCAGAACTGAACCGGAGTCCAGAACTGAACCGGAGTCCAGAACTGAACCGGCTGACGACGAGGCGTCCTCAGTCTGAGATCTGGAGACCTTCTGGAGACAGAGGTTCTGTGGAGGACTTGATCTGACCCGGACCGGGTCTGAATCCGTTATCAAGTCGTTCTTCCCTTTGGTGTGGACCCTGATCTGGTTTTACCTTTAGTTTGTCTGATTCGGACCTGGGTTGGGTCCGGTTTCCGCCTGTGGTTTACTTCGTTTGGACCTGGCTTTTCCCTGCTTTGTTTTTGAGGAGCTGGATCCGGTTTGGACTTGTTTGGACCAGGTGCTACCTGCCTGACCTTTCTGGGTTTTTACGGTTGTGGAAGAAGTTCTTGGCTGCATCAGGTCCATTTCATGTTCGGTCTGTACCAGTGGACGGCTTCAGTGACTGAGCCGGGTCACGTGACCTGGAGAACCTCAGAGGAACCAGAAGCTTCAGTCGGGAGACCCAACAAGAACCGGGACAGATGCTGGAGTCTGAGCAGCTGGAACCAGAACCATCAGGATCCAAGGATCCTCAATGCAGCGGTTCTCTCACCGGACTCTGTGTTTCAGGCCGTTGAGGAGAAGCCGCTGGTTCAGCTCGGGGGCGGGGTCTCCAGTGGTTCCGATCGGATCTCAGACAGAACCAGACCGGCTCATCGGTTCTGATCTTGTGCCCACTCTGAAACGCTCCAAACAGCCGGACCTCCTCTGTTGTTGCAGGAGCTCCAGAACCAGAAGAACCTCTTCACA
The DNA here is from genome assembly GCA_014839685.1 of Anableps anableps. Classification (NCBI taxonomy): domain Eukaryota; kingdom Metazoa; phylum Chordata; class Actinopteri; order Cyprinodontiformes; family Anablepidae; genus Anableps; species Anableps anableps. The sequence goes on along the minus strand of CM026087.1, from coordinate 712,496 downwards.
GACTCCGGACCTTCCAGCAGGAGCTCTGGCCGCGCCTCGCACTTCGCTTCCAGCCTCCTCTTCCTCACACGTGTGGAGCTGACCTCTGACCCCCCTCGGACTGAAAATAAACCTTCGGGGTCTGAATGAACACGTGCTGCAGCTGGAGCTGTGAGCGCACAGAAAAGTTTGCACGCTCCAGAACTTTTCCACATTTATTCCGCCCAGAACCCAGAGTAGATGCCACACTAAATCTGAAAAGTGTGGCGTACATTTATACCCAGCCCCTTCCCTCTGACGGACCTAAAGGAAGCAGATCCGGATCGTTTCATCCCCGAAGCGACTCGGGCTCGGTTCTGTTCAGAGCTACAGCTGCGACCGCGGTTAAAGGCTCGCCGATTTATTTCTGGGTTTTTGGGTTCTGAATGCTCTGTCTGGAGGGTTTTATGACCCTGAATGAGCAGAACCCCTGCAGAGCTTCAAACAGAAAGCCTCTCGGATCCCCGTGAGCAGCAAACGGTCCGGGAGGAACAGAACCGGGACCATTAACCCCACCATAATGAGGACTGGGTCCAATTAGGAGCCTCTCCGCCTGAGAGGACGGAGAACAAACGAGCATCTGTGACAGGCTGCCAGCCAATGAAAACAGCCCAAATCAGAACCACATGCACATCAAGAGGGTCCACTTCCTGCTCCCTGACCGGGGGTGCAGAGGCAGCCAATCAGCTGTCAGCTGGAGTCACACCGCCGCGCCGAGCTTCACTGTAAAGAAGCTAAACTTCCTGAAGAAACCATAAATTCATTACTCCATGGTTTATTCACCAAATAAAATAATAACTGAATAAAATAAAATCCTGTTTTCATCAGCAGCCCTAAGAGGAGACGGGTCGGTCGTTGGTTCTGTTCTGGACTAATCTGGACCTTCAGAGATTTGAAGTTCAGGAACAGGATGAAGTTTCTCCTCAGTCTGGTTCTGTGACGGTCTGGATCGGGTCGCCTCACTCCGACTCACAGGCTGCAGACCAGAACAGCGTCCGGAACCGGATCTGAGGAGGAGCAAAGAGGTCTTCAGGAGGAACCAGGACCCAGACCCAGAAAGGTTCAGAAGAACCAGAAGACGAAAAGCAGGAAACATTTCAGAGGAATCACAGGATCCAACAGAACTCCGCTCGGACCTGGAACTCACTGCGGTTCCTCACCCTGCGGGCCAGATCCTCTGCAGACCTTCGGATCAGAACCGGCGGCTGAGCAGCAGAAACTGTTGGTTCTGTACTGACACATCAGCCACCCGATGACGACCAGTCCGACTCCAAGAGAGCAGAACTTCAGAACATCAAACTCATCCTCCAGGCTCGTCCTGGTTCTGGTTCTGGTTCTGTTCTGAGGACCAGCAGTCCACCTGAGGAACCGGATCCAAAGAGTCCTGATGCACAGTTCCCCAAACTGCAGCTTCCAGAACCGCAGATCTGTTCTGTGCTGATTGATTGGACCTTCCTGTGTGCGGCCCAAGAAGCAGGAACCAGCCATCCAGCAAGGGTCAAAGCAGGATCACGTTCCGGGTCTGTTAAAGGTTCTACGGGCCGGGCCCAAAGAACGTTCCTGCAGAACCTCCTGTTGCTCTGGTCACAGAAAGGTGAGGGTGTTCTCCAAACCCTCCAGAACTCCAGAGGGTTCTCGTCATGGTTCTGCTCCCCTGTCTGCTGAATCCGCTCTGGGTCGGCCTGTTGGAACAGGCCTCCGGACAGTGCCGTGGGCCCGGCCGGACCCGCCGGTCCTGCCCGAACCTCCGGACGACGCAGCTGTGTCTGGAGCAGGCCCAGCGAGCTCGGACGGCCTCTGCAGGCGCGGAGGGAAGGCCCTTCAGGACTCTGCTGGGCGGCGCCGGCGAGCCTGGCGGCAGGAACCTGGGCCGGACGTTTCCTGACGCCTCAGACTGAACCACGACAGCTGCCTCGCAAAGGAAACCGCTCGGAGAGCTCCAGAACCTCCAGAATCAAAGCCGCCGGTGCCGACTGAAACCGGATCCAGGCCGAAGAACGGGCCGAGCTCGTCGTGAAAGCTGAGCTCCTGATTCTAACGGTTTGGAGCCATAAAGTGGACCGTGAATCCAGCCCGGCTGCGCCGGGCCGATGGCTTTTCCAGCCCGGCTTTGATCCGGCTCATCTGCCCAGTCTGCCCACACTTTCCCAGCAGCCGGCCAGCTGCCTGGGCCCAGACGATCCTCCCCGGCTCCGGCATTCATCCCAGATGCTTTTATCAGCTGTTCAGTGGGACTCCTCAGCCGGTCCAAACGACCTAACGTCCATCGGACGGAGCGGTTCTGTTGTCTGTCGGGTGAACCGCCCCCCACCGTGGTGCTTGGTTCCACCACAGGGAGCCGTGGGGCCCCTGCTGCTTGCTCCTGTGGAGTTCAGCAGAGCTAGAGGCAAACAGGAAGGCGGGTTTTCTTTCCGATCAGAACATCTGAGCTTATGATCCCGCTTCCACCCCTGCCGGTGGCGCCGAGGATCGGGGCTGATTTCAGGCCGAGACGCAGGGCAGGAAAGCCATTTTGTGATTCTGAGATTAGAAACAGATAAAGTCAGAATCCCCCCCCAACCACACACACACACATGATTCTGAGATTAAACTCATAACTCAGAGTTTTTTCTCCAAGTTCTGAGATTAACGCCAGATTTCAGACGTTTAGTGCCCCAGTCGCCTGTCATGGTGACCCTCCTGCATCTTCACCAACTTCCTGGATTTCGTCTCTAATTCCCGCTTCTTCCACGAGAGCCGGTCCATTTCCAGCCGACGGCTTCGGGTCATCTCGCGTATGTTTGATGAGCATCGAGGTTGATGGCCACTGAATGACATTCAGGCTGAATAATGAGCAGCTCAGCTGGTGACCTCTGACTCACGACTGCTCTCTGTCTGCTCGCATTAAGGCCGGCGGCCGGCAGAAGGTCACCGCCTGTTGATGAGACCATCAGGACGTCACCCCAGGAAGCTGCTGGGAACCATCCCGACCACCCTGGAACTGGAGCCCATCTGCCGCGTCCCAAAGTCAGAGCGTCCCGGCGGCTTCCTCGATCCGGAGCTCCTGGATCCGCAGCTCCTGGATCCGGGGCGCCTGGATCCGGGGAGCCTGGATCCGGGGAGCCTGGATCCGCGGCTCCTGGATCCGGGGAGCCTGGATCTGGGGCGCCTGGATCCGGGGAGCCTGGATCCGGGGAGCCTGGATCCGGGGCGCCTGGATCCGCGGCTCCTGGATCCGGGGCGCCTGGATCCGGGGAGCCTGGATCCGCGGCTCCTGGATCCGGGGCGCCTGGATCCGGGGAGCCTGGATCCGGGGAGCCTGGATCCGCAGCTCCTGGATCCGGGGAGCCTGGATCCGGGGCGCCTGGATCCGCGGCTCCTGGATCCGGGACGCCTGGATCCGGGGAGCCTGGATCCGCGGCTCCTGGATCCGGGGAGCCTGGATCCGGGGCGCCTGGATCCGGGGAGCCTGGATCCGGGGAGCCTGGATCCGCGGCTCCTGGATCCGGGGCGCCTGGATCCAGGGCGCCTGGATCCGGGGAGCCTGGATCCGGGGAGCCTGGATCCGCAGCTCCTGGATCCGGGGAGCCTGGATCCGGGGAGCCTGGATCCGGGGCGCCTGGATCCGCGGCTCCTGGATCCGGGGCGCCTGGATCCGGGGAGCCTGGATCCGCGGCTCCTGGATCCGGGGCGCCTGGATCCGGGGAGCCTGGATCCGGGGAGCCTGGATCCGCAGCTCCTGGATCCGGGGAGCCTGGATCCGGGGCGCCTGGATCCGGGGAGCCTGGATCCGCAGCTCCTGGATCCGGGGAGCCTGGATCCGGGGCGCCTGGATCCGGGGAGCCTGGATCCGGGGAGCCTGGATCCGGGGCGCCCCGCGGCTTCCTGATTGGGTTCCAAGCGCTCATATTTTCTGTGGAAGCTGTGCTGAGGCGGGGCGGTGTGACCTGGATCCTGGACTAAGCGCTTCCTGCAGGAGTCGTTGAGGGGAAGCTGTGAAGCGCCGCCGCCACGAGGCATCTGTTTACTGGAACACTCGGCCCCTCAGGGCTGCTTGTAGCTGTGATGAAGATGAGGTGTGAAAAGATGACGAGCTGCTGCTGGTGGCATTTAAGCTCTCCTGCAGAGTCGAGGTTGATGAGGAGAAGTTTTACTCTGTGTAAAACAAACCAGCTGGAATCCAGTCCGACCAGTAGACTCCGCGTGCTGGTCTCTGAAGGCCTCCTTTAGGTCCTCAGCCCCGTGCGAGGCGAGCTGGGCCCGAGTCTGATCCAGACGTCAGCAGCAACGAGGCAGGATCGAGCTTCTGTGGCTGGGGGGAGCCTGCGTGAAGTCCTGGGAATGGTTCTGGGTGGGATGGACCGGACTCGGTGTCGGGACCTCATTCATCCAGCTTCCACCAGTCCAGAAGCCGCAGAGCAGAAACATTCAGACTGGTCTGGAAACTGGCCGCAGTTCCTCCGGAGGAGCTGGCGTCTCCTGGTGAATCCCCCTCAGCGACGCCTCATCCCCACCAAGCACATGGAGACAGTAGAAAGGAACAACGTTAGTTTAAACAGGAAGAAACCAGCAGAACCAGAACCAGGCTGGATGTGAGCCACCATCTGCTGTGACAGCAATCAGACGCTGCGAAACCCACAGCGTTGGCCCAGGGGCGCTTTCTACGGGAGAAGACTCTGAGTCATGAAGCTAACGAGAGGACAAAGAAAGACAAACCGAAACGGTGAGATCAGAACCTCCGCAGGCCTCAAACTGAGACGGCTCAGAGCTTTAGATGTTTCAGAGCCGGTGGGGGGGGGCCTCCCTGCTGTCTGCGTGAGTCAGGATTCTTCCTGGAACCGGTTCTGGTAACTGTGTGGGAGGCGCTGAGCTCACGGTCCAACATTCTGCTGACGAAGCGTTAAATTACCGTCGGCAGCGTCGCGGGCCGGAGTTCATGGAGATTCATCAGCGTGTGTTTAAAGGGCCAGTATCACGTAAAATCCTCTCTTCTGAGCTTCCCATCCTGTTCTCATGTTATTCCTGCAGCGCTGCTTTGATTCTTTCATGCATGTTTGAGAAATCCTTTAATCTCCATGGCAACCATTCAGCTGTGCAAAGCGCCTGGACCGAGCGCCGCCTTCGAGACGCAGCTCTTCCTCGGAGCTGCGGTTTCTAAGCTTCCATCTCACAGAGGCCCCCTCCCCCACGACTCCCCCACTCATCTCCTTCAGACTAGCCAGCAGCAATTAGCAAACACCTGGCAGAGCTGCGCATCTGCTGAGCTCATTATATGAGCTACTTCTCAGTGAAACACTGATAAAACCATTGTTAAAGGGTTACTAGAGGAGCACTGTTGTAATGACTTCCTGAAGGCAGAGTTTCAGAAAGAACAGGAGTTTCTTAAAGAGACAGAGGCCCAATTTCAAGGTGTTAAATTCCAAAGTCAAACCTCTTTTCAGTCAGATTTGATATTTACAGCATTTTTATGACGAAGGTCGCAGTTTCTGGACTGTTGCTGTAAATGAGTCTGTGTGGCTGGAAAACACACGATACTGAGTTCTTCCAGCTCAGACTGGAGCTGAAACCTGGGTCAGAACCAGGCTCACAGAGGTCCAAACACCCCCCCAATACCTGGTTAAATGTCCCGACCGCTACAAGCTTCTAGCTGATTTGGACCTGATGAAGTTCAGTTAAATGGGTCGGGTTTATCCATTCCAGAACCAGTCTGGATGTGTTGGAAGACCCAGCTGTGTCCAAGTGGAAGGATAATGGATGTAACCATCCTCTTCCGTTGTTCCCTCCACTTTTTGCACTGCCACAGCCCCTCAGCATGATGCTGCCACCACCATGCTTGACCACCTGGACTCACTGTCTTCAAACAACTCGACTTTTGTGCGACCCTCAAACGTCTCGCTAGAAGACAACGAGCTTGTCCAGGTGGACGGCTGTAGGTCCATGTTGATGTGAAACTGGCTTCGCTGTGGACGAACCTCCTGGTGTTCCAGCGGTTCCCAGTTCCTGCCTGGATCGAGTCGCCAGTTTGGGTTTTCCTCCAGACTTCGCGGACGCTCCTGAAGCCGTTCGGATGATCTTGAAGCCGTGGGCCGAAGCTGCAGGCTGCACTTTAACAACTTTAACATTCTTCTGAACAACCTGCAGATTATTTGCACTGAAGAATATTCCAAATAATTGAGTTTTCCTAATGTTTATCCCCCTAAATATTCCTGACAAACGTTTTCAGTTTTAATGATGTTCTTATCTGCAGATTCAAGCTGAGACTGTTTCCTCTGCAGAAATCCACAGTGAGCCTTTGTTCTGAAGGGTTTATTTAAACCTCCAACCTGTGATAATCAGAGCCATATCAGGGTGTTTAAATGAAGCCCAGGATCTGCAGGTCCAGAGGAAACGCAGCACAGATCGTCTGGGTGTGAACCAAAGGCTAACATGTCCTTAACCTATCAGGCTGATGAATACTTGGACCGCTCACCTCAGAGCTGCTGTGTTTGTTGGTTCTGCAGAACCACCCTGCAGTCCTTGAAGCGGTTCCAGGTGCTTGGAGAGGCTCGGAGCTGAAACCGAGCTGAGCTTGGAGAAGGAGAAAGCAGAGGAGCTTTAGAAAACGATGACACAGCTGAGAATCGGATAACCCGTTCAGGTGGGAAGGATTTCTCAAGGCTCCTTTACATTTGTTTGACTTGAGTCCTGGAGAGGAAGATGGAGCTGTGGACTTGGGCTGGGAAAATCAGGAGTACCATCATTACCGTGTCATCAGGGGACTCATCAGTTACCGACTGGATGTTCAGGCTGAACAAAAACCACAAAACCTCAGCTTATCGGAGTTACTTTGGAAAAACAGCTGGAAGCAGAAAATCTGACTCTTTGATGAGACAAACGAGGCAGCTGAAGGGGGTTTAACCCGAACCATCATTTCATCTGGTTCGGGGTTTAACTCTTCATTTATCACCATAGCAACCCTTCCCACCTGCTAAGATAGGAGAAATATTGTTAATGTCACATTCAGCGACCATGGACGCGGTTCTGCCCCAGTCCTTCCCCAGCTGGACGAAATGCTCTGCTTTGACCAGCCCCCCGGTGCTTCTGGGATCAAACGTTTGTTGATCAGAGAGTCGGGCGATGATGCCTCATGGTCTCGTGTCCTGAGGTCCTCCTAACTCCGGCTGCAGACCAGCGCCACCCCGGCATGGATGAGCTGAAACAAAACAGGGAGGTAAAGCTATGAAACCAGAACCAATACATACTCAGGCAAATATTACTCTTATATACAATCATATGAAATCTGTTCAATGAAAGCCCAGGATGGACAGTGCTTGAAAACCCTGGAGCTGGGTTGGAAAGCTTTGTCGGCTCCTCCGAGCTCCGTCCCAACACTGAGACCCTGAGCGGCGGCTTTGACCTGGGACGCATGAAGTGTTGAAAGCATCGTTCTCAGCTCTGTTCCTTTCAGCAGCCTTCAGTCTGTGGAACAAACCTTCATTCAGAGCCGGCTTCACTTCCAGCTGCAGCGTCTTGGAGGTGAAGCTAGAATGATCTTTTTATGCTCAGCAGTCATTCATGTTTACAGTCTCTGGCATCCTGACGGTTATTGTAAAGCTCTGACTATCCTCTGAGCGGTTGGCTCTTACAGGTTGTATAAAAATAAATTGGTTTATTGTCGTTAAATTGAAGCTGTAAAGCCAGGAAGTACAAAGGAACCCCAACCCAAGGCCAGATTGTTAAAAAAGTGTTTCCATCCGTTCTCAAAGTGGAGGTTCTGGATGTGAACACAACCTGCATTCTTCCTCCGAGCTGTAAACTCTCCGTGTTTGGCCGCGTTCCATTTTGAAGCATTCAGATGATTAATTATGAGCAGCACAAAAGAGCGAACTCCTCCAAGTCAGCGCTTCCACTTCCAGCATCAATACGTCTTTTCTTCAGACAGAAGCTCTTTATGGAGAAACCACCTCAGCAGGTACTGTTCCCCAATAAAGGAGATGTTTGCCTTGGCTGACTCCTTCTTCCTCTGCAACAACCTCCCTGGGAATGTCCAGGTTTACATGACACAAGGAGGGATCACCCCCCAGCCCAGGCCTTGTCTGAAAGCAGCCGGATGCAGAGAAATGTTCCTGCGTGGAAGGAGAGGAGGCTTCAAAGAGCGATTTATACCCGGAGTATCAGAGCCGACCACCCGCAGCGGAGCCCTGACCCAGAGCTGCTGAACAAACAGCACAGAACGACTTGACTCTGCAGCGAAAGGCTCAGTCACTGCGCTGTCCAGCGCTGCTGTCTGACTCCAGCTTACACTGGTTTCTCTCTCATGCCTCCCAGTAGGGCTGGCCGATAAATTCATTTTATCCATTCATCGGATTTTTTACTTTCTGAAGATTTTGTTTTTGGAAAATCAGGATTTTTTTCCACCAGTGCGCTCTTTGTGCTCCCAGAGCTCAGAGTGATGTCAGCGCGCCCAGGGCGGCCATCTTGTTTGACAAACATGTTTCACAGCTTCTGTTTATTTGGACTTTGAATTCAGGTCCGCGTTACGCCAAAATACAGGACCAGGCTAAAAATGTTGACGACTATAAAGTCACGATGTTAAAAGAACACAGTAGTACGAGAATACAGTCCGAACACTAGCAGAATAAAGTCGTAATATCTGGAGACTGAGAACTCCAACATGGAAAATAACAAGTAAAGAATTATTCAAATTTTCTTCTCATCGAAGCGGAGGACGAGAGCTGACCTGAAGTTTCACTGTGAAAATCTGACGTTTCTCATGTTGGATACGAACCCAAGGAAACAGAAGAAAAACAGAAACAATAACCTGAAGATGTTTTAGAGCATTCAGACGGACGGATGGTTGGATAGAAGGATGCATGGATGGACGGTTGGATGGCTGGATGGAAGGATGGTTGGATGAACATCAGAACCCCTCTTCTGATTTGCATCAATTTTGTCCATTTGTTTGGTGAAACAAATGGATGAAACCTGAATCAGAACCAGTGTACCCTGAACCAGTGAACCTAGATCCAGTTAACCCCAAACCAGTGAACCCCAGATCCAGTGAGCCCCCCGACCCAGTGAACCTCTGAACCAGTGAACCCCAGACTCGGTGAAACCTAGCCCCAGTGAACCCAGACCCAGTGAACCCCTGACCAAGTGAACCGAGACCCAGTGAACACCAGGCCCAGTGAAACCAAACCCAGTGAACCCAGACCCAGTGAACCCCAAACCCAGTGAACCCCAGGCCCAGTGAAACCAAACCCAGTGAACCCAGACCCAGTGAACCCCAAACCCAGTGAACCCCAGGCCCAGTGAAACCAAACCCAGTGAACCCAGACCCAGTGAACCCCAAACCCAGTGAACCCCAGGCCCAGTGAACACCAGGCCCAGTGAAACCAAACCCAGTGAACCCAGACCCAGTGAACCCCAAACCCAGTGAACCCCAGGCCCAGTGAAACCAAACCCAGTGAACCCCAGACCCAGTGAACACCAGGCCCAGTGAAACCAAACCCAGTGAACCCAGACCCAGTGAGCCCCCGACCCAGTGAACCCAAACCCAGTGAACCTCTGAACCAGTGAACCCCAGACTCGGTGAAACCTAGACCCAGTGAACCCCAAACCAGTGAACCAAGATCCAGTGAACCCCAGGCCCAGTGAAACCAAACCCAGTGAACCCAGACCCAGTGAACCCCAGACCCAGTGAACACCAGGCCCAGTGAAACCAAACCCAGTGAACCCAGACCCAGTGAGCCCCCGACCCAGTGAACCCAAACCCAGTGAACCTCTGAACCAGTGAACCCCAGACTCGGTGAAACCTAGACCCAGTGAACCCCAAACCAGTGAACCAAGATCCAGTGAACCCCAGGCCCAGTGAAACCAAACCCAGTGAACCCAGACCCAGTGAACCCCAGGCCCAGTGAAACCAGTGCAGATGAAGGATCCGGCGCTGAGACCAGACCCAGACTGCTCTGGTCCTCCTGGTCTTCGGGACCCTTCAACGCTGGAGAAGCTTTGATCAACATTCCTCTCCGTCGGCTCCTCACCCTGACGTTCCTCTGATTCCGGCCGGATCACCGTCTCAACACCATGAAACCCAAACACTGAAACTGGATCTGACCCAGTTTCCCATGTTCCCACTGGAAGGCATGGAAGGAGCTGGGAAAACAAAGGATTCTGCTGATGAAGATGAAGAGGAGCGAGCGCCGGGTGTTTCCTCCTCCGAGCTCGGGACCTTCGGCCGCTGTCATCGCACACCGAGCAATGGTTTCACTGGTCCGCTCCGACTGCTACGCCTGCCACGATGACAAAGTGTCCCAGAAATTATTGCCATAAACGATGATGTTGTTGTTTCGAGACAATTTCCAACTAACATATTGATAATGACATCATCATGCACATTCGCCCGCTCAGACTAACCAGCTTTAATTTTAGAAAGAACATCATCACTATTATTTAATTTTCCATTTTTATTTCCAATCTTATTGTTTTATTATTTGCTATAATTTCATTTATTTATTTCTCATTTTTTGTATTTATTTAGTAATTTTTTATTTACCATCAACTTTTTTATTATGCATTTTTTCCATATTCTGTATTTATTTAGTACATTTTTTAGATTTACCATCACTTTTTTCCTTCTGTTTTCTTTTTTCCATATTCTGTATTTATTTAGTAATTTTTAAAAATATTGTAAATATCCAAAATAAAACACGACAACCAAAAACATTAACTACAACGTAAATAAAACCACAAACAACCGAAACCAGAAATAAAACTGTAAATGTGGGTAAAAATATGAATCACCAGAGTGGAAATGCTGGAGCTCGTTTTAATTTGTCGTGGCTGCTTGTTGCGACCTACAGATCTACTGGCCTGCAGGTGGGCCGCCTTTCAGAACCAGCTTAGAGAAGAACTGTTCTGGATCAGTTCTCCAGAACCCTGACTGGTCAGAGTGGATCTGATGGGATGCTTTCAGAACCTCCAAGCAGCAGGGGTGGCCGGGCTGGACCAGAACCAAGCTGGGCTGCAGCCTCAGAGATGCTGAATGGTTGTAGGATGTGATTCACAGATTGGCTCTGGGAAGCTGCTGCATCAATGTATCTACTGTTCTCCATGTCAGCTTGGACCGGCGCGGCCACCCGCCGCTCGCCAGCTCGATGACATCAGCGGCTGAATAATGCAAGCCCCGCCCTAAAGCTGGAGCGCCTTGCTTTAGCTCTGAATCACTGCAGCCATTATGAAAAGCTGAAAAAGTGCATTCATGCCTCGTTCCCCTCCAGAACCTGACATCCTTTTTCCACTCGCTCCACTCTGCAGAGTTCACACATCATCAGCTCCACGCCGGCCGCCCCGCAGCCAATCGGAGCCCTGCTTTCATTCCGATGGAGGAGCTCCATGTTTTCAGATACTGGGAACAGCTGCAGCAGAGATGGAGGAGAGGAGGAGAAGATTCAGATCAGCCAAGATGAGGGGAGGTCTGCCAGGATGGGTTGGAGGGCATGAAGCATCTGACCTGAGGGAAGACCAGAGAAGGTCCAGGCTGATGACGTCTGGAGAGAGCCCTGCTGCAGAAGAGCTGAGACTGGGGGGGAGCTTCTCCTTGCAGCGGGACGACCACCCTAAACATCCAGCCAGTGTTATTATTTAGATCAAAGCAGATTCATGGGTTAGAACAGCCTAGTCAAAGTCCAGACCTGAATCCAACAGAGAATCTGAGGCAAGACTTGACGTTCTCGGATGTTCTTCATCCAATCTCACTGAGCTCGAGATGTTTAGTAAAGAAGAATGGGTGAAAGCTCTGCAGCCGGAGGAGGTTCTGCAAAGTTCTGACTCAGGAAGGCTGAATATAAATGCACACCGCACTTTTCAGATTTTTATCGCTTAAAGATGTTGAAAACCAGGAAACTTTTCCCATCAATCCCAGTTGGAATACTTTGGTCTTAGCAAGCATCTCCTGCAGCCAGGAGATGAAGCTGTGGACCTTGAGTTAATGAGCAGTAACCGGGTCGGGTCCTGCTGAGACGGGACAGAACCTGAAGAGGTTCTTCTTCTGCTTCTTCTTCTCTGGTTTTCTGTCACTGAGGCGAATGTTTCAGCTGCTCTTTGTCCGGCCTGAAGGTGAAACGCCGCCTCCATCCTTCTGGACAAACACCAGATCGGGTCTTGGTTCTGGTCCAGCAGGGATCTGGGCCGCAGCCTTTGAAGAGGAGGAACTAACACCGGCGCTCCGACGGCTGTTTGTCTTCTCATCGCTTTAATCCAGACTCTCTCTTCATCTCTGATCCTTACAACAACACGGCTCTCCGCAGCAATAAATGCAAGGCTTGGGTTTCCGTCTGCGCTGCCAAGCTCCACAGTCAGGCCTGGGGCCCCCGGGGGCCCGCTGTTTACCCTCAGGGCGTTCACCTGCTGGAGTTAGATATCATCTCAGATGGAAGATCTCCGAGCAGCAGCTGATGGTTGTTGATGAGTCACGGCTGAGCGAGGAGATGGTTTCAGATTCACGGTGGGACGGAAAGCTGACCTGGGAGCAACCTGGAAGATGGGAGTTACGCCCTTTAACCTCCAGGCCCTTCACATGAGGGCCCCGAGCTCTGAGCCTTTAACTCCGGGGCCCCTTTAATATCATAGCAGGTATGAAAGACTAACTGAGCCCAGACGTGAAAACGGGCTGATCAGCCGGGCTGCAGGAGCAGCTGTGGGACGGTCGGGAATGATGCGGCAGAAACCTTTGGGGGCGGAGCCACAAATGTTCCCTGGGGGGCCCGACTGGGACCGGGGCTGTTGTAAACGATTAGTTTAGTAATCGAGTAATCCATCTATTATTCTGGCGATTAATAGAATAAAAATTTGACCAAATAAAATATTGGTAAGTTCTGCCATAACAGTAGCATTCATATTGAATACCAATATCGGCCCAAATTTTCATTTGTTCATCCCTAACTGTAACTTTTCTGTAACTTAGAAAATTAACCTGCAACAATTTTTCAAGTCAACCTGGACAAAAATTACACAAAAATCTGAAATTATATTAAATTTAATATTGAAATGAAACAGAAGCAGACTGACACTTTAAAAGAAAAAGAGAATACTCCAGTCTTTATGCTTTCATCTTCAGTCGGTTTTATAGATGAACTCTCACTTTGCACAGCCTTTTGTAGCTTCTGTGTCCATGTTTGCGACGATCTCTGGCACCTTCGTCAAACACAGAAAAACATGCCAGCTATGCCCACGCTGCGCTCCGCCACTGGGATGATGGGAAATTTATTTTCCGGTTCGTCCATAAAGCTACTCTTGCGCTCAGCATCAGCTGCAGCCGCTGTGCTCCGTCTATCTGCAGGCGTCTCCGCTCCACCTGTCTTCATTCACCCGCCGCGCACTTCGCCGGCGTTCGCTCCGAACCGCCACTAGGCAGCAGGACGACGTCCAATTAAAGAAAGGCTGTCATATTCCACGCATCACGCCAGTTGATTTAAGGATGCCTACTGGTCCCCTAAAAAACGATGAAAACACGCACATGTCTGGGGAAAAGAGAACGTTTGGTCTCCTTATGTCGTGCTAATAGCACTTAGCATTCGTCAACAACTCGTTGGCGGAAGTGAGAGCGTTGCGCCACACTAATAATTATCCGTCTGACACACGTAGCGCTAAATAGTAAAACAATTTAACGAAGCTTCGAGGCAGATAATTTGCCTTGAGGAATTTTAATTACCGAGTACTCGAGTCATTCAGTGAATCCTTACAGCCCTAGTGTGGGACCGTTGCTCACTCGGGTGGCCAACAACTGATCGCCGCCACTTCAGAGCACAACGTCCATATTTTCAGAATAATCCACTAAAGATAGATGATATTTTCTGGAAGGTCCTGCTATATTAATAAACATAGGAGTATATTAATACTATCGCTGCTGCCACCACCTGTTTTGGAGGGGAACTGCTCGGTCCAGAGGCGCTCTGTTGGTGAGTTCCCGCCCCATGGGAACAGCCAATCACTTGGCTGGCGGTGGGGCGGCACTGATAGGCCCCGCCCCCTGCTGTTGGGCCATTTCTGTCTGGATGCTGTGGATCAGTGGATGACCTGAAGGATGGATCTTCTCTGATGTTTCACAGACCTTAGAAGCATGAAACTGTTTTCATTCCCAACAGAAACTCTGGAGATGCAAGCGCCTCGCGTTCGTTTCCGTCTAAAAGAACCTCCAGCCTGAAGCTGTTTGAGGCCTGCAGCAGTTCTGTGGTTGGTTCTGAAGACCCGAACACATCCACCTGTTTAGACTTTCTGTCGTTTACTGACAGATGACTGAACTTTCCTCATAAACAGCCGGACGCAGCAGAGCAACCCCTCTGCTTCCACATCTGCTCAGGAAAACGATAAACACCAAAGCTTTCCTCCAGCTGGAGGAATGTTCCCGTTGTTTTCCAGAAGATCCGTTTATTTGAAGAAGTGTCATCAGGAAGAGAGAGTCCAAACAAAGGCCGAGGATGGTCTGTGGGCTACCTGCCTGTCAGGGTCCAGACAGAGGCGTGGGTGGAGGTTTGGGTCAGAGCGAGGTCTGGGGAGGGTGTCCATGTTTATGATGCCACCCAGAAGACTTGCATAGACATCCCAACGCCTGCATCGTTCCTGAAGGCAGCATGAGAGAAGCTGAACCTGCACAACCAGAACTGGACCTGTGTTAGATTTAGCTTTGGTTCAGAGATCCGTTCAGAACGCTTCACCGTCATGGATCAGAGAACGTCCCACTGGCTGGATTATACCTGGAGACGAGCTACGTTAAGGTTCATCAGAGGTGGAAGTCCACACCAACCGAATCCACACCTTCAGTACCACAGGGAGGCCCAAACCCAACACCTCGAACTCACTGTTGTGTTCCTGCATTAAAAGGACCAGCAGGACTCTCCGTCAATGCCAGATTGTCAACCCTCCTTAAAGTGAGCTCCCCTTGAGGCCCAGAGCCTCCTGCCTGGATCTTACCTTCAGAACCAGAACCAGAAGCTTCATCCTGGGTCATCGTACCCTCCATGAGTCAGGTTCTTCTGAGGGACAGAAAAGCAACAGATGATGTGGCTGTAGAGAGGCTAGAAGAGTGCTGGATAAACCCAGTACCACTTAGCCAGAACAACTGCTCCTGGGTCCGCCTCTGCATCGGGATCTAATTAAACCATCTCAACACTGAATGCAGCCAGCTGGACCCAGATCCAGAATAAAAACCCAGATTAATTGGTGTTTTGTTGCTGGTTGCATCTCTTCAGTTTAAAACGAAACGTGTCGAGTGTTCAGACAGGACAGGACTCTGGTCTCTGGACCCATCCTGGTTGGGTTCTACAGAATCTGCTCTTGCTTTTGGTCGTTGGTTTCCTCATTCATGTGATTTGGTTTCTGTTTTAGAGTTCTAGTTCTGTGTCATCCTCCGGTACTCCCCCTGGTTATCCTCAGAACACCTGTGCCTTGTTAACCTACCTGCAGACTCTCAGGTGGTCCATCCCAGAGGACGTTCTCCTGATCTTTCCTTGATCTTCATCCAGGACTCAGCTTTGTGTTTGCTCTTTGATGATATGTTGAAATGTTTCTGGATGCTCTGCTTCTGTAGCGTTTTTACTTCTATTGTTCCTGGGAATAAAGCATTATTTCGGTCCCTCCCCCCAGCCTATTGAGCCCTGTGATTGGTTCTCTGAGTGAACCAATCACAGGGCCCGCAAGGATCATCCCTTCTGTTTCAGAGAACCTCAGGAAGCAGACGTCCCATCTGTCACATGACTGACCTGACTCTCTAGAATCTCTTCTTATTGGACCAAAATTGGAAACAAACGGAACCAGAAACCGATTATAGCAGTGTGATGGGTCCATTGGGTCACCTCTGACTCACTCCTGAACGCTTTTCTGCTTGTTTTTTCTTTTCCTGTTGGGACTTCGGTAGCGTTTCCTCTGATCCCTGACTGATGGGAATATCTGACATACTTTGACCTTTTTGTCCCTCAGCAGCTTCCTGGGGCGTCCTTGCCTCATTAAACGCCTCAAACAGCTCACCTTCTATTTATAGGAGCTTTTGTTCCCAGTCGGCTGAGCAGATGTGTTTCCTATCCAGACGACTCCAAGTTTCTGTTAAAAGAAACAGAAACAAGCATAACTTCTCAGAACCAGGACCAGAACCTGCATCCTCTGGTCTAAAACTGATCTGTTCAGAAAAAGAACTGTTTCACTTCTGATCAGAGTCAAACAAGCTGTTCAGATTGGACAGAAAGAATCAGTGTAATTAGAACTGTTCAGATTGAACAGTTAATTAGTCTGGATGAATCAGACTAATTAGAACTGTTTGTTGAGGAGGAAAGTGAAAACAGGGATTTTCCTGGATCTGGAGGGAATTAAGCTTCTGAATGAGAAGAATCCAAACTCAGAGCTTTGTTTTATGGTTTTCATCTCCTAAACCACCATGTCCATCTCTGATCTCCAGCTGTGAATTTATCAGGAGGGCGGACACAGATTTCCTGGTCTGGGTTAAATAAATGTGTTTTTTGGTGGATGGAGGGAATATAGAGCTGGGAGAGGAGATGGTTCTTCTTGGTTTTCTGAAATATCATCTTCCTGGCTCCACTCAGCACCAGCAACAGCCTGGATCAGCTTTCCTCTGAATAAATTAATCCTGACTAGGCCTTCTCAGTTTGGTTTTTGAGGGAATGAGTTTGTCCTTTAACTCCATCTGATTATTTTCCTAGAGATAAAAAGCTCCAAAGAAACAAAAGTTTTCCGTTTGTATTCCTGATTTTCCGGGTTTGGTTGTGACTGATAAAATCTCCAGCTGCCTGTCTGTCGTCTCCGTCTTTTCTCACCTTAAAGTCAAACAGCTGCTCATCTGTCAACATGCGGCCACATCTGGCCCACATGTGGATCCGTTCTGACCCGAGCCACGCTCAGTTTTCCTGCTGCTACTCTTTGCAGCTCCTGATCTTAAAGAGCCAGTATCCTGTGCTTTCCAGCCACATAGACTCATTTTAAAGCAACAATCCAGTAACTATGTTCCCTTCAGTTATAAAAATGCTGTAAATATCAAATATGACCTAAAAGAAATTTGACTTTGGAATTTAACGCCTTGAAATTTGGCCTCTGTCTCTTTAAAAATTCCTGCTCTTTCTGAAACTTCGCCTTCAGGAAGTCATTACAACATTGCTCCTCTAACAATGTTTTACCAGCATTTTACTGAAAAGTAGCTCTTCTCATGAGCTCAGCAGATGTGCAGTTCCACCAGGTGTTTGCTAATTGCAGCTGGCTAGTCTGAAGGAGCTAAGTGGGGGGGGTCATGCGGGTGGGGGACTCTGTGAGGCAGAAGCTTGGAAGCTTAGAAACTGCAGCTCTGAGGAGGAGCAACATCTCGAAGGTGGAGCTGTATCCATCCAGGTGTTTTGCACAGCTGAATGGTTGCCATGGAGATTAAAGGATTTCTCAAACAGGCGTGAAAGAATCAAAGGGACACTGCAGGTATGATTTTGATGAGGGAATAACATTCGAACATGATGGAAAGCTTTAAGGGAATGCTAAACGTTAAACTTCCACTCTTTGCTTCTGGTTTCAGTTTGATCTTTTGTTCTTGATGTTGATGCTAAAAATATGACAGATGGACCCAGATTGGATGTTTTCTTAAACAGTGAAAATAAATCCTGGATCCGTTTGTTTTTTTCCCCTAGTGTCCAGGAAAACCAACAACATCTGATTTATTCATGTCAGGCAATATTAAAGACCAAAAACAGCTGACTCTTTAAAAGAAGATATAACATTTTGAAATGAAACACTATTAAGCCAACATTTACCAAAATATCTCGACAGAAACCATATCTCAAATAAACATCTGTTTAAATCAGGCTCATTGCTTATTGATGTAAAAGAAAAAACGAGGTGTCCAGAATGGATCCAGTATTTAAAATAAATACAAGATGATAAAAATGCATTCCACAATTTCAAAATGGAAAGTGTTCTGATACAAGTTAGATTACAAGTACATTCATTTGTATAACTAATGTATAATGATGGATCTTTATAACCCATACTGTGAATCAGACCAGTAGGGGGCAGCATTAGGCTCAGCCAGCCTGCAGCCTGCCGGAAATTATTAGTAGAAGAAGACGCGCATCGACGTTGCTCATCAGCAAAGCAGCGGCGGCAGCTCGGCGCGATAACCCGCGGCTCCAGGCGGCTACTGAGCCGAGAACAGCCCCCGTCTTCACCGAGGGGGGAGAGCTGAAGCGCCGTCAGTCCCATTATGAGGTCTTTAATCGCTTCAGTCCTTGTGTCCTCTCCGGCTAATGTTCAGGTTTGGTCAGAAGCTTCACCGATGGATTTGCGTCCCGGTGGCTTCGTGGAGGCGTTAGCATCGCTAGCATCGCGGGCCTCAAGCGCTTTGAATCCTCCGTCAAAGCGATGCTTGTGTTTAAGGTGACTGATCAACTTTGACGTGTTGAAGGTCTGCTTTTCTCCTCGCTGAACTTTCTTCCAACATTTGCTACACAAAGCCAGCGTATCGTCCTCCCCCGAAGCGCTCTGTTTACCGAGCAGCCGGGCTGCATTCATGCTGCTGGAAGTTACCGGTTTGGGAGTCGTCCTCACCTTTTATGGTTATATTTCTGTTGTTTGCGTGTAACACCCTGGGGTAATTGTTAAATGATTTATTTTAACTATTATTAAAATTATGACCAAATTGTCATGATTTATTTCTAGTCAGAAAGTTGTTTTCTCCAAAAACACAACCCCCGTCACCCGCACCACCGAACCTGTCATCTGACCGACAGGAAGGACGCCATCTTTTCTTGTTATTGGGCCCGTAGTCATCCTGCACCCCGACTATTCACTCTCGGATATTCTTGTTTGTTTTTCCATTGAGACTTTTCTGACATCTTTGTTATGTTATGTAGCTGGGTGCGGTTGAGGCTACCGCAGGCTAGCTGCTAATACACCCTTGCTAGCTCGCTGTTTTGTGTCTGTCACTGGCAGGTGTAAATTATCTCCAGTTGGCTGCATGACGTTAGTCTTCGCCACTGGATCACTTCTGTTGCCAGCTCACACGATGCCACCTGCATTCCGGGCAAAAGAGCTCCGCAAAACTAAATGAAATATGCTATTTTCTTTTCCTTTTGTGATACAGGTCTTAAATCTCATTCATAATGGTATTAAAAAGGTCGTAAATTTGAGTTGGTGAAACCTGCAGATCAGCAAGTGTTGCTAACTGTTGGATTTAATCAGATTGATTCTTAAATCCAGAAAACTCTGCAAGAACGGAGAAATGTCTCCTTTTACCCGCGGCTGTGAACGAGGACAGCGTTTTTCTGCTCAGAACATTTCTTGCTTCACAGCAAGTGAAGTGCAGAACTCCTGGAAGGCTGAAAAATACACAGAACGTGTGTTTTATTTTGAAAAACCCCAGACATGCCCGTGTGCTTCACACAGGAGGAACGATGCTTTTGCAGGATTTATAAACAGCATCTGGAGATATTGAGGTAAAATTATGTGAGCTGATGGGATAAAACGAATCTGACGTTGCTCCTTGGATGTGCGGCTGCAGTGGGAGTCCAGCAGGAGCAACAGAACCAGCTCAGCGTCTCACAAGTGTTTGAAAGCAGCTTCCACTTCCTGTTTTATGACCTCTGTCATTATGGTGAGCCGCAGAAGGCCTGTGGTCGCTCACCGTCTTCCCCCATAATTCATCAGTCCAGGCAGCGGGAGCATCGCAGACTGCTGGGATATTGTATACTGGGAATGCTGTAAATGTCAGGAGTACTCCAAACTGCAGACATTTTCCCTGAACTTTGACCTCAGCTGTGGTGATGATCCTGAAACTAAAACTGGAACAACTGGTTCTGGACCAGTCCAGGTTCATCTGTGATCTTTGGTGTTCCCTGGATGTACTTTTCCGCTTTGATGATCCCGGTGGAACACAGAACCCAGCAGGTTTCATCGTTGGGAGTGGCCGGATTGGGTCTGATTGTTCCGAACACGTCTGAGCAGAACCAGTTCTGGCACCAGTCGTTGGACCGTCCCACCCAGTGAAACATTCCCGTTCCTGTGGGATGTTCTGCTCATGTGGTTCCTCCACCTGATCATTTGGGTTTTCTCTCGCCTCCTTCGGCGTTGACCTGACGTCCAAGTCACCCAGGTCCCCCTCCCTGCAGCTGATTGGTCGGAGGCGCTCGCCAGGAGACCATGCTGTGGTTCCTCGCTGTCTCCATGAGCAGATCCTCTTCGTGTCTGCAGACCACCATCAGCTCTAATGCTGCTAACGAGCATAAACAGAGCAGCTGCTGTGTGATTATGTCATTACCTGAGCCTCTCTCTCAGGTGTGTCGGCTCCAGACAAAAGCTGCTTTCATCCAACCTCGTCATTAAGGACAGCGCCCCCTGCAGGTTGCTCTGATGCCTGTGTTTGTGGCGTTCTCTCCCCATCTGAAAAGTCTTTAATGTTTTGCATTTCCAAGCCTTGTGCTGGCAAACTGCAGATTCCAGCAGTAAGCCTGCATACCTGTCCTCCCTGCAGCCCCACGTCTCTGCTTCAGAGTGTGAGGCCCGCCGAGGGGACCGGAAGTGAGGCTGGAGCCGACGCTGAGCTGATTTACTGCCTGACGAGTCCAGGAGATTTATCTGCAGCTCAGAAACTCTCCAAACTGGCCACCATCACTTCTTCTAGGGAACTCTGAGTAATTATGCCCACACGTGTCCTCTGGCTGCTCAGCCGGCTGGATTTACTGATGTGCTGGAGAAATTCCTCGGATGGAGCCAGCAGGAGACACCAGGAGGAAAGGCAGAGCGAATTTCCTCAGATTTCACTCCACAGCGGCTGTTGGGACCAAACGTTCCCTCACAGATGCAGGAGTAACGTTCTGGGGTGTCTTCAGGTTTCTGGATCCACGTCAGGAAAGACTTGGAAGTCATCCTGAAAGGTTCCTGCCGAGAGATGCTCCCACCTTCTGAGCTGCTCGAAGCAAAGCCTGTGATCTGAGATGTTCAGAGAAGAACGTCAGCCTGAAGCAGATGAAAGACAGGAGAACCCAGGAACCAGAGAAGATGGAGAAATGAAGAGCTGACCACAGGAAGCAGAGTGAGAGCAAAGCAAGCCCAGGTCCAAAGGTTCTGGTTCCGTACTGACAGCAGCTGCTGTTTATCAGAGTTGATTGACTCAGACCGATGATGATGAGCTGCAGGAAACAGCCCGGTTCTGATCCGAGGACAAACCGTCCCTCTGGACCACAGTCTTCAGCAACAGAATCGAACATCAGGACACTTGGCTGAGGTGAAGAACCTTCATGGAGAAGAACATGAAGACGTTTACTGGATGGTCATCAGTCAGTGATGTTCGATGGATCTGAAGGAACATCTGCCTGAGGAACCCAGAGAGGAGCAAACCTCTGAATCCAACGTCCCACAGAGCAAGGAGCTTCATGTAGTCCGAGACAGAAGCACTTCCATCCTGGTCCAGTACGATCCAGCCTGGTCCAGTATGATCCAGCCTGGTCCAGTATGATCCAGCCTGGTCCAGTATGATCCAGCCTGGTCCATCGTGGTCCAGAGAGTCTTAAGCAGTAACCAGTCCAACCATCGGGAGCTTCCTGTGGTCTGGTTTCTGAACCCTGAGGATCGTTGCAGGCTCCCTGCAGGTCAGACTCGGGACTTGTCTCAGATCCTCGGTTCTGTCCAAGCCACTGACTCTGTGACTGTCAGGTTCTTCTGGGTTCTGGAGGTTTGAGCTGCTGACTCTTGTCTTTCAGGCTGTAGGGAACCAACATGGAGAAGTTCTCCTGCTGGGATCAGCTCCGACCTTCTGGTCTCATACTGGTCAGTCTGACTGAACCCTCAACTAGCCAGCTTGAACCCATTTAGTTCCACGTAGAACCATTTTCAGAACCAGGACCCAGTTGCTTCAGAATCCTGGTAGCGTCCATATTTTTATGGGAGAATCTGAGCTTCTACTGGGAAGAGTCAGAGGAAGTCCAACACAAACTTCCCGATGTTCCTCTGGGATTTTATGACAAGCCGACACGAAGTCGAGCCGAACAGGGGAGCTGGAAGGTAACGATGAATGGCTTTAGATGTTAAATCTGAAAAGTGCGGCGTGCCTTTATATTCAGACACCTGAGTCGGGAGTGAGTAGAAGCCCTGTGGTCTCAGGTCTTCTGAGGGTTTCTCCACCAGGCTGAGATTCCAGCTCAGTCAGACTGGATGGAGAACATTTGAGGGAAATCGGTTTCCAAGTCTTCTCAGTGTGATTTAGGTCTGTACTTTGACTAGGCTATTCTAAACCATGCCATAATATCTCTGGCTGTGTGTTCAGGATGATTGTCCTAAATTTACCTCCATCCATCTTCCATCCTCTCTGACCAGCTTCCCTGTCCCCCAGCATGCTGCTGCCACCACCATGTTTCACTCTGTCAGGCTTCCTCCTGCTTTGATGTAGTGTAGTTCTGGTTTCCTCTGAGCAGAAACCTTCCTCCACGTGTGGCGGCGTCTCCTGCGTGTCTGCTGGGTCGTGGCTTCAGTCTTCATGTTGGCATCTTCAAGCGAGGAGCTGCAGACAGAACCGGTCTGGGTCGATGTGGACCCGAGAGTCTGGAAGAAGGTTCTCAGGATACCCATCATCTGCTGGGCACGAAGGGACGCGCCCTCCTGTTGCTGTGACATCTCAGGAGGTGTTGGCGTCGGTCCGAAATACCCCGAGTCCGCCCGACCCGCTCCGGCTGCGTGCTGGGCTCAGGCAGGAAGCAGACATTCTGCACTCGGGCATCATTTAGCCTGAACAGCGACTCAGCAGCAGAGGGCATTAGCCAGAGACGCAGCCCCGGAGGTCGGCGCAGGAAGTTGTCGTCATGGCTCCCTGCGACGAGCTGCAGGAACACCTGGCTGCAGACGCTCTGCAGGAGGCCGGCAGCTCCGAGACGACCTGCATTCCTGCGAGCTGAGAGCACCGGCAGGCTTTGAAGAGGATCAGACCACAACCGAGCCGAGCCTGGAACAGAGGAACAGCTCAGAATGATTATCCAGCCTGGAAACTCCAGCAGGAAGTAGCCGTCCTTGGCTTCTCTGCTGCTCTGGGACGGAGGTCCAGAAGCTCCAGGGAATCTTCACCACGTTCACACTTTTGAAACGTTGAAGCTCACAACAGCTGGGAGCATGAAAAGGTCACAGGAGAGGCGGTGATGGAAAACGAGCACAATGAGGCCTGAAGATTGATGACATCTTCTTGTACTTTGTGTAGTTTTCTGAAAGTTCATCCTTTATCTGAGGAACGTGTGAGTGGGCGTATTTTCAGGGCGTCGCCAGCTAATCAAACACAAAACAAAGCCGACGCCTCCACGCAGCCCCTTTGCCATCTCAATTTGTTCTGAGGCCGCTGAGGCGTGTGTTTGGGTTTGCCTCAGTGAAGCTGTTAACACACAGCTCACTTTTACACGCTGCCATTAAAAGCCACACTCTTTAAAACGGCCCACTTTTATTTTTAGCACGTCTCTGCTGAAGAAGTGGCTTTGGCAGATCCTTCAGAGGGAGTGGAATTACGTCTGTTAAATCCCCAGAGCTGAATCTCCCACTTTAATAGCAGTTGGGTATCTGTGCAGATGCCCACCCACCTTCCCAGCGTTCCAGCCCGGCACAGACACAACATCGTTATGACAAACTGAAAGCAGACGGGGGTTTTTCATCAGCTGGCAGAGCTCGAGACTCAGACCCAGATCCACCCAGCCCGGCCTCTGATCCACGGTCCGATCCAGACTCCGATCCCATCCGTAGGAGCGGCGACGCACCAACATGTGGTCAGAGGGAATGTGCGTTTGACCGCAGCGTGTGTGAAGAGACATATTCCTCCATTTAACATCTGACACCAGAAGATAAACAGCCGACAGCTTTCCACTAAACTTTCCACTCAGATGTGTCCCTAGTGGGCTGTTTGCGCTGTCAGCCCGCTTCAGACTATTGTCTGGAGTTTCATTCTTCACATGAGAACAAGCTTTGGAAAGCGTTCCAAGCTTTTCTACACAAAACATTCCTGTTTTAAATACAGCTCCTCAGGGTTTCACTGGCATTTTTAAAAACTTCCCAGGACAGAATCTAAGGTCCAGTTTGATGTTTCTGGAACAGAACCGCGTTAGATCTCTTCAGCTCTTCTGTCATCAGTCATGTTTTCATCCAGGTTTCCAATAAATCTGAAGCACAGTTTAGAAACATTTTAATGGAATAAAAGGTTTTGTTGGTTTGGATTGAACGAACCAGTGTATGGTCAGCAGGTGGCGCTATAGCCTGCATTCTACAGAGTTGTAATAAACAGGGTGGTGGTCGCTAATTTAAACACTTAGAATAAGAAGAAACAAACAGAACCTCTTCATTTCTGTATATTAATGATATCAGGACCCAGAATAGAGCCCTGAGGAACTCCACGCCTCACTTTACATTGATAAAAACGTACCTTTATGCAAACATGCAGAAGGGATGATTCTTTAGTGCGTATTAAAGAAATTCAACATTCCAGAGGTTAAACAGCTGCAGTTAAAAACCGGACCATTTTCCTCTGTTATTTTGAAGCTGAAGCATTGATTAGTCTGGGAACTGGAGCCATCCAGTAAAACCCAATAATCTATGCATTACTGTGTTCCTGTTTGAAAATCTGACTCCATTCCACAGTAAATCCTGGGACAATGAGCCATTTATTGATGAGAAAACCATAAATAAGCAGTCTGTCTGTAATAATACTCCGGGCCTGGATCTCAGCAGAGAGCGCCACCAGTGACTCATGGAAACACTGGGAGGACGGATGGGAAAATAACAAAACAAAGGGACTAATTCACAATAGAAACTAGAGAGAAAATGTCCAACAGATGGAGGCTGTAATCAATACAGAGTCCGAGTTTCACATCTGTTCAGAGAAAAGGATATACAATAAATATTCATACAAGGTTACTGTCACTAAAACTAATGATGAGCATGTGGCAGCATGTAAACTGGTGTTTAGGTTTGCAGGATAGAAACTGCAGAGTTAAATAACTGATCCGTTTAACTGTCATCAGCAGTTATTTATGTTTAAACATTTCATCTGGAACCAAGATTTTCTCAACCCAGTTCCAGTTGACTTCCTGTTTTGGTTACACTCCTGGTCCCACCCAGTCTATTTTTAGTTTTTAAAAAAGCAACATTTGGTTCAGTGTATTTGTTTTTAGATGGTTAATAACAAACATGTTAACGGCTAATTTATCATGAGAAAAGAAGACACAGCTCCAATAATGTTTTCTACATTTATGAATAATTTAGCATAGCAATGAATAACAACACATCTAAACTGTGCTCTTTGTTATTCCTCCGTCATCCTTATTGTGGCCTGAACCGTGGCATCCATCACCACAACATGTTTATCAAATCATGTGGGCTATAGGCATGGTGTGTGTTATTACTTGTGTCACCGTGGCAACGCGATGAGCCATAAACCACACTCAGAAATCCCACGAATGGAGTCAGGTGATGAAGCGAACATCAAAATTCGCTGTTTTGAGGCTTCGCTGTGTCGTTATGCTTTCACCCAGAAACAGGTTAACGTTCGGTTTGTAGAGAAATCCGTGTTCTGTTCAGACGTGAAGATGCTGTGTTGATGCCTGCTACGGTTTAATATATTCGTCTGGTGATGAATATTTAAGGTGTGACGTACCAAGTAGGCCTAAACGGAGCTCCACAGTTTCAGTCGTTGGGACTTTCAAAATAAAGTTTGATTCTCATAAATAAAGGCCTGAAAGATGCAAACAGCACGTTACTGAGAGAGTAATGTAGTGTCTCTATCGCTCGTGGAGCTAGACCGGTCCCCTAAGACAAAAATAGGAAAGGCCTAAACATACCCTTCAAAATAAAAGCCTTCATATTTCACACAGCAGATCGTTCCAGCATTAGCCTCAATGCTATTGCTGGAACTCAACCGGTGCCTTTGGAAATTTTTGTAAGCGTCATTTTCAAAAGAAAAGCCACACATTTCATCCGCGCTACACTTTCAAGATAAAATCTAAACATAGCCTACAAGATAAAAGCCTTCATTCATATCCAGATGAATCACACGCACTCATACTTTCACGTTCACGCTCATGGATACTCATACTGAGACATGCATACTCATCGTCACCCGTGCTGACCTTTCACCCACCGTTGATGGTGGAAACGACAGAAGAACATTCATTCGGAGCCTGCGTGGAGCATTTTCATGACGCTGGCACAGAGACAGACAAACCACTGTTGTTTTAAGTTTTCTTGCTCGAACCTGAGCTCACCGGACCGAACTCTGGCAACGCAGCCTCAGGTTCAATTCATACGCCCCTCCAAAACTGCTCGAGGACATTTCTCGTTCCTACTAAGCAGTTTTCCTGTAATGGACACAAAGGTCATTATTTTAATGGTTGTTGGGCCGTTCTGAGGTTCTGGTAAATGTCCTGTTTTATGACGGCTGTAACTGAATCTGTGTGACTCTTTGGTCATAAAAATGTCCTCGGTAATAAGCTGATAAAGTGAATAAAAACCTTTCTTCTTCTCCTTCACCGATCAGATGATGTGTACCTGTGGTTTGGGTCGTCCGTGTGTCTGTAGGCGTAGTTTTCTGTGCTCACCTGAGTAATTTCACAGACTCGTCTGTTTTTTTCATCAATCGATTCGTTGTAGAAGTTCTGACCCGTGTTGTTGTCAGAGGTTTGCCTTCGCAGCTTAGACGGAGTCCAAACAGTCTAAGCTCAGGGTGACCTCCCGTCACTAATGAATCAGACGGAGGTTTGGAGAACGTATTTACAACAAGGAAGTTTGAAATGATTCCGCTCAGGGTGGTTTTATCATCAGGAGAGACATTCGACCCGGCCCATTTAAGCAGAACCTGGCAACCAGGTTCGTACTGAAGTTGAAATGAACTGGCAGTGATGATGGACACAGAATCCACCTGAATGAGAACCCATACGCTCCCTCTGGAACAGAGTCTGGCTCCATAAAAGCGGATGTCTGTTCTATATCTGGGACACGTCGACCGTCCCGAGACGTCCCGGGTTCAGAGGAGGCCTAAACTGGGCCGGCAGAGCAGGTAAGCAAGGAATCTACTTTCTGTTTTCCTGTTTGTTCCCAGAGATGCGCTAAAATATCACCAGGCTGAAGTTCTGCTGTGAGTTCCTGCGGATGGAGGATGGTCCCGCTCGGTGACATCACTGCTGGGTGTGCGCTGGCGTTTTCAAAGCTTTAAGATTTCTGTTTCTGAGCCGCGTTTTGTACTTTTCTGGATCTACAGAAGATTCAGTGAAGCTTTAACTTTCTCCCACAGACTTCGTAAAGTCGTCGTTCTGCCGAAGTTCAGCCTTTCAGATGTCGTAATATTCCCCCGCAGTCTCAGTGTTTGTGAGGCTCTGTCTTGTTTCAAACTTTGTAAAGTTTTATCATTCAGCAGATTTTTGTTGAGCTTGTTTTTCTGCAACTGTCTTTGTAGAATATTGGATTTCTATTGTAAGTGTTTACTATTTGCACCAGTTTTGTAAAGTTTCGTACTTTGTAGCACGACCTTGTGAAGCTGTGGTTCTGCAGCACACAGCAGATATTGCCTCAGATATTTGTAAAGTATTATTGTACTTCTGTACATTTTTACAAATTATGTTCTTTCTGCAACAGTCTGTAGAATTTTGTGTTTCTGTTGCAGATATTTGTAAAGCATCTTTTTGCTGTTTTGCAAAGTTACCCTTCTACAGCAGGTTTTCTAAAGTTACCTTTCTGCGGTAGATTTTACTAAGGTTTTATTTTTCTCCAGCACATTGTTTGTAAAGTTACCTTCCTGCAGTAGATTTGTAGTGTTTCTTGGAAGCAGGTTGTGTAAAGCTATGTTTTTGTAAAGTTCTGTCTTCCTGCTGTGATGTGAGCAGCTGCTTCACACAGCGACAGCCTCTGGATTAAAGCAACGTTCTCCTGTTTCAGACCTTTTTACAGGATTTTCCTGCCTTCATGAGCAGTTGTGGGGATTTCTCTGTATTTGGACGGAGAGGCCGCCTGTCAACACAAGCCGTCAACAAAGCTGTGTTTCCATGGAGACGCCCAAACAGGAGGAACAAGAGACAGCAGCGGCGGAGGCCAAACTGCATGTTCTGGTGCTGCTGAGTGGATTGGGTCGAACACAGGGGTTGGGGTGATACTTGAAACATGTCAGAGGGAGTTAAGCTTGAGCAGCAGAGGCCTTTTCCTGCCGACTGACACAATGATGAGCTGAAGGTTCTCACAGGAAAATAAAGACAAAACCATAATCAGAACCAACAGGCAGGAGGGTAAACATCTCCGTCACAGTTGGGAACATCAGCAGCAGCAGGCGGACGCTTCATTCCTCACATCCTGTTGGGAAAACGCCCTGTTTTCAAATATTCCAGAGAAGATTTATAGCAGCGAGCTCTGAGGAGAGTCTGCCTCACACGGATGGGGTGACCCCAGTATGCTGCAGTTATCCCTCGTCTTTCCCAGTTAGACGGACCTTCTGGGCGTTTCGGAGCATCTTCATCCTGTTTCTTCTGATTCGGAGCAGGTTGATTCTTCCCGTGTTAGAACCCGGCTTTAACGAAGCGCTTGCTGAAAGCCTCCTCTTCCTCTCTGTCCTTCATCACAGTGACTGATGTTTTACAGGCGGGACAATAAAGTTGAAGCGACAGATTGTTGCTGCTCAGATGTTTCATTTCCACTTTTCACTGACATGGTAGAAAGTTTATGGAGTCGACCACTTCAGAGGCAGGAATTACAGTTTCACTGCGTCTTAAATCTGAACTGGGATCAGGTTTTTCTAATGAACTCTGCTGTGGAGGTCTGCTGGTTTTCCTCAGCTTTTATTTAGTTTGTAAACCTCACTTTTTCACAGCTGACATGAAGAAGGGACCCTGTGCTCCTGCAGCTTAGATCCAGATGTTCAGCTCTGACCGACAGACGTTATCAGCAGCTTCCCCTTTGAGTCCAAACCCGCAGACTTTCAGTTTGCAGAAGTCAAAGCAGATGGAGGTCTGAAGATGCTGAGAGGATCAGAGGTGACTAACATCCTCCAGTCCTCTCTTTCTGTGGCCTGATGGAGACTCTCTGTTCTTCTGTCAGTCTTGTGGCTCCTGTCGAGATGCTCCTCAGACGCTTCACGCTGAGACCGAGCCTGTCGGAGGTCCTCGGCTCAGCCTCTTCTGGTGTCTGCGGTGGAGTAACTGGATCCAAACCTCCAGGATGAGACGAGAGCTGAGCAGGTCCGTCCCAGCTGGGTTCTCTAAACATTGTTATAAACCAGCTGCTACAGAACACGAGGAGCAGGAGTTCAGTTCAGTAACACTTCAGCATAAAAGATGTTTTAGGAGCTCTCGTCATCTCATTGTGTGTGTTTCTTCAGTTATTCTGGATGTTTTTAAACAGAACCGACCCAATCCTGAATGAGGCCAGCCGGCTCTGTCCCTTCTTCTAGACGTCTTCGCTGCTGCGCCTCCAGTTCAGTCTGTTGTCCGGTGAACACCGAGGCATTTACACAACCTCCTCCACTTCTTGTCCCAGCTTCTGGTCCATCTCTGATCCGCCCGACGAGTCGTCGGAGTGTTTCTGCAGATGACAGGAGTCAGTTTTGTGCTGGAAGTCTGAAGTGTACAGAGTGAAAAGGAGTGGTAAGAGTACA
Source organism: Anableps anableps (assembly GCA_014839685.1). Lineage (NCBI taxonomy): Eukaryota > Metazoa > Chordata > Actinopteri > Cyprinodontiformes > Anablepidae > Anableps > Anableps anableps. Next base: position 682,885 of record CM026087.1, on the reverse strand, counting down.
GTCCCCTGTGGTGCTCCGGTGCTGCTGGTCAGACGCACAGTCCTTCAGTCTCTAACTGTGGTCTGGTTGGCAGGAAGTCGTTGATCCAGATGATTGTTGAGGCCTCCACCTGAGTCCTCTGGAGTTTCTGACGAAGCAGATCAGGCTGAATTAAATGTTAAATGTTCTGGAGAAATCAGAGAACATGATCATCAGACGACAGTGAGTTCGGTTCAGGTGAGAATGGACGGTTGCTTGGTGGCCCCAGGATTCCTCAGTGATGGTGAGCCAGCGCTGGTCTTCTTCAGCTGTGCAGACCTGATGAGCTTTGCAGGAGGCTTTCCCTGCCTGCAGATGAAGGTTAGTCACAACACAAACTCCATCCACACGGCTCAAGACGAGCCACACACCAGGACAGTAGCCCCCCTCAGAGCAACTGCCTCCAGGTGTCCCATGAAGAAGAAACACTGGATAAAGCAGCTGTGCAGCCATAGGACGGGGGCAGGGAGGGGGAGAGAGGCTCAGAGGCTGATGAGACGACCACATGGTTTCAGGGGAAGACCTCCAACCTGAACACTTCATCAAGGTTGGACTGAATCAGGGCATCGTTTTGGTGGCTCCAGCTGGCTAACGCAGACGGTGTCAGAGTTCCAGTCTGCAAGGGAGTCTGGCCGTTGCAAGCCTTCAGCTCCAGAAGAACCTTAATCGTTCATTAGATCATTAAATCTGAGCGTGAAGCTGGGATCTTCAGCAGTTTCACCCAGGTGAAACTGGAGTTCAGGCTCCAGAGCCTGGCCCTGCAGCCGGCAGCAGAGAGGGGCTTCACTCTCCACAGGCAGATCTGAGGTCAGCCGGGACGACGAGGCCTTCACCTTGAACCGTTTCTGGCTCCATCTGACATTCCTCCTCCACATCCTCAGGAGCTGTCTGCCTGAAACGAGCTGAAGCTTCCACAGACAGAGGAGGTGGCCTCATTAAATGTGGCTCCACTGCTGCTCATTATGTGCTGGAGCTGTGGACATGGGAGTATTTATGAGCTCTGTTTCTAATAAACTCAAACAAATGGCTGTCATTACAGCCAACAGAATTCCCCTGAATAACTGCTGGCAGAGCTGGTCCAGAACCTCCGCCGCAGTAAGGTGCCTCTGCTCCTTCAGATCCATGTGACCCGCACACCGACCGTCGGATCGGTCCAAACTCCCAGACCCACTGGGACCTGTGAAGGTTTAGGGAAATCAGTCTCTGGAGTAACTCAGAGACTGTCTGGACGGTGAAGGATCAAAGTCAGAAGCTCATGTTGTGGTGGCAAGTTTGAGTTCTTCCTCGGTCTGACCCGAATGAAGACAAATGCATCTGGAAACTGAATGAATGTTGGTGAAGCTGCAGGTTCTGTTGGGTTCTGCAGGGCTGGACGTACAGCTCTGCTCTCACAGACTTTCCGTCCTTCAGGTTCTGCAGCTGCTTCAAAGAGCAAACCGAACCTTCATCGTCGCTCACGACTTCGGGAAGCTGCAGCTGAGAAAACACAACCCAGGCGGGTCAGAACCAATTTACTCAGCCATTACCTCACCGATGCAGAGCAATTAGCTGAAATAGCAGGTGTGTCCCTGGTCATTAGAACCTGACCCGGTACTGGTTCTGTAGTCATCTGAAGGGCTGCCAGCACGGAGGCCGACGATCGGAGAAACGGATTCTCTCCGTGTTTATTCCTCTGCATAAATCGGCCCTCCAGGCTCCTTTGCTGGGTGTGATGGGCTTGTTCCTGTCTGCCAGTATTTAGTGCCATCCGCTTTGTGAATCCAGTGCAGACACTGGGCAAACAGCCAGCTGGATAATGGAGCAGATTGATCTGCAGGATGAATTCCCTCCTAACTTCAGGAGCATCAGAGGCCTCAGGGTGCCTCCTCCTCCAGGCTCCTGGTTTATAAACCACCGAGAGGAAAAGGTGGAGATGATCGGGTTGAATGTGCCTCACTTTAGGACGTCTGAGTGTAAATCAGTGAAATAAAGTTAGTGGCTCATTGATCAGTGTCCTTGATGATCTGCGGTATACTTGATTGCTGTTGTTTATGATGTGAAGCCCTTTGAGCTGCCTCGCTGCTCATGTTCAGTGAACTGGAGGCTGGGTCAGTCTGGAGCCCTGCAGCAGCAAGGTCTGGGGTTTGAATCCCAGCTGGAGTTGGCATGTTCTCCCTCAATCAAGCATGGGTCTCTCTGCAGCCCATGGTGCCATTCACCAGCCCCCCCCCCACCATGGGGTTGGTTCTGGTGTTGGACGGGTTCAGTTCTGGAATTGTTTGAATATTTTCTGGTGTCGTGGGATTTTTGGAGCCTTTATGGGTGGTTTGGTATCAGGTTGGCTCACCGGTGCCATCTCCAGGTTTTGTTATTTCCTGGAGTTTGGTCGGTTTGGTTCTGGTTTCTGTCCCTCAGGACATGACGTCGAGTTTTTTCTGCAGGCTTCTCTCTATTTTTTGGGTTCTCTGGATCTTCTGTCTGTTTCCTGCTCCTGTTTTCTGGCTCATCGCTGCGATGTTTTCATCTTATGATGATAAAAGAAGGTCTGCTCTGCTGGAGATGGACTCCTGTCCTGGTGCTGCTTCCAGAACCTCCTGGCCCCAGCAGAATCTCAACCAGCGCTCACTGAACATGATGGCTGACTCATTGGTCCATCCGACTCCGCCTCCTGGTTCACACCGACCAGTGAGCATCAGCCGCCCGATGGCGCCCTGCGTTCCGATCCAGGGATAAACCCTGGCTTCATCAGCAGGCTGAGTGAGCGGAGACGAGCTGAATCACCGGATCAAGGCGGCCCCGCCCGTCAGGAAAACGTTCCGCTCCACATCCAGGAACAGCCGGTCACTTTTTCCCCCCAAACTCAAAGCTCCCATCATGACAGAGAGTCTGAGAGGCAGGACACCCAAGCATCCAGCTGTGGAAAAGCTGCAGGAAAAACCCAACATCTTTAATGACACCTGGAGTCAGGGTCGGACCCCCCCAACCTCCAACAGAGACTACAAACAGCAACCTGCCAAGGTCTACCTGCTCCTGAGCCTTAATGACATCTTTATGAGTCCAGACGCTCCTGGTGGCGCTCCTCGTTGAGTCTGGAAACTCCGGATCATTCCCACCAACGCTGTTTACATTCCAGAGAGGGCCGAGGCTGGGGGCCCGCTGCGGCTGCATGCACGGGACGCACAGCTGCTCAATATTCCGAATAATAATCAGCTGAGCCCAGTTACATCACACTGCAAACACTGATCCATGTTCCCCATAACGACGGATGCAGATGGTTCATCTGGAAGAGCTGAAAGCTGAGTTAGTGCAGCAGAGACAGAGCTGAGACGAACTAAAGAAGCGTGCTCGGGCTGCTGCTAGCGACTGTTGTCGGAATCGATGATTCTGATGATTAATCAGATCAAATTACATTCTGCACATTTTTAGTTAAAGCTCTTACACTTTTTTATGCAATACGAGAAATATATTAAAAGAGGCAAATAAAAAATTCCTTTTTTTAAATAGGAAAATAAACATTTTATTGCCTAAAATGCAGTAATACAGCTTTCCTTTAATGAATCTGAACCAGGTGAAGCTAAAACTCCCACCAGAGGAGTTTTGGGTCGAACAGATTTACAGATAAAGGTGTTTTTTTTTTTATCTTAAATCCAAAATGTTTATATATTTTGTACAGTTTTGGCTTAATTCCTGCACAGGGTGTGTTCTTTCAGCAAATAGCCTTTGTTAGAGTCTGTATGCTCCAGATGAATCGATTACTGAATTAGTCGACGATTATTTTGGTAATCGATTGATCCGATCAGTCGGTGCATCAGAGCAGGTTCTGTCCAGAACCAGATGCTGAAACGAGCATCAACGCAAGATGCAGAAAACGGGGCTCAGCTCTGCTCCGCTGTTTCTACGTCTCTTCAGGGATGAACTCGGGGCCCCTGACCGGACCAGGTTCTGACAGGCTGCGATGTCCTGGCAGCAGAGCGTCCCGGCTGCTCGCTGTGAGGCGGTGTAAGCGGAGGGCGGGGCCCCGGGTCGAAGCGATTAAAAACCGCCGTCGCACGGTCGCCTGGTGTGCGCTGGCTTTTCTGTGGCCCAGTTTTTAACGGAGAGGAGAGAAAAGTGAGGCGAGCTGACGGACACAAACGTGACCGCAGGGCTGTGATTCTGGCGAAACGGGACTCGGACGTTAACAGGGAGCCCTGTTCCCAGAGGCCCCTACAGGGGGCAGCAGAGAGCTACAGCGTTCAGCACTTGTCTGTATTTTTGCTGCAGCATGAAGTTTCCTTCGTCAGCGACAACGAGCTAGTTTCTGTAGAGTTGAGACACTGACAGCCCTCACCGTCTACGCTCATCTGAAGGGTTCAGCGGAGTCCGCCAGCCCTCCTCTTCCTCCCAGCAGCATGCGGCGGTTTGTTAAAGCAGAGCTCATTTAGTGTTTTACACACTCCTCTAAACGACTCTGAGGCTGGCTGCTTTCCTGACGGAGACCCAACACGCCCATGGAGGCGACAGCTTCGCCCTGCGTCTGCAACCGCAGCACCACCGCAGCAACACCGTGACTCACTCTCTGCTGCCAGTAGAGCCCCTCAACATGAGAATCTGATTAAAAGCAACAGTAGACGCTCAGATTCTCTGATTACGGTGCAGACAGCTTCTCTAACAACCAATAAAATCTGTCCTGAGGAACAAATCATCACCAGGCTGAAGCTGTTCCCCGTCTGACCGAATATCCACCAGCCTCCTGGCATTAAACTCCATTAGCGGCGCAGAGAGCCTCTCAGCTACACCAACACTTTCATACAGATTAATATGCTGCATTTGTTACCTCTGCCCCTCCATCCCCCACCATCCAGTTCAAATGGCAAAATGGGACCAGAGCAGGGAAAGGCGCACATGTATAAAAGGATAGCAAACATGCACAGGGCACAACTGACTGAGAAGTTGTTTTTTCTGGAACTCTTGAGCTCCCCTTTCTAATGCCGCCCTGGGCAGCTGCCCATTCGGCCTTAAAAACGGGCACCACAGGATGAAACTTGCAGACACTCCGCCACATTCACAGGGACGCTCTAATAAAAGCCTCCAGGACCTGAGCATGACTTCTGAAGGCTTCTCATCCTGGCCTTAGGGTCCCAGACTTACTGGGACAGCACCGTTCCCAGTTCAGTTATGGCCTGAAACCAGACAGCTGATCATTTTCTTGGCTTCATCTCAGGAGTCAAAAGGGAACAGATACGTTGTTAGAGGGATGCATGATATATCGACACCAACATCGGTATCAGATGATATCAGTCATTTTTAACATATCGGTACCAGTCGGATAAATAAGACCGGGCCGACTTCAACAACCGATGTTTGTTTATGTATATTATCTTTGTTTCTGGAGGGGTTGGGGAGGCGGTTGGTCATGTGACAGTGACGCAGCTCAGGACTGTGTGGATTTAAACTGGAGCAGTGGGGAAGTCAGCAGTGTGGTTGCACTTTTCAAAAGGGTAGTAAAATATCTATAATATATATATTTAATATCTGTAAATATCAGTTGTCGGCCAAAGTGGCGATATTAACACCGGATATCGATATCGGCCCAAAGTTTCATAACGGTGCTTCCCTAATTTTTAGGCTTTCAGTGAAGGTTGAAATGGGGGGCGACCATCAGTCATGCTGACGGCTCTGAGGGGCAAGCGGAGGCGGCTGAGTGGGGCCATTCAGAGCCGAGCCAGAACACAGACACACAACATCTCTGTCTGAAGACGTGAGTAAACAGCTGTGGGCATGGAGCAGAACCCACCCACCCACTTCAGACCTCCCACCAGCCCAGAAAACACAGCCAGAACCTCCGCGGATCCTGGACCTGGCTTCTCTGACTGATGGTGATCCTGATGAAGCTGCTGGAAGTTCATTTATTTTCTATTAATGATCAAATCACAGTTTTTCTGTGCAGAAAGTCATGACTATATTTCAAGAAACCCTGGGATCCTGAACCCATCCAGAACCAGGACTGATCATATTTTCCAATCTCAAAGGGAACCTACTGTGGAAAAATTCACATTTTGCACATCTTAGTTCTTCCATTCGGCTCTCAACAGCTTCTAAAACCACCCAGCTGTTGTTTAGCAATAACTTTCAGCTGCAGTGTGTAACTTTTATAAAAATATGCTTTTTGCTTATCTGTTCAAACCGTCTCCATGTCGGGATGGTTTGGTCTGAGGCAGATAATCTGTGAAAAGATGGAGCTCTTCCTCCTCCTCCCTGAGCTGCTATTGGTCTAAAGAAATGCACCGCCCCTGACCTGAAACAACCAATCAGAGCCAGGAGGCGGGGCTTAGCGCTGCCAATCACCCTCATGTACACGCTGCTGAATTATGAATGGTGGAGAAAACAACTCACCATTCCAGGAAAACTGTTTATCCTCCGTCATCGGGGGTCATGCTAACTAGCATTAGCATTAGCAGCAGGCTGTGTTGTGGTGAACCAGCTGTAGCGCAGCAGGGGGGGGTGTGTGAGCGGCGCGTACATGAGGGTGACTGACAGCGCTAAGACCTCCTCCTGGCTCTGATTGTTTCTGACTGAGTGGTGGATTTCTGCAGTTAGTACTGGGAGAAGGCAGAGGATCTGGATTATTTCAGATTATCTGTCTTATACAGTCACGACATCATGATGATTTTAGCAAATATGTAAAAAACATATTTTTCATAAAAGTTACAAACTGCAGCTTTAATGTTTTTTGAGTTCTGGAAAATGAGCCATTTAAAAAACCTTCCGAATGTAAGGTCACGCTACACTGTTACCTAGCAACCCCAGCCGAGCTCAGCCCCTCACCTAGCAACCCAAGCAGAGCTCCAGCACGATTGGTCAGCTGGTTTTACCGCTGTACGATGGCTGCTGGAAAAGACACGTGGTTTGTTGTTGACTCACTGTTCAGAAATGACTTGCTGCCTCCTTGCTGGTTGTACAGGATGCTCTGCTCCTGCTTTTCAAAGATGAACGGTTGTAAAACTGCGCATCTGTTTGCAGCCATTTTCACTGCGAGTGTAAATGTTGAGTTGGGGGTCGTGGCCAGCGGCAGCTTATTTGGATTTAAAGTGACAAGAGGCCCTAAACCAGCTCATTCTGGAAGGAGCTCAGAATAAGTAGAACTGACCAGACTGAAATCTCTATCTGAGAATGATTTGGTGCAAAAATGTCATGAAGATGTTCTGAAGCCCAGAGAGCTGTCCGAACCTGTTCCAGGAAGCATAATGGGTCCTTTTACAGCTGGCTGACTGAGAAGCAGGGCTGGAGTTTCCCCAGGAGGCCTCGCTGAGTCCCGTCATTAAGCTGTCAGCTCTGATAACCCAGCAGACCCGTCCGGGACAAACCGACGGTGGTCCGAGCTGGGTCGACCCAAACCGCAGCGGGCCTCCCCTGACGGGAATCCACCTGCCGCTCAAATAAACACCCAGCGCCACAGAGCAAACAGCCCCCCGCTGCAGGCTAACTCATGGAGCTGCAGAATCTGGGTCAGAATCGCTGTGGTCCGGGTTGTTCTGAGCCCAGAACCAACACCACCTGAACTCTCACATGAGAACTCGCTGAGGTCATTGAGCCTCCTTTGGGTTTGGGCTGCTGGAGTCAGGGAAGGTTCTGGAAGCTGCAGAAACGACATCCAGCTCCGTACTGGGTCAGAAAAACGGGTCGAACCTCAGAATTTCTGTCTGAGCCTCTGTCCTCTCTTGCCTTTAAAAGCTGAAACTCAAGCAGCTTTTGGGTTCCTTCTTGTTTGCTCAGCAGTGTTCTGACCGATCCAGTCCCATTACAGAGTTTGTTTACAGAACCGAGCCTCCGGTCCAGTCCTCAGCGAGGCCTTGAAGCAGAGCTGCGCAGGATGTTTGAAGGGTGGCGTCTGCAGAGGAGGAAATGAGTTAACAGGATTCAATTACACGCTGCAGCCGATCCAATTAAGCTGTGAGCTGCAGCTCAGGTGCAGCTCGGAGAGGAGAGCTGTGAATACGGACCGGACCACAGGGTGACCCTGGCCCGATTCTGGTTCCCTGCACTGCAGGCTGAGTCCACCGTCTCTGGGCCGTCTGCTCAGTTACTGGCAAAACTTCTGATTTTGCGCTCACTCGTGATCCTGCAACAGAACCGTGTTTGGGCCCGTTTATCAGACCCGCTGATGTCTGATAAACGGGCCGGAGCAGAAACCTGATCTCCAAACACAGCGAGATAAGACGGAGCTGTTTTTGTCCCGCTCTGTGGCCCCGGCTGGTTCTGCTGCGACCGCCGGAACCACCTGGTAAATCTTTATCCAGACCACACAAAGCGCTCGGCAGAGTTTCGTCATCCTGACCCGAAACCTGCAGGTTGCAATCAGGGCAGAGCGCTTCCCAGTCCGTGACAATCTCACCAATTTATGCTGGGTTTCCATGGAAACGGCATGCGCGGTAACTGCTTCCAGGATCTCCTTGTCCTTGTTCTGGATGAGGTCAGCAGGAGACAGATTGACATCACCGCTCCCGGAGGAACGTTGGTGATGCAGTTCTGAGATGTTCCTGAGCTAAAGAACGTTCCTCACACAGACCAGAATATCTCCAGAAACAAACAACCAGACAGAAATGGTGCAGGAACCTGTCCCCCGGGGCTGCCGTCTGTAAAGTTACACAGTCAGACAATAAAGCAGTAATTTGGGGTATTTAGCCTGTGATAAGAGGAAAAATAGAGGTTTAGTTTTCAAGCACTCATTTTCACCAAGTTATTCATTCATTTATAAATGCCACAGTTTCAAGCTCAGTATTTAGTTTACCAACTATTTAGTTTGCAAGCTAAGTGTTTAGTGAGCAACCTATTTAGCCCTAAACTAAGCCAAATATTTAGTTTGAAGCTAAAGAATAGCTTCAAACTAAATGCTTATCTTTTTAACGAAATATTTAACTTCCTAACTAAATATTTAGCTGAAACCTAAATAAGTAGCTACAGACTATATATTTGGCTTGCTAACAAAATATGTTGCTTGTTAACTAAATATTTGGCTTGCTAACTAAATGTTTAGCTTAAAGCTAAATATATGGCTCAATATGTTGCTTGTTAAATATTTGGCTAACTAACTATTTTGTTTGAAGCTAAATAATAGCTGCAAACTATATAGCTCGCTTGCTAACTAAATATTTAGCTTGCGAACTAAATATTCAACTTGCTAACTAAATATTTAGCTTAAAGGTAAATATTTGGCTTGCTAACGAAATGTTTAGCTTGCGAACTAAATATTCAACTTGCTAACTAAATATTTAGCTTAAACCTAAATAATATCTACGAACTATATATTTGGCTTGCTAACTAGTTAGCTTGAAGCTAAACAATAGCTTCAAACTAAATATTTGCCTTGCTAGCTAAATATTTAGCTCACTAAAAATGTAGTTTGAAACCGTGACATTTATAAATGAATGTATAACATGGTGACTTTGAAAACCGAACCCCTTTTAATTTTTCTCTTACAACAGGCTTAATAACACAAATTGTTGCTGCTAACTGTTGACTGTGTAACTTTCCAAACGGCAGCCCATCGTCCAGAGTCTCGGTGTAGCTTTCTTTCTGATCCCCTGAGCAGTTTACTAAACCCATTTAGTCTGTCCGTGTCAGCGGTTGTGGGCTGTGGGGCTGATATGTGTCCCCTGCGAGCTTGATGAGGTGAGGGACACCGTGGACAGCTCACCAGTCCATCACAGACACCAGGACGAGGGTACCTGGTGAGAACCCACACTGGGAGAAAACGGAAACTCAGTGCAGAGAAACCAGTTAAGGATTTGAACCCACAACCTTCCTGCTGCGAGGCTGCAGTTTGCTCCGTGGTGATGTTGGAGCTTTCTTATCCCTGTGTGGATCCGAATGGACCCAAACAGAGCCGCAGCCAGTGAAAGCAGCAGTGCAGTGAGGGAGAAGGAGCTGCAGCAGCGTCCTGGACTGGAACCAGCAGAACGCTGAGCCTGACGGAGCGCTGAAAGCAGGAAAAGCTGCGGTTTGTGGCTCTCCTTTAAAGATAAGTCATTTAAACATTAGACAGCGTGTCTGCAGCAACGTTCTGCAGGAATGTGAGCGCTGAGAGCTGCCAGCAGCCGTGCAGAGCGGCGGCCTGCAGACGCTCTCACCGCTCTGGAAGGCATTATTGTTCCCGGCAGATGAAAGGGCTTTTAATCCGACGTGACGTCCGAGCACGTTGTTCGTTAAGAGCAGAAGAACAGCTTGTTGTGTTTCTGAGGAAACAGGAGAAGAAGAAGAAGATCACAGCACAGTTTACATCTCCTCCATGTGTTTGGGTTTGGGGGGGTGTTCTGCTTTGTCACACAACATTTACAGACCAACTGGTTCCCATTAACCAGAGCTAATCCTTGGAACCTTAAACCAGTCAGCTGCTGGTTAGTTCTCCTACAACTATTAACGGGACATTAACTCACAGCGTTGGACAACCCAGCTGGAACATTAATCATCGGTCCCAGGTGTGGAATATGTGTTTGAGGCGTTAATGGGAGCTCTGGTCTGACTGAATCTGGAGAACTGGGAGAAGTTTGTGAGCAGTAAGGGTGATTTTTCTCTTCCTGAAGCTGCAGTTCCTGATAAATCCTGGATGTTTGTCAGACAGTTGGGAGCAATTTAGCTCCACCTCCCTTCACACTTCAGGAAAACTAAAACCTGCAAACAATCTTTTTAAATGTCAGCGTTCCCCCACAGACCCTTGAGCTTTCCCTTCCCCCTCCAACCGGAGCACCGAGGATCCGAGGATCAGTTCCCTCTGAGGGCGCAGAGAACTGCAGCTTTAGATCTGCAGGGGTTCTTCAGCAGGAAGTTCAGGCGTTGAAGGTCTCCTCAGAGTAGGTTGATGCTAAAGCTGCTGTGAAGAGACCAGCTCATGAGTAGGTGGGTTCAGCTTCGTGGTGCTGGTGGGCCTTGGATTGTTTGGATTTCAGTGGGTTTGTACCGGTTCTCCTCTCAGCCCAGTTCCTGCCGTGGCGATGAACTGGTCTGTCTTTCAGTAGATGGCAGGGATGCTGGTGACCTCAGGTCAGCGACTCGGAAGGTCGGTGGTGAAGTTCTGTTCAGACTCGTTGTTGTGATGTCACAGATTTTACACCTGGCTGGGCGGTTCTCCACGAGAGGCTCCTGTAGATGCTGAGGCTGCCGGGATGGTCCCAGAACTCCCGGGACCACGGAGGGCGAACCCGCCGTCGCCTCACCGAGGAATGGAGGCCGGCTGGAGACCAACCAGCCCACCAGTAGGATCACCGCTGGTACCGATCACACGGAGCGCCGAGTTTCAGTCCAGTTCAAAGGTCAGGACACCCTGCAGAGATTCTGACTGGTTCCCTGAAGATGGACTTTAACCAGACTGATGCAGATGTCTGGGCGCTGGGTGGACACACCTGTGTGCTCTGCCAACACCTGCCTGCTGGTCAGCAGGTGTTTGCTTTCTCTACTGGTTTCACAGCCGCCAATTAACACTCATTAATGACGGTCTGGTAACTAGTGGGTAATTAACCATCAGTTAAGTCCTCTCCGTCTAAAACCGTCTTTCTTCATCCAGTTCTGGTGCTGGTTTCAGACTTGGGATCAGCCCCAGTGCTGGTCTCAGAGGCTGGATGGGTTCTGGTTCTGTTTGGGTCGTTGACGGTGTTGTTCAGAGAGGTCGGATCAGAACCGGACAGCTCAAGCTGAGCCCCTCCGCCGCTGAGCTGCTGACTCTGAGACCTCCTGAGAAACTGGCAGATTTCCCAGCAGCCCCTCCCCTGGTCCCGTCTGGGGGGTCCAGATGCTGGCTGTTGGAGGAGCTTTAACCAGAACGCGAACCCCCAGCTCTACATTTCTGACGGATAAATCATTGCGATAAAACTCTCTGTAAACTCTAAGCAGTGAAGTTTGTGTTTGCAGCCAAACCCTAAGGAATGAAATTCAGATGTGACTCTCCAAGCTGAGGGGAGCCAGAAACCTGCTGGAGCTTCCAGATTCTGGATGGTCTGATCTTCTCTTTAGGGTGGAGAAACATCCAGGAGCAGTTGATACTCAGGTCACGCTTCCTCTCATCCTGCTCTGAGTTGTAGGCCTCCAGCTTCTGCTTCTCCTTTTGGACCTTCTTCTTGTGTTTTGTTGGGTATAAGGTCACTATGAGACGCTGTTTATGAAGTCACACAGTCAGAAATTAACAGCAATAATTTGGGTTATTTAGCCCGTCAAAAAAAAACAACAACATGGGGATTCATTGTTATTCATTCATTTATACATGTTACAGTTTCAAACTAAATAAAGAGCTAAATATTTAGCTCAGAACTAATTATTTAGGATAATTCCTGTTGCTTTGCCAGTAACAGGAAGTGGACTACCAAAATAAAAGCTGGGTCTTCTGAACCTCTTTAGAAATTTCTGCTTTCCAGTTGCTTCATGTCTCCTCTTCATCATCGTTTCTTTTCCTCTTGTCCAAATTTCAGTTTGAAACAAAGGATGGGGGTGCGGCCATAGCGCCGGGGTAAAGCGTGCAACCCACAGTCCTCGACGTGGCGGTCACAGGGTCGAGTCCCGGCCTGTTGACCTCTGCCACGTGTCTTTCACCAGCAACACCAGCATCCAGCAGGACTTTGTGGAGAAGTTCTCAAGACGCAGCTTTTATTTTGATAGTCCACTGATGCTTATCGGCAAGTGAATTTGCATATTAGCCAAACATGCAGCTCTGAACTTGCCAGATATTTAGTTTATAAAATATTTAGCTAACTCAGACCTAAACATTTAGCTTGTAGCTAAATGTTTAGGTTGCTAGCTAAATATTTCGTTGGTAAACTAAATATTTAGCTTGCAATTAAATATTGAGTTTGTAAAGTAAATATTTAGCTAACTCAGAGCTAAACATTTAGCTTGTAGCTAAATCGTAAGTTTAACTAAAAGTTTAGCTTGCTAATTAAATATTTTGCTTGAAACTGTGACATAAAGGCGTGAATAACATGGTGAAAATATGACTGAAAACTGGACCTCCATTCATTTTTCTCCAATAACAGCCTTAAAAACCCAAATTATTGCTGCTAATTGCTGACCGTGTTACTTATAAACGGCAGTCCAAAGGTAACTTCCTGCCGCTGCAGGTTTCTGTTTCCTGTCCAGAAGCTGGTTCAGATCCAGGTTCTGCTGGTCTGGAATCGGACTCGGCAGCTGCTTCTCTGTGAACTGGATCAGCCCAGAGCTGTTGTGGACTCGGCGTGGGACCGGAGTTTACAGTGTGTGTTTCACCCTCCGCTGGTGTGGGCTCAGCCTCAGCCCGACCACAGAGCGGTTCTGGCAGGCGTTCAGGTCGGCTCGCTCTGACGTGAGTCACGAACGTGTTCGTCTCCTTCTTTGGAATGAAAACAGTCGCAGCGCTCGGGTTCGGAGGAGCCGCAGCGGGACGCCCACTGTGGCCCTAAATATCCACGTCGGGGCAGACCAGGAGTATTTCTGGCCCGGCGGCTCCTCAGCTGGACCGGAGGGAAACCGGACCGCCACGCTGTGACCTCATCCCATCGAGACCCGCCGCAGCCAATCAGAGCCCAGAGCTCGATGACATCACCGACAGCGAAAGCAGAATTTACGGTTCTGATCCGAACCCAGCCAGGATGACAGGGCCCCTGGGGGCCAAAGGCTGAGCTCAGGGAGCTTGAGAGCCACACACTGGGGCCCCTGGGGGACTAGAGGCCCCTGGGGGCTAGAGGCTGGAGGCAGGGGCCCCTGGGGGCTAGAGGCTGGAGGCAGGGGCCCCTGAGGGCTAGAGGCTGGAGGCAGAGGCCCCTGGGGGCTAGAGGCTGGAGGCAGAGGCCCCTGGGGGCTAGAGGCTAAGGGCAGAGGCCCCTGGGGGCTAGAGGCTGGAGGCAGAGGCCCCTGGGGGCTAGAGGCTAAGGTCAGGGACCCGTGGGGGCTAGAGGCTGGAGGCAGGGGCCCCTGGGGACTAGAGGCTAAGGGCAGAGGCCCCTGGGGGCTAGAGGCTGGAGGCAGGGACCCCTGGGGGCTAGAGGCTGGAGGCAGGGGCCCCTGGGGGCTAGAGGCTGGAGGCAGAGGCCCCTGGGGGCTAGAGGCTAAGGGCAGAGGCCCCTGAGGGCTAGAGGCTGGAGGCAGAGGCCCCTGGGGGCTAGAGGCTGGAGGCAGAGGCCCCTGGGGGCTAGAGGCTAAGGTCAGAGGCCCCTGAGGGCTAGAGGCTGGAGGCAGGGGCCCCTGAGGGCTAGAGGCTGGAGGCAGAGGCCCCTGGGGGCTAGAGGCTAAGGGCAGAGGCCCCTGGGGGCTAGAGGCTGGAGGCAGAGGCCCCTGGGGGCTAGAGGCTAAGGTCAGGGGCCCCTGGGGGCTAGAGGCTGGAGGCAGAGGCCCCTGGGGGCTAGAGGCTAAGGGCAGAGGCCCCTGGGGGCTAGAGGCTGGAGGCAGAGGCCCCTGGGGGCTAGAGGCTAAGGTCAGAGGCCCCTGAGGGCTAGAGGCTGGAGGCAGAGGCCCCTGGGGGCTAGAGGCTAAGGTCAGAGGCCCCTGGGGGCTAGAGGCTGGAGGCAGAGGCCCCTGAGGGCTAGAGGCTGGAGGCTGGAGGCAGAGGCCCCTGGGGGCTAGAGGCTGGAGGCAGGGGCCCCTGAGGGCTAGAGGCTGGAGGCAGAGGCCCCTGGGGGCTAGAGGCTAAGGGCAGAGGCCCCTGGGGGCTAGAGGCTGGAGGCAGGGGCCCCTGAGGGCTAGAGGCTGGAGGCAGAGGCCCCTGGGGGCTAGAGGCTAAGGGCAGAGGCCCCTGGGGGCTAGAGGCTGGAGGCAGAGGCCCCTGGGGGCTAGAGGCTAAGGTCAGGGACCCGTGGGGGCTAGAGGCTGGAGGCAGGGGCCCCTGGGGACTAGAGGCTAAGGGCAGAGGCCCCTGGGGGCTAGAGGCTGGAGGCAGGGACCCCTGGGGGCTAGAGGCTGGAGGCAGGGGCCCCTGGGGGCTAGAGGCTGGAGGCAGAGGCCCCTGGGGGCTAGAGGCTAAGGGCAGAGGCCCCTGAGGGCTAGAGGCTGGAGGCAGAGGCCCCTGGGGGCTAGAGGCTGGAGGCAGAGGCCCCTGGGGGCTAGAGGCTAAGGTCAGAGGCCCCTGGGGGCTAGAGGCTAAGGTCAGAGGCCCCTGGGGGCTAGAGGCTGGAGGCAGGGGCCCCTGGGGGCTAGAGGCTAAGGTCAGAGGCCCCTGGGGGCTGGAGGCTGGAGGCAGAGGCCCCTGGGGGCTAGAGGCTGGAGGCAGGGGCCCCTGGGGGCTAGAGGCTAAGGGCAGAGGCCCCTGAGGGCTAGAGGCTGGAGGCAGAGGCCCCTGGGGGCTAGAGGCTGGAGGCAGAGGCCCCTGGGGGCTAGAGGCTAAGGGCAGAGGCCCCTGAGGGCTAGAGGCTGGAGGCAGAGGCCCCTGGGGGCTAGAGGCTAAGGTCAGAGGCCCCTGAGGGCTAGAGGCTGGAGGCAGAGGCCCCTGGGGGCTAGAGGCTGGAGGCAGAGGCCCCTGGGGGCTAGAGGCTAAGGGCAGAGGCCCCTGAGGGCTAGAGGCTGGAGGCAGAGGCCCCTGGGGGCTAGAGGCTGGAGGCAGAGGCCCCTGGGGGCTAGAGGCTGGAGGCAGGGGCCCCTGGGGGCTAGAGGCTAAGGGCAGAGGCCCCTGGGGGCTAGAGGCTGGAGGCAGAGGCCCCTGGGGGCTAGAGGCTGGAGGCAGAGGCCCCTGGGGGCTAGAGGCTAAGGGCAGAGGCCCCTGGGGTTTCACACACTTGGGATGATGGTTCAGGAAAACTAGGGGCCCCTTTAATGCTCCGGCCCCGTGAGTACCAGAGTGGGAAGATGTGACCGACTCAGCAGGTCCAGTCAGAACCTCAGCAGGTCCAGTCAGAACCACCAGTCAGAACCTCAGCACTGAGCTGGGACCGGCAGCAGAAACATGTTTGGTTTTGATTAGGAGCTGAACTGAGATCCGCTCAGCAGAACCGAGGAAACTGTCAGAACCGGTCCAACAGAAATCAAACATGCGGGAGGATCCAACCCATCATGTTCTGACCCGGTTGTTTTGTTTAGCTAACGAAGACTGACGGGTTTATGAGCAAACAGAAACATTCACCACAACAACAAGCTGGAGTCCAAACCTCCTGGTTCTGCTGGATCAGATACAGAAGAACTTTCTGGGTCTGGTGGTTCCTTTAAGGAGGTCCAAACTTCTATTTTCGGATCATAGATGGGAACACAACACGGAGCTGTCCCAGAACCAGAGGGCTGATGCGGGTCCAACCAGGCTGGGCTTCATTTCCGCTCTGAGGACGTGCTGGCGACAGCGACAAGATGGCCGACGCGTTCGGAGCCACAGAACCCGTCCAGGATCCGTAAATTTCCCTGAAGCCGCTCCGCAGCGCCAACGGGATGGCTCCATGTGGACACGCTGCGCACCTCCAACCACCTGACATACCTGGGGGGTCCTCAGCCGGGGTGGTACCTCCAGAACCATGAAACGGGCCGGTGAGGCAGAACCAAAGCTCGGAAACGTGAGGGTGGGAAACGGGCCCCTGTGGGGCTGTCCACAGGGGCCATACACACATATATAATTTTTCCTTGTCCTTATACACGTGTTTTCGTCAAGAAATGAAAGAAATGTTTCGGCTGCTGAACAGAAGCCAAAGGCGCAGGCATGAACAGTCGATCTGCTCACGGAGCCTGCTACTTCCTGTTTATTGACCAATAGCAGAGGAGCTGGACCAAGATGGCCGCCCTCCTCCTTTCCGTAAAGAGGCAGAAACGCAGACGGTGAAGTAAAAAGAGGAGACGAGGAAATGGAAAGCGAACAAACGCTTGAATAAGGAAAAGGAAAAACAAAATCTGTATGTTTCTGCTTTTATTTTTGTCAGTTTCGGTGCTCCGTACCAAAGACCTGATGTTTATCACACACCAGCCAGACATCCCAGAACCTCCAGCATGACCCACTCAGCCATGAGAGCAGTCCTGACCCGGTTCTGCTCCAGCAGCTGACTCTAACGACCTCCGTAGGCTCAGCACTGGCCTGGTTCTGACCCATTTGATTCTGGTGTGCTGAAACACTCTGGAGACCCCGTCAGAGTCCGTCGGCTTCACCGAGGCCTCTTTCTGCAGTGGAAGCAGGGGTCAAAGGTCGACGTAGCAGCCGCTGCCCGCCAGACGCTGGTCTCCATGCTCACCTGCAGGCGCGCCCAGGTTCTGGTTCCTCCTCTGGAGGCCTCCGCTGGGCTCAGCCGCCGCTGGAAGCCCCGTGACTGAGAGCTTCCAGCCTCCAGGAATAGAAGCGGCTCTAAGTTTAGACGGGCCTGACGTTTCGGGTTTGGCGTGGGCCGCGCTGGAGGAGATCCGCACAGCTGCGTCAGCCGGCACCGAGTGTTTGGAGCGGTGAGGAATGAAACCACGGCGGCGGCCGGGCTCAGATCTTCCTGCGGTGTTACTCCAGCGTGGTTCCGAGTGGGTCCTTGTGTCTCCAGGAGCCGGTTAGCGGGCCCACACAGGGAAGTCCAACAGAACATGGCTGTACTCTCACTAATGGTGAAGGAAGCAGATCAGGCCCAGATCTGTGGATCCCACCAGAACCGATCAGAACTTCTGCAGCTCACGCTGGTCTGTCAGCGGAGAACGGCACCAGAACCAGCAACCTTTAAAAGGCGTGTCGGTGAGACACCATGATGGATCACCAGACCACGGCAGAGAAACCTCCCAGTCCAACTCCCCACTTCCTGCCGGAGTGTCTTTGAGCACGACGCTGAAGCGTTGTAGCTCATATCATCCAAGGTTCTTCAAAGAGTTGCTGTAGATGGCTGTGGGCAGGAAGGATCTCCTGCAGCAGTCTGTGTTACAGCAAATCTGAAAAGGCCTCTGACTAAAGACATTCTATTGTTGTCCGTAACGTTATGAAGAATCCTTCTTTGCACCATCATCTCCAGAGCTTCCACAGCAGTGCCCAGTTCTTCATCTTCTCAGTGTCTGATTCACGAAGCAACCAGTACTAATTACATACTGGTGCAAACTGGTGCAGCAGTTGCCACCAGCTTCCGCAACATGCTGCGTTTGAGGGAGTCACACTTTCAACCTAAGAACGCTGTACTGTCAGGCATGGTGGTGGTTGCACCATGCTGTGGGGCTGCTCCACTTTCAGTGGTTTTAAAACGCATAATCAGGAATGACAGGGAGAAACACCAGGAACACCTGGAACATCAGGAACACCTGGAACATCAGGAACACCTGCAACATCAGGAACATCAGGAACACCTGCAACATCAGGAACACCTGGAACATCAGGAACACCTGCAACATCAGGAACACCTGCAACATCAGGAACATCAGGAACACCTGCAACATCAGGAACACCTGGAACATCAGGAACACCTGGAACACCTCGAGAACACCTCAGGAACACCTGGAACATCTCAGGAACACCTGGAACATCAGGAACATCAGGAACACCTGCAACATCAGGAACACCAGGAACATCAGGAACACCTCAGGAACACCTGGAACATCAGGAACACCTGCAACATCAGGAACACCAGGAACATCAGGAACACCTGCAACATCAGGAACACCTGGAACATCAGGAACACCTGCAACATCAGGAACACCAGGAACATCAGGAACACCTCAGGAACACCTGGAACATCAGGAACACCTGGAGAACACCTCAGGAACACCTGGAACATCAGGAACACCTGCAACATCAGGAACACATCGAGAACATCAGGAATATCAGGAACACCTGGAACATCAGGAACACCTGCAACATCAGGAACACCTCGAGAACATCAGGAACACCTCAAGAACACCTCAGGAACACCTGGAATATCAGGAACACCTCGAGAACACCAGGAACATCAGGAACACCTGGAACATCAGGAACACCTCGAGAACATCAGGAACATCAGAAACACATGGAACACCTGGAACATCAGGAACACCTCGAGAACACCTCAGGAACACCTGGAACATCAGGAACACCAGGAACACCTCAGGAACACCTGGAACATCAGGAACACCTGGAACATCAGGAACACCTCGAGAACACCAGGAACATCAGGAACACCTGGAACATCAGGAACACCTCGAGAACATCAGGAACACCTGAAACATCAGGAACACCAGGAACACCTCAGGAACACCTGGAACATCAGGAACACCAGGAACACCTCAGGAACACCTCAGGAATGATAGCAGGTCCTTCAAGAACCAGAGGAACATCACGCTGAGTCACTGTTAGAGGAGGTCAGCGGGAACTTTTAATGGACCCAAGAATCTTGTAGAACCTCAGGTGGTAGAACATCTGCTGGTTAAAGTGAGGAGAACTGGTTGGACTGGTTCTGTTGTTAGAGGAAGCAGAGCGGGCCGGGTTGTGCTGTCATGTCTCCATGGATCCTGACAGCTTCTGGGTGGAAACCCGCCCGGTTCTGGTCCGAATAGCTGGCCTTCTCATCCGTCATGGTTGCTTCCTTGGTCTCCACGCGTCCAAACCGTCGGAGGTGATGGCACCAGAACTCCGTCAACCTTCTGCTTAACGAAGCTCTCAGCTGCTGTCAGCTTCTGGAAACCCCGTCTGAGGCTCTGAAGCGCAGCGTCCCGCAGCACCACGCGGGGAATCTCCGAGGTCGGCTCCATGGAGGCAGCGGACCGGACTCGGCCGCGACCAGAGGGGTTCGGGTCCACCTCCGGCTGAGGAGGAGAAGCCCTGCAGCACCTGATGTTCTGCTGCAGAACACCTCCAGCCAGACGTGTTGGAGCTGATTCTGCGTGAAGCTGTAAAGTGGAAGCCCGTTGAGGAACATCTGAGGGATCAGCAAGCCAACATGGCTCTCTGACTCGGGGAAGAGGATTCTGGGAACGCTTCGCATGGAGTCAGAACCGCTGCGGTGGAGCCGCTTGTCTTCGGGGTCCAGGAGAAAACGGACGACTTCAAACACGGAGAAAATCCCTGGAAGCAAAAGCAAAACCATTTAACTTTGTTCCTCTGAAGTGGAGAAAATGCTCGGTGGTTCCGGCTTCGCGGTCCAGACCCTCGTTTCCTCTGACGGCCCAGCAGTGTCCTGGTTGCTCCCCATCACTCCCAGCTCAGAGGCACAGCAGGAGCCCTGGAGCCGGCCGCCGCTTTCACCAGGCCAGGCTGCAGCCACAAACCGCTGGGGTCCAAGCTGCTTCCGTCTGGTCTGCTGGTCAGAGCCTTGGGTCACAGCCTTGGGTCAGAGTCTTGGGTCAGAGCCTTGGGTCACAACCTTGGGTCACAGCCTTGGGTCACAGCCTTGGGTCAGAGTCTTGGGTCAGAGCCTTGGGTCACAACCTTGGGTCACAGCCTTGGGTCAGAACCTTGGGTCAGAGCCTTGGGTCAGAGTCTTGGGTCACAGCCTTGGGTCAGAGTCTTGGGTCAGAACCTTGGGTCAGAGTCTTGGGTCAGAGTCTTGGGTCAGAGCCTTGGGTCACAACCTTGGGTCACAGCCTTGGGTCAGAACCTTGGGTCAGAGTCTTGGGTAAGAGTCTTGGGTCACAGCCTTGGGTCACAGCCTTGGGTCAGAACCTTGGGTGAGAGTCTTGGGTCACAACCTTGGGTCACAGCCTTGGGTCAGAACCTTGGGTCAGAGTCTTGGGTAAGAGTCTTGGGTCACAACCTTGGGTCAGAGTCTTGGGTCACAGCCTTGGGTCAGAACCTTGGGTCAGAGTCTTGGGTCACAACCTTGGGTCAGAGTCTTGGGTCAGAACCTTGGGTCACAACCTTGGGTCAGAGTCTTGGGTCAGAGCCTTGGGTCACAACCTTGGGTCACAGCCTTAGGTCAGAACCTTGGGTCAGAGTCTTGGGTAAGAGTCTTGGGTCACAACCTTGGGTCACAACATTGGGTCACAGCCTTGGGTCAGAACCTTGGGTGAGAGTCTTGAGTAAGAGTCTTGGGTCACAACCTTGGGTCAGAGTCTTGGGTCACAGCCTTGGGTCAGAACCTTGGGTCAGAGTCTTGGGTCACAACCTTGGGTCAGAGTCTTGGGTCAGAACCTTGGGTCACAACCTTGGGTCAGAGTCTTGGGTCAGAGCCTTGGGTCACAACCTTGGGTCACAGCCTTGGGTCAGAACCTTGGGTCAGAGTCTTGGGTCAGAGCCTTGGGTCACAACCTTGGGTCAGAGTCTTGGGTCAGAACCTTGGGTCAGAGTCTTGGGTCAGAGTCTTGGGTCAGAACCTTGGGTCACAGCCTTGGGTCAGAACCTTGGGTCAGAGTCTTGGGTCACAACCTTGGGTCAGAGTCTTGGGTCAGAACCTTGGGTCACAACCTTGGGTCAGAGTCTTGGGTCAGAACCTTGGGTCACAGCCTTGGGTCAGAACCTTGGGTCAGAGTCTTGGGTCAGAGCCTTGGGTCACAACCTTGGGTCAGAGTCTTGGGTCAGAACCTTGGGTCAGAGTCTTGGGTCAGAGTCTTGGGTCAGAACCTTGGGTCACAGCCTTGGGTCAGAACCTTGGGTCAGAGTCTTGGGTCACAACCTTGGGTCAGAGTCTTGGGTCAGAACCTTGGGTCACAACCTTGGGTCAGAGTCTTGGGTCAGAACCTTGGGTCACAGCCTTGGGTCAGAGTCTTGGGTAAGAGTCTTGGGTCAGAACCTTGGGTCAGAGTCTTGGGTCACAACCTTGGGTCACAGCCTTGGGTCAGAACCTTGGGTCACAGCCTTGGGTCACAACCTTGGGTCAGAGTCTTGGGTAAGAGTCTTGGGTCAGAACCTTGGGTCAGAGTCTTGGGTCACAACCTTGGGTCACAGCCTTGGGTCAGAACCTTGGGTCACAACCTTGGGTCAGAGTCTTGGGTCAGAACCTTGGGTCACAACCTTGGGTCACATCCTTGGGTCAGAACCTTGGGTCAGAGTCTTGGGTCACAACCTTGGGTCAGAGTCTTGGGTCAGAACCTTGGGTCAGAGTCTTGGGTCAGAGTCTTGGGTCACAACCTTGGGTCACAACCTTGGGTCACAACCTTGGGTTACAGCCTTGGGTCAGAACCTTGGGTCAGAGTCTTGGGTCACAACCTTGGGTCACAGCCTTGGGTCAGAACCTTGGGTCAGAGTCTTGGGTAAGAGTCTTGGGTCAGAACCTTGGGTCAGAACCTTGGGTCACAACCTTGGGTCAGAACCTTGGGTCACAACCTTGGGTTACAGCCTTGGGTCAGAACCTTGGGTCAGAGTCTTGGGTCACAACCTTGGGTCACAGCCTTGGGTCAGAACCTTGGGTCAGAGTCTTGGGTAAGAGTCTTGGGTCAGAACCTTGGGTCAGAGTCTTGGGTCACAACCTTGGGTCACAACCTTGGGTCAGAGTCTTGGGTAAGAGTCTTGGGTCAGAACCTTGGGTCAGAGTCTTGGGTCACAACCTTGGGTCACAGCCTTGGGTCAGAACCTTGGGTCACAGCCTTGGGTCACAACCTTGGGTCAGAGTCTTGGGTAAGAGTCTTGGGTCAGAACCTTGGGTCAGAGTCTTGGGTCACAACCTTGGGTCACAGCCTTGGGTCAGAACCTTGGGTCACAACCTTGGGTCAGAGTCTTGGGTCAGAACCTTGGGTCACAACCTTGGGTCACAGCCTTGGGTCAGAACCTTGGGTCAGAGTCTTGGGTCACAACCTTGGGTCAGAGTCTTGGGTCAGAACCTTGGGTCAGAGTCTTGGGTCAGAGTCTTGGGTCACAACCTTGGGTCACAACCTTGGGTTACAGCCTTGGGTCAGAACCTTGGGTCAGAGTCTTGGGTCACAACCTTGGGTCACAGCCTTGGGTCAGAACCTTGGGTCAGAGTCTTGGGTAAGAGTCTTGGGTCAGAACCTTGGGTCAGAACCTTGGGTCACAACCTTGGGTCAGAACCTTGGGTCACAACCTTGGGTTACAGCCTTGGGTCAGAACCTTGGGTCAGAGTCTTGGGTCACAACCTTGGGTCACAGCCTTGGGTCACAACCTTGGGTCACAACCTTGGGTAAGAGTCTTGGGTCAGAACCTTGGGTCAGAGTCTTGGGTCACAACCTTGGGTCAGAACCTTGGGTCACAACCTTGGGTCAGAACCTTGGGTCAGAGTCTTGGGTCACAACCTTGGGTCACAACCTTGGGTCACAACCTTGGGTCAGAACCTTGGGTCATAGCCTTGGGTCAGAGTCTTGGGTCAGAGTCTTGGGTCACAGCCTTGGGTCACAGCCTTGGGTCACAGCCTTGGGTCAGAGTCTTGGGTCAGAACCTTGGGTCACAACCTTGGGTCAGAGCCTTGGGTCACAGCCTTGGGTCACAACCTTGGGTCAGAGCCTTGGGTCAGAACCTTGGGTCACAACCTTGGGTCCCAGCCTTGGGTCAGAACCTTGGGTCACAACCTTGGGTCAGAACCTTGGGTCATAGCCTTGGGTCAGAGTCTTGGGTCACAGCCTTGGGTCACAACCTTGGGTCACAGCCTTGGGTCAGAACCTTGGGTCAGAGTCTTGAGTCAGAGTCTTGGGTCAGAACCTTGGGTCACAACCTTGGGTCAGAGTCTTGGGTAAGAGTCTTGGGTCAGAACCTTGGGTCAGAGTCTTGGGTCACAACCTTGGGTCACAGCCTTGGGTCAGAACCTTGGGTCACAACCTTGGGTCAGAGTCTTGGGTCAGAACCTTGGGTCACAACCTTGGGTCACAGCCTTGGGTCAGAACCTTGGGTCAGAGTCTTGGGTCACAACCTTGGGTCAGAGTCTTGGGTCAGAACCTTGGGTCAGAGTCTTGGGTCAGAGTCTTGGGTCACAACCTTGGGTCACAACCTTGGGTTACAGCCTTGGGTCAGAACCTTGGGTCAGAGTCTTGGGTCACAACCTTGGGTCACAGCCTTGGGTCAGAACCTTGGGTCAGAGTCTTGGGTAAGAGTCTTGGGTCAGAACCTTGGGTCAGAACCTTGGGTCACAACCTTGGGTCAGAACCTTGGGTCACAACCTTGGGTTACAGCCTTGGGTCAGAACCTTGGGTCAGAGTCTTGGGTCACAACCTTGGGTCACAGCCTTGGGTCAGAACCTTGGGTCAGAGTCTTGGGTAAGAGTCTTGGGTCAGAACCTTGGGTCAGAGTCTTGGGTCACAACCTTGGGTCACAACCTTGGGTCAGAGTCTTGGGTAAGAGTCTTGGGTCAGAACCTTGGGTCAGAGTCTTGGGTCACAACCTTGGGTCACAGCCTTGGGTCAGAACCTTGGGTCACAGCCTTGGGTCACAACCTTGGGTCAGAGTCTTGGGTAAGAGTCTTGGGTCAGAACCTTGGGTCAGAGTCTTGGGTCACAACCTTGGGTCACAGCCTTGGGTCAGAACCTTGGGTCACAACCTTGGGTCAGAGTCTTGGGTCACAACCTTGGGTCACAGCCTTGGGTCAGAACCTTGGGTCAGAGTCTTGGGTCAGAGCCTTGGGTCACAACCTTGGGTCAGAGTCTTGGGTCAGAACCTTGGGTCAGAGTCTTGGGTCAGAGTCTTGGGTCACAGCCTTGGGTCAGAACCTTGGGTCAGAGTCTTGGGTCACAACCTTGGGTCAGAGTCTTGGGTCAGAACCTTGGGTCACAACCTTGGGTCAGAGTCTTGGGTCAGAACCTTGGGTCACAGCCTTGGGTCAGAACCTTGGGTCAGAGTCTTGGGTCAGAGTCTTGGGTCAGAACCTTGGGTCAGAGTCTTGGGTCAGAACCTTGGGTCACAGCCTTGGGTCAGAACCTTGGGTCAGAGTCTTGGGTCACAACCTTGGGTCAGATTCTTGGGTCAGAACCTTGGGTCACAACCTTGGGTCAGAGTCTTGGGTCAGAACCTTGGGTCACAGCCTTGGGTCACAACCTTGGGTCAGAGTCTTGGGTAAGAGTCTTGGGTCAGAACCTTGGGTCAGAGTCTTGGGTCACAACCTTGGGTCACAGCCTTGGGTCAGAACCTTGGGTCACAGCCTTGGGTCACAACCTTGGGTCAGAGTCTTGGGTAAGAGTCTTGGGTCAGAACCTTGGGTCAGAGTCTTGGGTCACAACCTTGGGTCACAGCCTTGGGTCAGAACCTTGGGTCACAACCATGGGTCAGAGTCTTGGGTCAGAACCTTGGGTCACAACCTTGGGTCACAGCCTTGGGTCAGAACCTTGGGTCAGAGTCTTGGGTCACAACCTTGGGTCAGAGTCTTGGGTCAGAACCTTGGGTCAGAGTCTTGGGTCAGAGTCTTGGGTCACAACCTTGGGTCACAACCTTGGGTCACAACCTTGGGTTACAGCCTTGGGTCAGAACCTTGGGTCAGAGTCTTGGGTCACAACCTTGGGTCACAGCCTTGGGTCAGAACCTTGGGTCAGAGTCTTGGGTAAGAGTCTTGGGTCAGAACCTTGGGTCACAACCTTGGGTCAGAACCTTGGGTCACAACCTTGGGTTACAGCCTTGGGTCAGAACCTTGGGTCAGAGTCTTGGGTCACAACCTTGGGTCACAGCCTTGGGTCAGAACCTTGGGTCAGAGTCTTGGGTAAGAGTCTTGGGTCAGAACCTTGGGTCAGAATCTTGGGTCACAACCTTGGGTCACAACCTTGGGTCAGAGTCTTGGGTAAGAGTCTTGGGTCAGAACCTTGGGTCAGAGTCTTGGGTCACAACCTTGGGTCACAGCCTTGGGTCAGAACCTTGGGTCACAGCCTTGGGTCACAACCTTGGGTCAGAGTCTTGGGTAAGAGTCTTGGGTCAGAACCTTGGGTCAGAGTCTTGGGTCACAACCTTGGGTCACAGCCTTGGGTCAGAACCTTGGGTCACAACCTTGGGTCAGAGTCTTGGGTCAGAACCTTGGGTCACAACCTTGGGTCACAGCCTTGGGTCAGAACCTTGGGTCAGAGTCTTGGGTCACAACCTTGGGTCAGAGTCTTGGGTCAGAACCTTGGGTCAGAGTCTTGGGTCACAACCTTGGGTCACAACCTTGGGTTACAGCCTTGGGTCAGAACCTTGGGTCAGAGTCTTGGGTCACAACCTTGGGTCACAGCCTTGGGTCAGAACCTTGGGTCAGAGTCTTGGGTAAGAGTCTTGGGTCAGAACCTTGGGTCAGAACCTTGGGTCACAACCTTGGGTCAGAACCTTGGGTCACAACCTTGGGTTACAGCCTTGGGTCAGAACCTTGGGTCAGAGTCTTGGGTCACAACCTTGGGTCACAGCCTTGGGTCAGAGTCTTGGGTAAGAGTCTTGGGTCAGAACCTTGGGTCAGAGTCTTGGGTCACAACCTTGGGTCACAACCTTGGGTCACAACCTTGGGTCAGAACCTTGGGTCAGAGTCTTGGGTCAGAGCCTTGGGTCACAACCTTGGGTCACAACCTTGGGTCAGAACCTTGGGTCATAGCCTTGGGTCAGAGTCTTGGGTCAGAGTCTTGGGTCACAGCCTTGGGTCACAGCCTTGGGTCACAGCCTTGGGTCATAGCCTTGGGTCAGAGTCTTGGGTCAGAACCTTGGGTCACAACCTTGGGTCAGAGCCTTGGGTCACAGCCTTGGGTCACAACCTTGGGTCAGAGCCTTGGGTCAGAACCTTGGGTCACAACCTTGGGTCCCAGCCTTGGGTCAGAACCTTGGGTCACAACCTTGGGTCAGAACCTTGGGTCATAGCCTTGGGTCAGAGTCTTGGGTCACAGCCTTGGGTCACAACCTTGGGTCACAGCCTTGGGTCAGAACCTTGGGTCAGAGTCTTGAGTCAGAGTCTTGGGTCAGAACCTTGGGTCACAACCTTGGGTCAGAGTCTTGGGTAAGAGTCTTGGGTCAGAACCTTGGGTCAGAGTCTTGGGTCACAACCTTGGGTCACAGCCTTGGGTCAGAACCTTGGGTCACAACCTTGGGTCAGAGTCTTGGGTCAGAACCTTGGGTCACAACCTTGGGTCACAGCCTTGGGTCAGAACCTTGGGTCAGAGTCTTGGGTCACAACCTTGGGTCAGAGTCTTGGGTCAGAACCTTGGGTCAGAGTCTTGGGTCAGAGTCTTGGGTCACAACCTTGGGTCACAACCTTGGGTTACAGCCTTGGGTCAGAACCTTGGGTCAGAGTCTTGGGTCACAACCTTGGGTCACAGCCTTGGGTCAGAACCTTGGGTCAGAGTCTTGGGTAAGAGTCTTGGGTCAGAACCTTGGGTCAGAGTCTTGGGTCACAACCTTGGGTCACAACCTTGGGTCAGAGTCTTGGGTAAGAGTCTTGGGTCAGAACCTTGGGTCAGAGTCTTGGGTCACAACCTTGGGTCACAGCCTTGGGTCAGAACCTTGGGTCACAGCCTTGGGTCACAACCTTGGGTCAGAGTCTTGGGTAAGAGTCTTGGGTCAGAACCTTGGGTCAGAGTCTTGGGTCACAACCTTGGGTCACAGCCTTGGGTCAGAACCTTGGGTCACAACCTTGGGTCAGAGTCTTGGGTCAGAACCTTGGGTCACAACCTTGGGTCACAGCCTTGGGTCAGAACCTTGGGTCAGAGTCTTGGGTCACAACCTTGGGTCAGAGTCTTGGGTCAGAACCTTGGGTCAGAGTCTTGGGTCAGAGTCTTGGGTCACAACCTTGGGTCACAACCTTGGGTTACAGCCTTGGGTCAGAACCTTGGGTCAGAGTCTTGGGTCACAACCTTGGGTCACAGCCTTGGGTCAGAACCTTGGGTCAGAGTCTTGGGTAAGAGTCTTGGGTCAGAACCTTGGGTCACAGCCTTGGGTCAGAGTCTTGGGTAAGAGTCTTGGGTCAGAACCTTGGGTCAGAGTCTTGGGTCACAACCTTGGGTCACAGCCTTGGGTCAGAACCTTGGGTCACAGCCTTGGGTCACAACCTTGGGTCAGAGTCTTGGGTAAGAGTCTTGGGTCAGAACCTTGGGTCAGAGTCTTGGGTCACAACCTTGGGTCACAGCCTTGGGTCAGAACCTTGGGTCACAACCTTGGGTCAGAGCCTTGGGTCAGAACCTTGGGTCACAGTCTTGGGTCAGAACCTTGGGTCAGAGTCTTGGGTCACAACCTTGGGTCACAACCTTGGGTCAGAACCTTGGGTCAGAGTCTTGGGTCACACCCTTGGGTCACAGCCTTGGGTCAGAACCTTGGGTCAGAGCCTTGGGTCACAACCTTGGGTCACAGCCTTGGGTCACAACCTTGGGTCACAGCCTTGGGTCAGAGCCTTGGGTCAGAGTCTTGGGTCACAACCTTTGGTCACAACCTTGGGTCAGAACCTTGGGTCAGAGCCTTGGGTCACAACCTTGGGTCACAGCCTTGGGTCAGAACCTTGGGTCAGAGCCTTGGGTCAGAACCTTGGGTCACAACCTTGGGTCAGAGTCTTGGGTCACAACCTTGGGTCAGAGCCTTGGGTCACAACCTTGGGTCAGAGCCTTGGGTCACAGCCTTGGGTCACAACCTTGGGTCAGAGCCTTGGGTCAGAACCTTGGGTCACAACCTTGGGTCAGAGCCTTGGGTCAGAGCCTTGGGTCAGAACCTTGGGTCACAACCTTGGGTCAGAACCTTGGGTCAGAGTCTTGGGTCAGAGCCTTGGGTCACAACCTTGGGTCACAACCTTGGGTCACAACCTTGGGTCATAGCCTTGGGTCAGAGTCTTGGGTCAGAGTCTTGGGTCACAGCCTTGGGTCACAGCCTTGGGTCACAGCCTTGGGTCACAACCTTGGGTCATAGCCTTGGGTCAGAGTCTTGGGTCAGAACCTTGGGTCACAACCTTGGGTCAGAGCCTTGGGTCACAGCCTTGGGTCACAACCTTGGGTCAGAGCCTTGGGTCAGAACCTTGGGTCACAACCTTGGGTCCCAGCCTTGGGTCAGAACCTTGGGTCACAACCTTGGGTCAGAACCTTGGGTCAGAGTCTTGGGTCAGAGCCTTGGGTCACAACCTTGGGTCACAACCTTGGGTCACAACCTTGGGTCAGAACCTTGGGTCATAGCCTTGGGTCAGAGTCTTGGGTCACAGCCTTGGGTCACAACCTTGGGTCACAGCCTTGGGTCAGAACCTTGGGTCAGAGTCTTGAGTCAGAGTCTTGGGTCAGAACCTTGGGTCACAACCTTGGGTCAGAGCCTTGGGTCACAGCCTTGGGTCACAACCTTGGGTCAGAGCCTTGGGTCAGAACCTTGGGTCACAACCTTGGGTCCCAGCCTTGGGTCAGAGCCTTGGGTCAGAACCTTGGGTCACAACCTTGGGTCAGAACCTTGGGTCAGAGTCTTGGGTCAGAGCCTTGGGTCACAACCTTGGGTCACAACCTTGGGTCAGAACCTTGGGTCATAGCCTTGGGTCAGAGTCTTGGGTCACAGCCTTGGGTCACAACCTTGGGTCACAGCCTTGGGTCAGAACCTTGGGTCAGAGTCTTGAGTCAGAGTCTTGGGTCAGAACCTTGGGTCAGAGCCTTGGGTCACAACCTTAGGTCAGAGTCTTGGGTAAGAGTCTTGGGTCACAACCTTGGGTCAGAGTCTTGGGTCAGAACCTTGGGTCAGAGTCTTGGGTCAGAGCCTTGGGTCACAACCTTGGGTCACAGCCTTGGGTCAGAACCTTGGGTCAGAGTCTTGGGTCACAACCTAGGGTCAGAACCTTGGGTCACAGCCTTGGGTCAGAGCCTTGGGTCACAACCTTGGGTCAGAACCTTGGGTCACAGCCTTGGGTCAGAGCCTTGGGTCAGAACCTTGGGTCACAACCTTGGGTCAGAGTCTTGGGTCACAACCTTGGGTCACAGCCTTGGGTCAGAACCTTGGGTCAGAGTCTTGGGTCAGAACCTTGGGTCAGAACCTTGGGTCACAGCCTTGGGTCAGAGTCTTGGGTCAGAGCCTTGGGTCAGAACCTTGGGTCACAAACTTGGGTCAGAACCTTGGGCTAGAGTCTTGGGTCAGAACCTTTTGGTCAGAACCTTGGGTCACAACCTTGGGTCAGAGCCTTGGGTCACAACCTTGGGTCAGAGTCTTGGGTCACAACTTTGGGTCAGAGCCTTGGGTCAGAACCTTTTGGTCAGAACCTTGGGTCACAACCTTGGGTCAGAGCCTTGGGTCACAACCTTGGGTCAGAACCTTGGGTCAGAACCTTGGGTCACAGCCTTGGGTCAGAGTCTTGGGTCAGAACCTTGGGTCACAGCCTTGGGTCAGAGTCTTGGGTCAGAGCCTTGGGTCAGAACCTTGGGTCAGAGTCTTGTGTCAGAACCTTTTGGTCAGAACCTTGGGTCACAACCTTGGGTCAGAACCTTGGGTCAGAGCCTTGGGTCACAGCCTTGGGTCAGAACCTTGGGTCAGAGCCTTGGGTCAGAGCCTTGGGTCACAGCCTTGGGTCAGAACCTTGGGTCAGAACCTTGGGTCACAACCTTGGGTCACAACCTTGGGTCAGAACCTTGGGTCAGAGTCTTGTGTCAGAACCTTTTGGTCAGAACCTTGGGTCACAACCTTGGGTCAGAGTCTTGGGTCACAGCCTTGGGTCACAACCTTGGGTCAGAGTCTTGGGTCAGAACCTTGGGTCAGAGCCTTGGGTCACAGCCTTGGGTCAGAACCTTGGGTCAGAACCTTGGGTCACAACCTTGGGTCACAACCTTGGGTCAGAACCTTGGGCTAGATTCTTGGGTCAGAACCTTTTGGTCAGAGCCTTGGGTCAGTGTCTTGGGTCACAGCCTTGGGTCAGAGTCTTGAGTCAGAACCTTGGGTCAGAACCTTGCAGAAGTTCCTCGGACTGCAGGTCCAGCTCAGGTCTGTCTCCTCCAGCTTTGGCCGTGGTGGCCCAGTCTTCTCGGCAAAACATCTGAGAACATCAGTTTTCTCATCTTCCCACAGTTTCTTGGTTGGATTCAGGTCTGGACTTTGACTAGGCCACTCTAACCCATGAATCAGCTCTGATCTAACCCATCCATAATATCTCTGGCTGCACGTTCAGGCTGGTGGTCCTGCTGGAAGCTGGACCTCCACCCCCGTCTCAGGGGTTGTCCTCATTCAGCTCCATCCATCTTCACATCTACTCTGACCAGCTTGTCCCACAGCATGATGCTGCCACCACCACGTCCCACATGCTGTGTTGATGATGTGCAGTTCTGGTTTCCTCCGAGGCCTCCATGGAACATCTGCAAAGGAAGGCCACCAGGACATCAGTCTGCACTGGTTACCGTAGAACTGATGCATTCTGGGTACGGAATAAACGCCATAGCTCCACTATTAGCAGACATGTGCCCGCCTGTGCTGAAAATAAATGCACACCACACTTTTCAGATTGTTCCCAGTCCAGCTGTCTTCCTTCCATGCCGTGGCTCTCTGTCAGTCCGTCGTGATGCCCCAGCGGACGGCGTCCCGGCTGCCTTCACCTGCAGCTCAGCAGGGACGCCTCTCTTCCTGGCTCATTTAGTGCTCAGGAGCATGAACTGGATCCGTTTGGTTCTGACCCGGTTCTGGTAACAACCTCCACCGGTTCTTCTTCAGCTCGGATCAGCTCGGAAATGTTTCTGGCTGCAGACGTGCTGGATGTTGACGCTTCTCGGTCCGATTTTCTTTAATAATCGGTTTGTGGCCGCATCAAGCTCCAACACTCACCCGCTCTCAGACCCGGACCTCTGAACTTCAGGAGATGCTGGAATGACGCTACCTTTCCAAACATCGTGGAAACTCTACCTGTTTTCCAGCTCCTGTCAGAGCGCGGCCATGTTTTCCTGCGTTCTGTCCCACCTCCAGCGTCTGTGATGTGCAGACGTCCATGAAACTCTGTGGTTTCTCATTTATCTTCAAACACCTTATTAAAAGACATGAAATGATCCCCGGCGCCTGGATCGCGCCGTTTCATTAGAGGAGCCTGGTAATATCTCCCCTGACAGAGTCTGCACAATAAACAGGACGGAAACGTTTTACTGCAGCGTTTTCATCTCGTCTTCATTTCCTGCTGACACTGAGGCGCGGCTGTCGCCCAGTTAACCCGTCCCAGAAACCAGAACACCTGCGCAGTCTACCTGCAGCCTGACGCCGCAGAGTAACGTGAGGCCGAACGCGGCCGTAAACACGCAAACACCACCGCCAAAGCGAAGTCCTCGTTGTGTTCCTGCTGCTGTGCTCGACTGTAAAGCCAGTCAGAAAGCCATCCTGACGCATTCTTCGCTATAAATGTGAGCTGTGGTTCTGAGAACCAGGTGGACCCTCGCCCAGTCGCTGCTCAGCTCACAGATAGTCACTGCGATGAAGACAAATGATATTAATTATTGGCATATTTTCACCAGAAATCAAGCTGTGACCTCAGATTCAGGTTTGTTCCACAAGATCCTGTTTGTGCTCATTTAATTTGTGCCGTCAGCATAATTATGTCGTATAATTTTCAAATGTCTGGTTTGGAGAGTTTTTTCATTAAATGATGATAATCACGTTTTTCTCCAAATTTTAAACAGGATTCCTTGTTTCTTGTTCATTTCTGCTGTGCATCATTTCCTCCCAGTCTGGAGAAACTGAGCCTCAGATGCTGAGTGATGGGAAACTGGGAGGATGAACGGCCAGTGAGTGGGCTTGGAGGCCAGCCTGACGGCGAGATGAGCGCTCGCTGTGACATTTGGCAGAATCAGAAGTGAAAACGGTGTTTTTGTCGTGAAAGGTCACCAGTGGGATTTCCTGGGTCAGAAAAGGTCTCCTCCAGCTCCTCCAGCTCTTGAACTTGACATGAACCATGACGTTTCCAGCTCAGCCCGACCGATCCTCAGAACCCAGCGTCCATTCAGTCGCTGGGTCGGGTTCTGTTTCCCCCAGGTTGCTGCCCCCGCTTCCAGTCATTTCCTGTTTTGTCTCGTGATCTTCAGTCATTTCCTGCCTCTGGGGCTGCAGAGCGTTCCTGGGAAGCTTCTCGTCGCTCTCCGGCCTCTGAAGGACGTTCTGGCATCGAGGAGGGCGAGCGACGCAGCGGTCCGGGAGGCATCCTTCCTGGAGAAGATGTCTCAGGGTGTCCAACGTTCCCCGCTGGAGACACGTCAGGACCCAGACCTGCAGGAACCTCTGCGGATCTTCACCTCAGGAATACCTCCTCCTCTCCCTCAGCCAGGCCTGTGGAAGGAGATGTGGTCCTGAAGGCAGCAGATGTTGCTCCAGAATCTCTGCTGGACTGTTCTGCATCAAGGCTTCATCACAGAGGAGACGATCCGAGCCCAGACCATGATGCCGCCTCCTCCATCACAGAACCAGCAGGCTGGAGGAGCTGATCCATGTTCCCACGCCGATGGTTCCCCCCAGAAGATCTCAGTAGGCGCACGTTTGCCCTGCAGCCGGTCCTGAACGGGCCGGTTCTGACCGTGCCGGACTGCAGTGACGTTTAGCTTAGTGTCGGAGGGAAAAACCGGGAGCGTTGTTATAAACGAAACATGAGACAGAGCAGAGGGGATGACAGCTGCAGGTATAACCCCAGATTCTGATGGTTTGGTTTTCTGTGGGCCTCAGAGATTAAAGCTGACGGTTCCAGCCGTAAACACGTCCAGAACCTCTCTGGGAAGACGTCCCAGAGTTCTAAATCCAGCCTGGAAAAGGCAGCCAGTCCCAGTCTGGGCTCCTTTGACCTGATCTTCACCACCTCAAACCATGACTCTCAGCTAAACATAGGGAGCCTCGGAGCAGAGCTGGAGCTGGAGCTGTTGCAGATGAGGAGGAGGAAGGCTACGTAAGAAGGAGAAGGCGTGACGAAGAAAACCACATTTTAGAGCCTTTTCTTCTCTGCAGCCTCCAGCTTGCGGTGGTTCAGCAGCAGCCTGACAGCAGGAGGTCGTTATTTAACAGAGTCGAGTGAAACAGACGAAAACAGAAGCAGCGCCAAGCCGGGCGCTCTGTCTGCATTAATCTGCCCAAATAAAGGTTAAGCAGGAGCAGGAATAACAGCGTGAAGCTGGTGTCAACATGTCGGCTTTATTGCTGCACCTCAGTGACGCTCAGACCTGTAAGAAAGTGACAGGAAAGCAACCACAGAAACCAGAACCATCTCCAAACCACCAGCAGCCCCAAGCTGCGGCGTGTTTCCTGCTGGAGGAGCCTGGGAGGTGTGGGAGGCAGGGATGGGAGCAGATAGTGACTAAGTTCATCCAGCCTCATGGTGGTGACCGCCGTCTGATGTCAGCAGGAGGGGCCGACCAGGTTTATAAAGCTCCTCGCATCCAGGAACACTCCAGCCGAGATCCGCCGCACACCACACCAGTTCTGACGGCTCCTCGTCCGATCCAGAACCTCCGCCAGAAACTGGCACTCGCAGGTAAGGACCGCAACCCGACCCGGGTCAGCACAGCAACCAGAACCACAATTATAGAAGGTCCAAAGGTTCGACTCAAAGTGAGCTCCACAGGTTTGCAGGTAAAGACAAACTGAGGGGATCCAGAACCGCTGCATGCAGATTGGACTGGTACCTCGGACCCAGTCTGATCCAAACAGTGGTTCCGCTTTGGTTGATTGTTGGAACAGAATTAAAGGCTCACTTTAGGATCATTTAAAGGTTTAGTTATTGTTCGGCTTGGTTCTGATGTGGTTCTCCAACAGTAAACGGGTCGGAAAGCAAACCAAGACTTTAAACTCCTCTGTTTCCATCCAGTCCAAGATTCTCCAGAATTAAGGCGCTGATTTCTGGGAACGAGGAACAGAACCTGTTGGGTTCTCCTCTGCCCAAACCAGAACCGAACATTAGAAACGTTTAGACCTTTAAAAATAAACATTTATTGTTGTGTTTAACTGACTGAACCTCCCAGTTTAGTAATAAGATTATAATGATTATATTTAGGTTGGCTTTCTCATCCCTGAGTGTTTCTCTGTCCGCAGTTATTGATGTAGATCACTCTTTATTTGTAGTTTCTGGGTTGTTTCTAGTTTGTTTTGGGGATTTTTATTAGTTTCAGGTCATATTTAAGTAAAACTGTATTAATAAATCAGATTTCTCTGAACTCAACATTAGTTTGCCTTGTATAGTTTAATTTATAGTACATGTGTAGATTTACTGAAGCTGTTGTATTTACTCAGCGTTTAGCCATTCAGATGTTTTATTAATTACATTAAATATATTCAGGGGTTGCCATAGTTACAAAAAGCAGCAGTTTGACAATAAAAGACTAAAATGTTGAATTAAGTAACAGAAACAGCATTTGTTAATGTAGCTAAACTGAATGTGGAACATTAGAAACAGTTCAGGCAGACGACCCAGTTTTAAACGAGGTCCGGACCTTTTGTCCGTGTAGAAACGCCTGGAACGCTCAG
This sequence comes from Anableps anableps, assembly GCA_014839685.1. Taxonomy (NCBI): domain Eukaryota; kingdom Metazoa; phylum Chordata; class Actinopteri; order Cyprinodontiformes; family Anablepidae; genus Anableps; species Anableps anableps. The sequence continues at coordinate 647,826 of CM026087.1, read as the reverse complement.
TGCTCCAGGTCCAGTCAGGCAGAACTCCAGAGCCAGGTGCTGATTAGAACCAAGGTTCTTCCTGGGATGTTTCTGACTTTTTGCATTTTAAAGTTGTTTCCCTGGAATCTGAGTAACTCCAGTGTTTGGTTCAGTGGTGCAATGTTGTCCCAACGCATTCACGTCTTTTCTGCTGGAGCAGAACCAGAACTCTCTAGGTTTTCTGTATCTGTAATGGGTCAGACGTAAGGAAGATTCAGCACTGTCATATGGGCTGACCTGTAGTGTCATGGCTGCTAGTGATAGGATGCTCATGTTAGCCCATTAGCTCTTTGTTAGCCACATGTAGCTCATGTTAGCCCATTAGCTCTCTATGTTAGCCATATGCTGCCCATGTTAGCCTGTTAGCTATTTAAGTTAGCATATGTAGTTCATGTCAGTCATATGCCATTGCCAGATCTCTTTCTGATCATTTTATTATATTTATTGTTAATTTTCACTTAAATTAAGTGCTAAAGGTCCTTATAGGGATGGGTGTGGCAAATTAGCCATGATTTAGAACGCTGTGATGCAGGCATCAGATAATGATCTATGTTTATTGGATATGTCCCTATCAAATAAACAATAAAATAAATAATAAATGCTGCTCATGTTAGCCTATTAGCTGTTTAAGTTAGCCACATATAGCTTATATTAGCTCATTAGCTCTTTTATAATAGCGATTAAGCTTGCCATATTGTTAATGTGGTTTATGTGGTTTAAGATAACGCCAGACTCTGGTCACCTCAAAGTTCACTTTATTCTGGCCTTTATTGTTCTTCAGCGTGTTTGCAGTTTTTCTTCTAACATTTTCATAACACCTTCATTTCTTCCCAAGTCAGGATAATTTGTGCTGACTCTAAAGTTGTTGTCCGTCCTTCAGTGATTTTACTTTGTTCCTCTGACACAAATCACAGCTGAGTTCTTTCACCTTTTAGAGTTATAAACTTCAAAATATCACTAAATGATGCCCGGCGGAAAGATTATTATCTGCAGGTCCAGTTTGACCAGTAGAGCATCAAACTGGTTTCTGGTGTTTTTAAATCCAAATGGAAAAAAAACTGAAAATCTCAGCTTCAGTTTTCACCTCCTGAAGCCAAGATGTTCATGAAACCCAGAGCCAGTATTGACTGTTTACACGTCAGGCTACAAACTTTATGTGCAAAACGTTGTTTAAAAATCTTCAGCATCAACCTGAAGCGCCAAACTACAATGACATCTCAGTGAAACAGAACAATACACTGTTCTGTGGTCTAAGATATGAGACAGGAATGCTGCTTGATGCTGTTATTACCTTAAAAACTACTTTCCAGAATCATCTAAACACCTCGTGTTTAAATGTCAAAATAATCGCACGCCTAAACCCATAAAGACTGTTTAGTGAGTCAAAACCACTTTGTGTCCTCTCCAAACTCTAATGCAGTTTGCTGGCAGAGCAGCGCTCACCACAATCAGACCTAATTGAGCGTAGGAACGTGACACACCAGCACATTATGAAGATCCATCTGGTGACATCTGAAAGTCCCACAGAACTCCGGAGACAGGCAGACTGCAGGCGCCTTCAGCCGGCGCTGTTTGCTCCTGCAGCTGCTGCAGCTCCTGCACTGGATGCGTCCATTAAACTACAGCAGGAGGGAACTCCTGTTAGCTTAATACACCAAACTACGGCATCTATTTGAATTTTCAGTGTAATATTCCAGTAGCAGAGCCAGTATTCCCAGTAAAATCCTGGCTCTCGAGTCCTAGTTAAAGTCTTCTGTTTCCCTTAAAGGCGTAGAAATTGGCCAGGTCAGAGAAATGACCAGTTTAGACCAGCTATCCTTCCTTCACTTCTGGTATGAATGATTAACCTTCAGTGTAAACCAGTTTAAATCCAGATGGTTTAATGGTTCGTCGTGTTTAGTGTCTCCGTGTTGGGACCAAACTGTTGACTATCAATGAGAACAAGCAGGAGGACGGAAGCTCCTCAACAATCTCCGACTGTTCGGCCGCGAATTCCTGCGCTGAGATCCGTCCACGCCGAGCAGAACCGGGCCCACAGAGGGGGAGGTGAGCCAGAGGTTAATGGGAGAACTGGGACGGCCACCCCTGAGACGGAGACGTCTTCTGGTCTGTCCCAGTCGCCTCTCAACCATCATCATCATCACTCCTCCTCTTTCCCATCGTTGTGCGTCCGTGCCGGGCCCTGGGAGGCTCCGCCTGATTTACTGCTGGGCTCCTCCGAGTCAGGCCGGATCTGGGACGTTCCTGCAGAGAACGTTCCTGCAGAGAACGTTCCTCTGATCCAGAAGCGATGAGGCGAGCTAAACTCTCAACTTTCGCATCCAGACAGACGGGTTCTGATCCGGCCAGAACCGGGTTTCTTCATCCACACGCAGGCGTGATGACGTGATGTTTCAGAGCAGCAAATAAACGCCGCAACAAATCATTTTTACAGCTTCAGTGTCGCCTCATTCCGTCTCCAGAGCAGAGGTGGAGGTTTTACCGACACGTTTATGGTCCAATAAAACACTGCTCTGATTTTCATTTACGACTCGCTCTAATATTCCTCTCCATTAAAACCCGACTGCTGTCTGCAGAGCATGAGCTGTGTCTGCACGTGGCCAGGCCCTCCTGGAGGGGCCCCGTCAGTGGGGCCCGGTTCTGACAGCCTGTGTTCAGAACACACGGGTCCGTTCTGGGGGGGTTGGGTATTTCTGCTCCCCAGAAATTAATAATAAAACATCTTCATTTTAAAATACGAAATTCATGGCTGGTTTTTCTTTTCTGCTCAAAAACGTGGGACAAGAAACTGAAATTATAAAAGATTTTTTATTTTATTTTATTTCTTCATCTTTGAGGTCATAAAAGAAAAACACGACCTGCGAAAGGAAATAAAATACGGGACGTGTTTTTCATATTCCTAAAGAGGCACCTAAATGGGACTCTAGGAGGCGCTGTTCCCTCTAAAATCTATATGAACAAGAATATTTATTATGAGCACAGATGTAATATTTGGTGATTGAGGAGTGTTTGAAAACACCGCCACCAAATATGGGCAATGACGTCACGGGCTGAAGCCGATAACTTCTATTTTTTATATTTCAAACGCGAACAGAAAAACAAACTGCTTCTAATTTCCTGCTCATTCATTTATGACCACGAAAAAGAGCAAAAAATCTCATATTTCAGTTTGAGAAATATGAGAAGCAGCTGCTTCAACAGGAAACATCCTGCAGGGACCGAGTTTCATCGGTCATTAGCAGATCTTCAGTCTGATCGCCTGCTGATCCACATCCGAACCCCACCAGAACCTCCCAGGATGAGCTCCTGTCGCCGAGCTTGATTTTTTTTATGTATGATAAATAATTCAAGTGAACTGAGAATCCACATGTTTTCATGGTTAAAATAAAGGTTTCAGAACCAGCTGTAACTGGACCGGTTATTCCGTTTTCACGCTTGTCTAATTCTGAGGTCTGAACTTTCATTTATTCATAAAGGACATTTAAAAATAATCATTTGTCCAGACTTTGGTCCAGAAAGGCAGAAAGAACCAGAACAAACATGAGAAATGAGTTCAGATTCTAAAAAGGCGGTTCTGAAGAACCTTTTTCCAGTCTGCTCACGGTGGGGTTTTCAAGCTGCTGCTGTTTCCGGGTAGAAATCAGTGGACCCAGTGGCCGGGCCAGAATGTTGGACATAAGTGACCAAACTAAAAACACAGTTTGAGTCAACTGGGCCAGCAGCCCGGCCCGGCCCGGAGCAGCAGCTCGGCGCGGGGTCGGAGAGCAGGCTGCGAGGAAGTCCTGATAAACTTCTGGAGCTGTTGGCGCAGCCCCAGGAGGCCCAGCAGAACCTCAGCTGAACAGTCAGACCTCCGGGCCCTCCCCCAGCTGCTGTGATGAAACCCGGCCCAAAGCAGGCCGAGGGGTCCTGCTGCGGAGGAGACCGCACACCTCCCGGCCCGGCTGCTGCGCCACCAGCTCGATCCGAAGGCTGCAGAGCAGTCAGCACCTGCTGCTGGCAGAGCCCCGTCTGGACCGGGGAGCTGCGCTCCTGGACATGAAGACAGAACCTTCCTCCAGCCCGCTTCTCCTCAGGCTGCGTTTGAAGCGGTCAGAACCCAGCGGCTGTCTGGCCTGCGCGGGGAAACAGCGGGGCTCAGCTCATATTTTACCCACCTGGGGCATTCATTCAGAAATGTCTCGGTTTTAAACTACAGGGCGAAGATGCAAATTTACTTGCCGATAACCGGAAGTGGACTACCAAAATAAAAGGTGGGTCTTATGACCCTTCATGAACAACTGCTGATGAGACTGGTTCACTTCAGCTGTTGCTGTTTCTGTTCCTCTCGACGTACAGTTGTTTGCCAGCACTGAAATCCGCTGTCAGCAGCAGGGGCCCAAAGAGGGGTTCATGAGACCCAGCTTTTATGTTCATAGTCCACTTCCGGTTGCTAGCACTTGAATTCGCATCTTAGCTAAATATTTAGCTTGCTTACAAATATTTAGAGTGGAACTAAATGTTTAGTTTACAAACTAAATATTTAGTTAGTAAACTAAACATTTAGCTTGAAGCTAAATAATTAGCTTGCTAACTAATTATTTAGCTTGAAGCTAAATAATTAGCTTGCTAACTAATTATTTAGTTATTAAACTAAATATTTAGTGACATTTATAAATAAATGAATAATATGATTAAAAATGACTTTTTCTCCTATCACAGGCTGAATAACTCAAATTATTGCTGTTAATTTTTCACTGTATAACTTTACCAACGGCAGCCGTTGGTTCTGTTGGTCCAGACGGGTCAGACAGTCGAACTTCTGTCTGGTCTCCATCATCAGGAGGTTTCCCTGAGCTGCAGGTCTGGATCAGGTGTGGCGGTCCGTCACACGGTTCTGGAGTTGAAGCCTGTCACACAAGTGAGCAGCACCAGAACCCGGTCTGCTCAGGCGGCACACTGCCCAACAGTTGGAGGGCTTGGTGGGTGAACTCATCCGGTCCGAGTTCTGACCCATTCTTAGTGGAGGCACTCCGGTCCAGAACATTTTCTGATGATTTCAGTAAACGACCAGCTCTAAGCTCTGGCTGAGATACCGACAGAACAACGGAAGGTTCAGGCCTGTTTTTGGACCTTTTGGCGGGTCACGGTGCTGGTCCATATTCCCTGAGTGGTTCTGAGTTCATTCTTGATGGAACCGGGTCAGTAGCCTGTGTTCCGCTGGGCTGTTCAGTTGTTTCTGTCGTTCATGTTCATCTGGGCAGCGGATCAAACCGAGCAGAACCATCGTTTGGTCCCTGCTGGCGGGGAATCCAGTTTAAAACCCGCTGGGACTTTTCGGAACCGCAGAGAGGAGCATTAATCTTCTCTGGGTGGGTTTTTATAGCCCGTTCTCACGTGGCTCCGGGATAGAAGAACTTGTTTCATCGCACATAAATCTCCGACCGGAACCAGAGCAGGGTTGGATCCACATGCTTGAGTAAACATCTTCTCCCACCAGTGATTTCCCCACAGAGATCCACAGAACCGGGCAGCAGCACCAGCTGGAACCCATTGCTGGTGATTCGAGACGGGTCCGTCTCACTGACTCGGCTCTCTTCTCTGCAGAACCAGAACCTCTCTGAAGGTGTCGTGCTTCGCGTGTGCAGGAGGAGGCTTACATAACCGACCTTTATGCATCGGCGTGTCCACCTGATTTAACGTCATTCAGCGTCCCGGCGGACAGATGGACGGGTTGCCATGCCAACGTGTCCTCCGTTATACAACGGGTCACGATGCCAAGCTCAACTTCTAACGCAGCAACATTCACCTTTTTATGCCAGATAAATCCTTTAAAAAGTTCTGACTGGTACTCGGGCGTTGCTGTTTGGACAACCGTTCCTTCGGGTTCTGGACGCTGCGCAGCTGGAAGGATTTTCAGGCCTACAGCTGTTATGATGCGTAACCATGACAACAATGTTGTTTTTACTTCTGGGAGCAGCTGATTAGCACCTCAAAAGCCCAAATAACACCTGAACTTTGACCCCAAATCCCAGAGGAGTGGGACAAAGGCTTGATGGATGCGGAGCAGGAAGTTCAAACCATCTCTTCCGTCATGATGAGCAGGGACCAGCTGCAGAGAGGAGGAGGACGAGCTGCCAGCAGCTGATGGTGTCCTCCAGGGCACGCTGCTGGGGAATATCGCCTCTGCTGTCAGCAGGTCAGGACGGCCATTAGGCCGTCATACAGCAACGTCTTCAGTCAGAGGCCTCTTCAGAGGCACTGCAACACTGACTGCTACTGGAGATCCTTCCTGCCCTTGTTCAGGTTTCTCGGCTGCAGAGTTCTGGAGCCTGGCCACTCCTTGGGTCCGTGACCCGTCTCCAGAGTCCTGCATGAGGCTTCCTCCTCCTACACTTTGCTTGCATTTCCTTCACTTGTAAGAACCTGCGAGGCGGTTCCGAAAAGGTTCTGATCTCATTGGGTTTTCCTGCTTAGAATAAAGCTGCTAGAGTGAGCTGGTTCCGAGAGGAGTGGGTTTCGTGTTGGGAGGAGGTTCTGGGCTGCTCTCCGGGCCGAGCAGAATAACAGCAGCAGTGTGAGAGCTTATATAAGCGGCCGAGCTGGCGGTCCGTTTGATCCTCCAGCAGGAGGAACGTTTCCAGATCCGGTCCGGTCCGGTGTGGAGAGAGGACCGGCTCGGCCCGAGAATCAGGTCGAACCCCAGCTGGAGTTCCTCCTCCAGAACTTCTCCCGGTTCTTTTCAGGAATGTCTGCAGCTCGGAACGTTTCAGTTCTGCTGCGGATCCAGCCTCGCCAGGTCCACACAGCCAGAACCTGCAGCAGAACCACGCCGCAGGTCCGTGTTTCATGCTCCTCGGTGCTGCTGGTTCTGCTCAACCCCCAGTCAAACGTGGTCCGGGTCAGCTGACCCCGCGCGTCACAGCGAGCTGAGAAAGGCCACCGATGGCCCAGAGAGAAAGCGTCGCTCCGCATCAGCGTCCGGACTCCGCTGCCGTCACCAGAACCTCCGGCTCCACTGCGACCGCGTCATCTGGACCCGACAGGACCACCCGGTCCGTTTACAGACTGCAGGTTCTGCAGAGGTTCGGATCTGGCACAGGTTCTGCTCTGCCAGGGGTTCGGTTCTGACCCGCGTTAAAAGTGGAGGAAATGATGGCAGGATGAATCTCTTCAGAACTTTCTGAACCAGAACCTGGAACCAAAGAAAACTCTGAACGAAAATGATGCGGTTCTGTATCTGAGAACAGCCGGTTCTGGAACCAGAACCTTTTCAGTACCAGTCTGTCAGTGAGGACGTCACCACTTCGGTCCTCAGGCAGACTCAGGTTCTGGGCTCTGACCGGGTCGTTCCAGAACCTTTCTGTGGTTTGGGTCGTTGCGCTGAAAGATGTAGCTGATCTTCAGCCTGAAGGTTCTGCTCCCACTCGGACCGGGTTTTGGGTCTACTTCAAACTCGCTCCATTCCAGAGAAGCAGCCCCACAGCATGACGCTGCCACCACCGTGCTTCCTGGCAGGGAGCAGCTGCGTTTCTGGGCCCCCCCCCCGCAGTCTTCACGGAACCTCTTCAGCTCAGTTCAGGAACCGTTGTGACGTCCGCAGCCAACAGCGCAAATAGCTCACGACGCTCCCCCGTTTCATCACTTCGACCTTCAAGCTCAAAGCAGCAGAGAGACTGAGCTGAGGTCCGTCCAGGGCCTTCCCTGGGGGGCAGACAGGCCCCGCGTTGCAGCGCAGCTCCGGAGCCTCAGCAGGGTTACTGCGCTGCAGCAGTGGTTCTCGGAGCAGCGCTTTCCCTCAGGGCTTCAGCTTCATAGCTGAGGGTCGCTACCCCTGCTGCTGGCAGGGCTTCGCTCAAAAAGCACGCAGGAGACCGGAGATTTGAAACTGTTTACTGTAGAGCTCCAGCCTGTAGATCTGCCTGTAGAGCTACAGCCTGTAGATCTGCCTGTAGATCTGCCTGTAGAGCTACAGCCTGTAGATCTACAGCCTGTAGATCTGCCTGTAGAGCTACAGCCTGTAGATCTGCCTGTAGAGCTACAGCCTGTAGATCTGCCTGTAGATCTGCCTGTAGAGCTACAGCCTGTAGATCTACAGCCTGTAGATCTGCCTGTAGAGCTACAGCCTGTAGATCTGCCTGTAGAGCTACAGCCTGTAGAGCTACAGCCTGTAGAGCTACAGCCTGTAGATCTGCCTGTAGAGCTACAGCCTGTAGATCTGCCTGTAGAGCTACAGCCTGTAGAGCTACAGCCTGTAGATCAGCCTGTAGAGCTACAGCCTGTAGAGCTACAGCCTGTAGAGCTACAGCCTGTAGAGCTACAGCCTGTAGAGCTACAGCGATGCATTCTGGGTATAGTAGAAATATCATTTGCTGCGCCGCTAACAGGCCCCGCCCCTTCACTTCAGAAAGCCATCCTTCGTCGTGGCTGCTTCACCGGATCATTCCGCTCCGTGGTTTGGTAGAAAGGTACAGTCAGCTGATGTGACTGAGCGATGGGTCGCCATGTTTACCAGACATAGAAGAATAAGTCATGATTTCTACAACGTTTAATTACCATCTGGGTTAAGAGTGCATGACCCAAAAAGTTCCGGCCGGCTTGTGCTGGGACCCCCTGTCAGGGGGCTCCGCTGGTCCAGGTTCCGGGGGCTGCGGCAGCCCCACCTGACATCCACCTGCATGTAGGAAGGTCAAAGGCCAGAGCAGCAGCAGAACATCCGATGCTTTCAGGACAATTTTAAAGAGAAGCCAAGTGGAAGGAGAACGGCGCCCTGAGGGACGCCACTTGCATCCCAGCTGAGATGAAAAGGCTCCGAGGGAAGAGTCTGAGGTCCATACAACCTGAGCAGATGGTCGGTTCTCCTGGTCTTTCCCTCTGATCAGTTGTTGAGAGCAGCAGATGTTTTATCCCACGTTCCGGTTCTCCAGGTGGCTTCATGGACCTCCAGCTTCAGGGGCTCTGCAGAGCAGCATGGTCCCAGAAACAGCTGAGGGCCACCCACATGGTGCTCCCTGGACGCTGAGGAGGATGAAAGCAGATCTGAAGCTCAGGTGTTCCTGCAGATGTTCCTCAAGGATCCTTCCTGGTTCCAGACGTCATGGATCAGAACATCTCCAGAGCTGATGGAGGTCCTGAGAAGCTGCGGGACCAGGCGGTGGATCCTGGTGGCTTCCTGGCCTCTGCTGCCGTAGCAACAGGCTCTGCTGTCCTCGGAGCTTCTGGAGGAGCTGCAGCGCCCCCTCCCTCCTCCTGCTCCTCCCCCCGTCAGGAGGTCCTCCCCCTCTCTGGGAGCTGCAGCTCATCCCCGCAGCCCCCAGATGGACCTGCAGCTGCAGCAGACAGGATCTCCTGCGCCGCTCCTCACCTGGACTTTCTGCTGAGAACCTCCTTTCTCCGCACGGAGCTGAGTGGAACCCCTCTAGCGCTGCTCAAGTTCTGACCGGGTTCTGCTGAGCTTTGAACAGGTTCTGTTGAGTTCTAGGTTCTTTCAGGGCTGAGATCTTTTCCCCAGCAGAGTTTGGACTTGGTTCTGACTGGGTTCTGCTGAGTTCTGACTGTTTTGCTGAGCTCTAGTTTGCAAAGTTCTGTTGAGTTCTGACTGAGTCCAATTGTGTTCTGACTGTTCTGCGTTTTGCACATTTCTGAATAAGTTCTGTTGGGTTCTGCCAGGTTTTCTGCAAAGTTCTGTTAATTTCTGTCTGAGTTCTGATTGGTTCCGACTGTTAAAAGTTTCAAAGAGTTCTGACTCAGTTCGGACTGCTTTCTGCGAAGTTCTGTTGAGTTCTGATCGAGCGTGTTCTGTGCTTCCCTTCCAGAACCATGCTGTTCTCCAGCAGCCTCCTGCAGCAGTGGCTCTTCGCCGTCTTCCTGCTCTGCTCTCCGGTTCCGTACGCAGGCCGGCCCGCGGACACCCTGAGCAGCAGAATGTAAGTCCAGTTCTTCTCCGGTTCCGTCTCAGACTGGACTCTCTGTGAGGCAGGGAAATGTTCGCTCGGTCCGGTCCCGCCTGAGGGATCAACCGGACCGGGTCGGGCAGAATAAACGCTTGGAGCTTTTTTTTCCCGCACTACCTCTGAGACGGTTCTGGACGTGATCCGAGTTACGGGGAGAACGGAACCGTACCAGCTGGGTCGGGTCCACTTCACAGGATCAGGACGGAAACAAACAGGACCTCTGACCTTCTGGAGGTTTTGCTTCAACAGCAAACAGAGTTTGGTTCAGGGTTCTGATCTTTCTGGGTCGGACTGGGAAGTAACCAGTGGTTCTGACAGATAAAACGTCCCAGTTGTTTTGCAGCAGTTCGGGTTCTGTTGAATAATGCGGGGAAATGATTTGGACCGGGTGAGATGGCCCAAACCATTCTGGTTCTGGTTTACTTTCTCTGAGTTTGTTGGGTTGGGTTCAAACAGAACCCTGACAGTTGGTTATTCTGGAAGGATATGGATCAGAACCGCTCCATTAGAGCCAGCGTGATCAGATCCTCCGGAACCAGGCCAGAACCTGGAGCTGCTGCTGAGGTCGGCTTCCTCTCAGACAGAACCAGAGCCGGAGCAGAAGTTCTGATCCGTTTGATCGGAGCGGGATTAAAGGTGGACTCGGAACCGGATCCGCTGCATATAAACTGCAGCTGCTCAGCACTTCGGATCAGAACCGAAGCTGCAGGGTCATCAGACCTGGATGATGAAGAGGAGCTGCTCTTCCTCAGCGGTCCGGCTGCGTCCAACCCTCCAGTTTCTAAACTTTCAGAACCTCAAATGGACCCATCAGAGCGGACGTCAGGTTCTGAGCAGATGGCGCCCTCCTGTGGTCGCTTTCTCACATGTCAGCGTGATCCCAGAGGTGGTTCTGGAGGTGGTTCTGTTTGAGCCCAGACAGGAAACAAGACCTGACCAAAGAAGTTCTGAAGAGGTTCTGCTCCTGAAAAGGTGGTTCTGATTGGATCGGCATCTCGGCGTTGTGAGAAACTCAGCCAGCGCCCCCATGCGGTCACCTGCGGTCTGGCCCGCCAGGTGCAGGGGCGGGGCCTGTGGGCCGTCCAGCCTGGGGGGGATGTCGGCTCAGTTCATTTATAAACTACATATCCAATATTTAGCTCCAAAATAAATAATTAGTTTGAAAATAAATATTTAAATTGGAATTAAATTTTTATTTTGCAGCTATGACAATAAATGTATGAATAACATGGTGAAAACATGACGCTGGGAAACGAACATCTATTTTTTCCTCTATAACAGGCCAAATAAACCAGGATATTGCTGTTTGTTGTTGTTTTACTGTGTAATTTTTCAACCGGCGCCATAAAACGCTTGCTCCTGGGGTCAGAGGTTGAAACTGATGATCATTGACGAGGTTGTCCAAGGTGTGCTGCCCCCTGCTGGTGGACCGAGGCGTTTCTGCTGCTCGGAGCTCCTCTGAACCCTCTGCTCTCTGCTCCTCAGGAGGCGCTCGGTGACGCACACTCAGCTCATGCACGACAGGAGCCGGATGCTGCAGGACATCCGGCGGCGCATGTTCCTGCAGGGTCTTCTGGACGCGGTCCACACGGCCGAGATCTTCCCGGTCCGGAGCGTCGGAGCCGGAGGCAGCAGCGGCGCCGGCGTCGGGCTGCCGGGACCGGGCCTGGGAATCAACCCGAGCACCACGGGCAGCACTCTGCAGTCCAAACCTCCCGGAGGAACCAAGAACCTGCCCATCATCTTCCAGGTGGAGGAAGAGGAGGGCACCAACCTGCCGCAGGAGACCAACAAGTCTCAGGCGTACAAGGACAGCACGCAGAAGGTCCCGGGGAAGAGGAAGAGGAAGGGGAAGTCTGGGAGGAGGAAGGAAGGGGAGAAGAGGAAGAGGACGGTGCGCTCCTTAAGGTGGAGGCCGCAGGATGAAGCTGGGAGCGGACTCCACCTGGAGTGGAGGTCTCTGCTGGGCCTGCAGAGGGCGCTGCAGTGAGACGCCGTCAGACTCTGACGAAGGTGAGTCCAGTTTGGGTCTCCAGAGTTTCAGGTTGAGACGGAGCAGAAAGGTCAGAGGTCAGAACATTCAGCTCCATGTTCCAGAACCCTCCCTAGAGGTCCGGATCGGACTCGGTGTTGGAGGAGCCCTGCAGCCTCGGGTCAGGGTCCAGATGTTCCTTCCAGATGTTCCACCTGCAGACAGATTTGTTTAGCTTCTGCCGGCAGCGGCGCTTTGGCTCCTGGGTTCTGCCGGTGCTTGGTACTTCTAATCCTCATTTCCCTGCAGAACCTTTGACGCTCACTGGTACAACCGGTTCAGGTCCGATCCGGAGATGATGAGGTCCGCGTGCAGAGCAGAGAGCAGCTGTAGCTTTAGCTTCTGGAACCAGAGGTGGGGCTGGCGGTACCGTCAGTAGGACTTTGGACTGACTGCATCGTGTTCTGGTTCTGCCGTCGTCAGCCAATCCTTTCATCTTCGTCCAGCATGTGTGGGATCAGCTCTGACTCTGACCCGGTCCGATCTGAAAGGTGGGTTGGTCCAGATGTTCTGAGGAATCAGCTGATCCCTCGAATCGACTGGACCGGCAGAGACCCCCGAAGGACGGGTCGGAAACCTGAGGGTACGACGATTTTCAGGTCAGCGAACGCACCAAGGTTCTACGGGCCTCCGCTGCGGACGCTGGGACAGACTGAGGAAGACTCCGTGAAGTCAGACGAAGCTGCTAACAAGGGAGCGAGTGAGAGAGAGCAAGACTTTCAGCAGATAACAGGAAGGCAGAACATAGTCCAGGGAAATTGCTGGGTTTAGGCCTTTGGAGCTTTTCAGCTTCTGTGTTGGAGCATGCAGGCGTCAGGTTCTGATCAGCAGCTCAGCAGATCTGCAGATCTGAATCCCTGCAGCTATCACTGTCGTGATCGGTCCCATCTCTGGGAATCCTCTGAACTCAAGGAACCTTCAGCACAACACGGACTCCACCTTTAACCCCGAAAACCCCGCTTTAGAGAGTCCGGTCTGGAAGGAGACATCGTTTTCTGATGAATCGGCTTTTTATCACCTGAACCTGAATAATAAGCAGCAACAGTGAGCCTCTTTGCTCTTTCTTTATACCTTAATGAGAGAAATATCTTCACTGCTCGGAGAGCAAGCCTGAAATGTCGGCGAGATTCCCGCAGCAGGGAATGAACGAACGAACGTCAGCGCTGTGTGTGTCATAAGGTGCTATTTGAAGGAGAGTCGGTCAGAAAAGTTGAGAAATTCACTCTTAAATCCAGGCTGACCTCATCTTCTCCTGCATCCAGGCAGCCGCGGTTCCTCCTCGGACTGTCGGCTGGTTTTAACTCATCTGGAATAAATTCATAAAACCAGCTGAAGCATGTTTATTCTGTCCAGGTGAACCCGGATGTTCCTGTGGATCGGAGGTCTCAGCTGCTCCAGGGCCAGAGTCCCGCAGCCTCGAGACGCCTCTCTGCTCCCGCTCTGCTGGCTCCAGCAGCTGGCTCCTCAGCGGAGCTGCGTGGAGCTGCAGGCTGCGTGCTGCATGCATGCTGGTGAGGCAGACTCTGGCCCTGCAGGACTGCGGTTTGAGACCACTGCTTCACATGTTTCGGGTTTTCTGCAGGAACGCGTGTTTTAGTTTCCTCGGGGAGGAGGCTGGAATAAACCGGCTGTTGGGAGGGTCTGGGAGATGCTTCAGGTCCTCTTCCTAAACGTTTCTCTTCCTCTCCTCTCTCTGTTTTCCAGACAGAAATCTTCGCCTCGGCCTCCTGGACTCCTAAATGTTCACGACTCGGTCTCCTGTCATTGTGAGCGTTTGGACAGCAGATAGAAAATATTTATTGTGTGTAAATATCTGAGAATCAGAAGCGGAATATGTTTAAATGGAACCTTATGGGCGCTCTGTGCAGCCACAGATTTTAATCTTTGTGAATCCTTTTTTATTCCAGTAATGTCTGATTATTTCCAGTAATTTATTTTTGGTGTATTTATTTTGGAAACGTATCGAGGTGCTGCTGACCTTCTATATTTTTGTACCATAATGCACTTTAGATATGTGACTATAATCTATAAACCTGTTGTTTTTGTTGACTGAAGTGAAGAAAACTCGACTTTTTTTCTCTTTGTCTTTATTATTATTATTTTTTTTTAAATGTGTTGTTTTGTTGAAGCGGTTTGTTGTTTTCCTCCTCGTGATGCCTTCACTGACCGTCGGTTTTCTCCACGCTCTGCTTCTCCAGGCCAAAGTTCACCCGTGTACCCAAACACAGCTCGTTCATGTTTGTGCACTGAGATGAAGCCTGTTGTTCTGAACTGATTAAACATGTCGTCATATCTGAGTCTGAGTCTGACTGATCCATTAGAACCTCCTTGATCCCTGCCGGAAGTTCACTTCTGATGGGTTCGGTTCCGGACGGGATCTTTCTGGATAAACCAGATGTTCTCCATCAGATCTAACGTTTGCGGTTTCCAACATTTAGATCATTTATCTCTTCTTTTATCAATGAAAGCTGATATTCCAACATTTTCAAACATTGAAATCCAATCAGATTTCATTTCAGAGTAACGCTGCAGTACCTCTATGTGTCCATTATGGGGCGCCGTTTGTAAAGTTACACAGTCAAAAATTAACAGCAAGAAATTTGGGTTATTTAGTTTGTCATAAGAAAAAAAGAGTCATATTTGAACCATTTATAAATGTCTCAGTTTTCAACTAAATATTTAGTTAGCATGCTAAATGTCTAGTTTGTTGCTAAATCTTTAGTTAGCAAACCAAATAGTTAATTTGAAGCTAAATATTTAGTTAGAAAGCTAAAGATTTAGCTTCAAACCACATTTAGCTAGCAAGCTAAATATTTGGTTAACATGCTAAATATTTAGTTAGGAAACCAAATATTTAATTTGAACTTAATATTTAATAATTTAATTTAGCAAATTTGCCAGAAATTGATTTCCAAAATAAAAGCTGGGTCTTCTGAACTTTTTTTCAACTTGCTTTCGAATGTCTCCTCGTCGTCATCGTTTCTTTTCCTCTTCTCTTGAACAGCGTTTCGGCTTAAAACAAAGGATGAGCCATTTTAAGGAACTACAGACGTTTACCAGAGTTGGAGCTAAATATTTCGCTCGCTAATTAAATATTCAGTTTGAAACTGTAACATGTATAAATGAATGAATAACATGTTGAAAATATGACTGAAAAATGGATCCCCATTTCCCCTCTTATGACAGGCTAAATAACTCAAATTATTGCTTTAAGTGTAAAACTTACCAAACGGCATCCCACAGTCCGCCAGGTTTCAGTACTCATCAGTGGAGATCATTTGAGCTTCATGTTTAATCAGCACAACCAACAGGAAATGATGGAATTTATTTGGAAATATGAACCATTTTTTGAGAAAAAGAAACTAAAAGTGGAGATAAAACATCTGAAGAGTCGACTGCAGACAAACAGCTTCATGAAAACAATGGAGACGATGAAGACATGAAGGTTCTCCAGAGCTGAGAGGGGGTGGCTGAGGTTCCTCATGTTCAATGTTTGGCTGACAAACTTCCCTCCTCCCTTCCTGACTCTGATGAGATGGTGGCAGAAGATCAGACTAAAAACAGGTTCTGGAAGAACCGGAGCAGAACAAATACAACTGGGATGAAGTCCAGTCTGTCAGGTTGGGAAGAAGAAGCCTTTACTTCGGCAGGAAGAGGAAAACTGGCAACCAGGAGGAGCCTGATATGCCAGTGGCTTGCTGCTGCTGCTGCCCATCAACCTGGGAAGGGTCAAAGGTCATCTCCAAACCACATGCAGTCCATCGGTCTCCAGAGAGGAAGATTACTCCCAAGAGGAAAACATGTCAGACGTCCCAGCAGATTCAGCTCAGAGACATGACCAGAAGCCCAGGAGCGCCATCAGTTAGCAGGTGAAAGGTTAAAGGTCATCACAGCTGAACCTATTTGAAAGCAGAGATGTTTAGTCCTGATGAATAACTCCATGTTTGGAGAAACCCAAACACAGCAGATCAGCTTCCTAGAACTCCCAGGGGTATGCATACTTTTGGACTGCGCAGCTTGATTAGAGGAAGGTTCTGGTGGGCCCCTGGTTCCCCTGTGCTGTCCGAACAGCGAGGGTTCTGGGTCTGCGTTGGACAGATGAGCCCGAGGTTCACCTCTGCGGCCACACGGGGGCGGTGGCGCGCTGCCAGGCGCCTGAACGGCGGCAGAAGGAGGGCACTTCCGGTCCTCGTGGGAGAAGAGGAGCAACATGGCGCCTCCAGGAGGAAAAATAAACAGACCCAAAACGGTAAGAGCCCGGGGTAGACGGTTCTGGAGGCTTCTGGTGGAGATTCCGGGTCAGAGGTGCAGAAGGTTCTGGTGCTGGTGATAGAGGAGACTCCTCCTGTCTCCAGCCTGAGTCCTGGTTCTGATCCCCCTGCTGGACCGCCAGAACCGTTAAAGCTGCCAGCCAGTCTCCACCGGAACCCGGTTCATTTTCTCCTTTTCTCTCCAACATAAAAACATGGGACAGATTTCAGAACGGTTCTGACCCGGTTTGAATGGTTCTGCGCTCTGTTGCCAACCTCACTGGACCCACAGAACCACTCCTCAGGTAGCGTTGCTATGACTACATACCCTGACATTAAGGGATTGCTCTGTCCTGATGATGGCGGTATCAGCAGAGTCCATTCTAATCCGGGTCAGTACCAGAACCCCCTGGTCTGACCCAGATGTTCCACAACCATTCCGTCTGGTTCATCGTCACTGTACAGGCCCCCACCTGAGGCCTGGGGGGTCCTGATCTTTGACCTGCTCTGGTTTCCTTCCAGGAGCTGGGAAAGAAACTCTTCAAACGGCGCCGAGTTCTGGGCCGACAGAAGAAGAAGCAGAATCAGATCATCGGCGCCGTGGCGGACCAGGGCCTCATCACCGTCCATCACCTGAGGAAGAGACGGTCAGTGCTGCGGCCGTCCCGGCTGCCAGGGACCCGCCTGTCCATTCTCACCTGTCCTTGCGCCCCCAGGTCCAGTCCCAGAGCCAACATCACGCTGTCCGGGAAGAAGCGACGGAAGCTGCTCAAGCAGCTGCAGCACCTGCAGAAGGAGAAGTCCTCCATGGAAGGTAGAACCTCGGATGCTTCCACCTGCGCCTCCAAGGTCCGTCCTTCAGCTTAACCTCAGTCTGACGTTTCCTCCACAGCGGAAGCAGGACCGGCACCACAGAAGAAGAACGCCGCCTCTTCATCATCAGCAGCTGCTCCAAAGAAGAGGAAGAAGGCGGGGTCTGGATGCCAGGGAGACGTGGAGATGGAGGACGTGGAGTGAGCCGAGGTCCGATCTCAGGCGGCGTTCTGTCAGGAAGGTTCTGCAGGAGCTGCGATCCGAGAGGAAGGAAGAACCGCCCGCTGTGAATCAGAACCAGTAGAACCAGAGAACCTTTCTCTGAGGTTCATCCGGTCCGCTCTATTGGAGCCGCTGAGGAACTGAGCTGCAGATTTGAACCCGTTCAGAACATGAACAGAACCCGATGGACATTTTCTCTGTTGTAATAAAAAGGTCCGAATGTTCCTTCTCTGGTGTCAGTTTGTGATTGGACAGGAGGACGCCGGAAGAACCCACCTTAAACCGGGTCGTGGCGCTGAAGTCAGAGTAAAACATCTCAGCTGCTCGGGTTTCAGGTTCTGGTTGAGCGGAGAGAGCAGAGTTCTGGAAGTGAACTCATGAATCGGACTCCTGACGTCCCGATGGTTATGATGGTTTGCTCTTTATTTGAGCTCCGGGAACATAGAAGAACTAACTAGAACCAGTTTGAGTTCTGCTGTTCCGATTCACAACAGAATTGTTTGGTTTGGACTGAACCTGTTCTGGGTAAATGTAGACACAGAGCCGGGTTCTCGGTTGGATCCGTCCTCACTGATGGTTCTGTGGTGATCACAAAGTTTCTCCGTTTGTATTTTTGTCATTAATGGTTTTCCGTACAATTTCCAACAAGCATGACATAAAAATGTTCAAATGTAATAAAAACCCAAGAAATAGCTAAACCCAGTAAAGTTCTGGGATTGTTCTGGGCTAAGAGCGGCGCCGGTTCTGCAGTCACTCATCAGTGATCAAAGAACCGGTTCTTTGTTTTGATTCTTTGATCCAAAACGGCAGCAAACAAAAATGTTTTCGGTCCTGATTCAAAGGAAGCGCAGCGCCAGTTCCCTCCACCCCTTCCTGGAGGTTCTGGTATCTGGGCCTGGTCGGGCCAAGGCAGAAGTGAACTAAGCCGTTTTTTAAAACTATGTGTTTATTGAGAATGAGAAGAATCTAAAACTTGATAGTTTCAGCATAGAACAGTTAAAAGGTTTGAAATGGTTTCAGATTTAAAGGAACTGGCAGGTTTTCTTCATAAAGGTGTGACGCAACGTTGAGGACGGTGGTCGGTAGACGGCACCAGCAGAGATGTTCTGGTGCCCACCAGAACCTCATCAGTCGGCACCGTTAGAGAAGAGCTTCAACTGGACACTCTCAGCCACTTTATCACAAACACCAAAAAATAATCTTAGTTTCATTGTTGTGTTACCATAGTAACAACCTAAAGCTACAACTTTAATCTTGTTTAAACTTCACTTCATAAAAACATCTCCACAAATAATAACCAGTTATTCCTGATTGATTTTAGGCCCCGCCCCCTCTACCAGACTCCACCAGATCTGGATTAATTCGCTGTGAATAGGAAGAGGGGCCCCAAATCAGATTCTGCTTAAGGCCCCCCAAGCTCTAGGACCAGCCCTGTATGTAATGCCGCTCAGATCTGCTTGGTGCTTCAGCAGGTTGTGGGTGTCACATTTAATGCTCTAACGGCCTTCCATACCGCAGATACTGGTTTTTAACTGGGAGACCATCTTCTCATT
Source organism: Anableps anableps (assembly GCA_014839685.1). Taxonomy (NCBI): domain Eukaryota; kingdom Metazoa; phylum Chordata; class Actinopteri; order Cyprinodontiformes; family Anablepidae; genus Anableps; species Anableps anableps. Next base: position 629,003 of record CM026087.1, on the reverse strand, counting down.
CAGATGTTTTCTCCATCAGATCCTTTAATTATTGATCAGCCTGTCTGATTAGAAATAAGCTGATTTAATGTTCCGTCCTCTGCAGCTGAGGACCAGAAAGCATCTGTATGATCATTAATATGAGCTTTTAATATATTCGGGGTGTTTTCAGGGCTTGTTCCGCTCAGACTGGGGGTGCAGGCTCTTCCCTCCCCCTTCCAGAGGACAAAGACTAAAATGGGTCAGACTGAGGAGAGCAGCAGCAGATCCTGCGCACCATCCACCACCACCACCATCCGGAGGCAGAGAGCAGCTGCTGGCCGCCTTCCAGGCTCTCTGAGCGGGGACATGGAGCTGCTTCCCTCCGCTGGATCCTCCTGCTGAGCCGCAGTTTTATTCCCACTGGTTCCCGGTGAGCAAACCGGGATAATCCTCATTCCTGCCTCCGCTTTTATTTGGTTCCCAACATGTCGTCCTGGGATGGCTGACGCCGCTAACTGGGACTGAACTGGTTCGGGTGAATTGGACCTGCTGGATTCCTCCAGCTTGCAGTGAAACACCGACTCATCCGCCCCCACACTGACCGACGGAGGACGATGGAGGCCGGGCTGAGGTGAACGGAGTCCCCGCTGACCACTCAGGTAGAGCTCACCGCTGCTTTGTGTTCCATATCGGCACCAGTATAACCAGTACAGACCAGTTAACGCGGCTGTGAAAGGGCAGATTTTTAAACGAAGGAAAAGGTTGTTTTATTTTCTCAGAATCCGGAAAAATCCAGTTTTTCTGAACATAAATAGCAGAGATCCAGAAACATGAGTCAGAACTGATTTACTCAGACTGGACTGGTTTCACCACACAGTTAACCAGTAAAACCAGTTCAGCCAACCGAGAGACCCATAAGGTCTGGGAGTCTTGAACAGTTAGAGATTCAGGATTTCAGCTCAGAACCAGGCTTCATTGTAGGTGGGACCCATACTGGGAAATGGGCCCCATGTGGGGCGACCATGACCTACATATTGACCCCATGCAGCGTGTAAGGCTGGGCAGTACAAGGGCCCCATCTGAGACAGATAGGCAGAAACTATTTGGGTCCCATCTTTAACTTTTGTTTGTGAGGATCCAAAATAAACATAAAAACGGGCCCCATGAGGGACTTTCCACAGGATCCATGTTGGCCATAAAGGAGCGGGTTAACTGAAGGCATCACACAGAACCCATCTGAGCTGTCATGTTCAGGGCGGGTACCATACGGGTGTTATGGGGTGCCATTTGTAAAGTTACACAGTGGAAAATTAACAGCAGTAATTTGAGTTATTTAGCCTGTCATAAAAAAAAAACATTGGGGTCCATTTTTCAATATATTTTAATCATGTTATTCATTGATTTATAAATGTCACAGATTCAAACTTAATATTTAATTAGCAAGTATGAGGTTAAATATTTAGTTAGTGAGCAAAATATTCAGCTTTAAATTAAATATTTAGCTCTGAACTAGGCATTTAGCTAGCGAGCTGAATATTTAGCAAAAAGCAAATTCACTTGCTGAGAACCGGGAATGGACTATCAAAATAAAAGCTGGTTCTTGCGAACCCCACTCTAAACCGCTGCTGCTGCTGGCGCGCAGGCGCCGCCGCTGCTGTGGATCCGCTGCTCCGTCCTGACATCCAGACGGCTCGTCCTGGGCTTCAGGCTGACATCGTGTACATGTCAACAGGAAAAGAAACGATTGAAGCGAATCAGTCTGCAAGCATGAGTTTACATGAAGCCCCAGCTTTTATTTTGGTAGTCCACTTCCGGTCCAAGTGAATTTGCATTTTAGCTAAATCTTTAGTTTGAGGCTAAAAGTTTTAGCGGGCTAAATATTTTGCTCAGAGCTATATATTAGGTTTGAAGCTAAATATTTAGTTTGGAACTAAATATTTAGCTTGTTAATTAAATATTTAGTTTGAAACTGACATTTATAAATGAATGACTAACGTGGTGAAAATGTGACTTTGAAAAATGAGCCCCCGTTGTTTTTCTCCCATGACAGGCTAAATAATCCAAACTATTGCTGCTGATTTTTGTCTGTGTAACTTTACAAACGGCGCCCCATAGCGTACGGCATGGGCCACAACTGGGTTGTAGGTGAGCTTGTTCTCTGGTTCTGCAATAGTCGCCTGTCCGGGTTGGATCCAAGGTTCTGAAACTGTGGTGCTGGTACTTCTGGTGGTACGCAGGCAGCCTCTCAGCCGGGATGAGCTGATCCCGGCTGGGAACTAGCAGAGACCATCGCTGCAGAACATTTCCTGAAGTGGACCACAGAGAACCAGGTACCACCAGAACCCGGGTCTGCTTAGCCAGCTCCAGGGCAAGATGGAAACCAGCAGGGTTTGATGGACATGCCGACTGGGAGTCCAGTTCAGGAGAACCTTTCTTCAGAACATTCCCACTGAGTGCTGTGTCAGTGTTCCCAGTGATCCCACTGCTGGTTTCCATGGAAACGCTCCTGGAGGAGCTGGTGTGTGCTGTGGAAGACCATCAGTTCCTGAGCCCCTGTCCACAGATCTGGATCAGAACTGGGTCAGGCACCAGGCTAACTGGTCCAACTGGATCTTCCCAGCGTTCAAACATCTGAAGCTCATTCCAGGAACATTAAGGGTCATTCCCAGTATCTGGAGGAACATGAAGAGAGTTCGCTTTCAGAAGAGACCAGAACCAGAACATTTACTGCCCATGGTTCTGGATCGGAGTTCTCGGTTAGATTTATTGGAATTAGTGGACAAACACCAGCTGAGTTCATCGCAGCGTTTCTCCGGACCTGTCAGAGCCGATGAAGTGGGTCGGAGCCGCACAGCCCGGTTCCTGTGTCGCTCTGAGATCTTGCAGAACCAGGACCAAAGCCAAGAGTGTGATCGGATCAGAACCACAGTTTATAGATAACTCATGCATCATTTGAAGCTGAGCTAAGAACCGTGAACCCAACAGGCTCAGGTTCTGGCGGTTCTGCTGACATCAGCGGGACTATCCAGATGTTATCAGCTGCTGAGAAGCTCTGATAGGAGGAACCACGCCAGCGTGTTCCTCACAGGTTAAAGTCCTGCCGACCGGACTTTGGACCCACAGAGCTGCCGAGGTTCTGAGGGAGCGGTGAGTTCTTGCTCCGACCTGCTCTCAGGTTCTGGTTTTACTGGGTTTTTCTGACTGGTTTGAGTGTCTCTCTCTGTTTCTGTCCGGTCGTGTTAGATTCTGTCAGGTTTCTGTTCAGCCCGGCAGGTTCTGGCAGATCCAGAGCCAGTTTCCATCTTGCAGAACTCTGACGGGCTGTTGGACCAGGAGGCGGCTGGTGTCGGGTCAGGTTGAGAACTGGACCTACAGCCTCAGGTTGGACCTGTGAGAACTCGTCTTTCTCCAGCTGCAGAACTTTGACTCCGGGCCGGTTCTGATCTATCCATCCTCTCAGTTTGATTTTCTTTCTCAGCCTCGTTTGTTTCATGACCTCGATGAAGGAGTCTAAAAATGGATCCTCCTCCTCTCCTCCTTCAGGAGCAGGTCCATTTTTAGGTTTCTATTTTTCGTCCTCACTCCGGGTCCAATTTAGTTGTCTTTGTGGCGCCGTGGAGAGGAAGGGACAGATCTGGGACGCAGAGCGTTTGAAGATAATCTGAACGCTGCGGTGCTGCTCTGAGTGAGCGGGCCGTCCCTGTTTCATGTTCCGCCGGCTCGTCTCTCAGGTTTCAGACTGAAAAGATGTTTTTCTGTCGCCTCCAGAAGCTGCGACGGGACCAGAGCAAGGAAGCCGCAGAGGAACTCACTGCGCTCTGTTCTTCCTCCCCAGAACCTCGCCTGGATCTGTGTTTGGAGGCTTTCTGATCCCCGCCAACCCGCTGCAGCTATGCCTCCTCCGGCCGACCTCCAACCTTTGCCTGGGCTGCTCGTCTCCACCGCCGCTCTCATGATGGTGTTGATGTCACTTCCTGCTGCAGCTCTCGAATCAGAGACGTGTTTCTCCAGGCAGCACCAGGGCGCCGCCGTGAACGTCCGAGCGGCTCTGAACAGGGAGGCGACGGCCATGGTCGCCCGGACGGTCCGCTCAGAGAGGGACTGTGTCCTGGCCTGCTGCTCCGAGGAGGTCCGAACAGGTGAGACCAACGCCCAGGTACCAGATCAGAACTGATGGTTGGCAGCTCTGTCGACGCTGCCTCCGCTGTCGAGGCGTTCTCATGCTGGAACTATGTCGAGGGAAACGATCAGAGGCGAGAACCAGACCGAACCGGAGACCAGGAGGTCTGGAGGACCGCTGATCCGGAGTGGAGTCTGATCCTAGTCGGGAATCTGTTCAAAATAAGGAATGTGGTCAGAATCACGGGTGTGTTCAGAGTAGAAATGGCGACTCGAGCGTCTGACTTGGACTCAAAATTCACTTGAAGGGAAGTTCTGTGAAGGTTTTATTCCAAGAATAGCAAAGAAACATCCTCTATTGTCCCACTGTGGGGAACGTCAGGTGTCACAGCAGCAGCTTGAGGTAAGTGGGCAGGTAGTAGAATGACGTCATGTCCCAGTGGGTCCGGTAGACAGTGGTGGACGCTACCAGCTCTCGGTGGTAGCTTTCTGAGTCAGACTGATCAGCTGATCCCAAGTCTATCAGGAGGAGCAACTAGGAGACCTGAGAAGACGTCATCTGTTAGATTCCACCACTCTTATTCACTTCCAACAATGAGATGGTTCTGCTCCAGGTAAAGGAACCAGTACTGATCAAGACATGAGACTTGACTTGGACTCGTGGTCTGAGACTTGAGTCTTCCCAAGAATCTTTAAGAGCAGGTTGGTGTGGAGCTACTCTGGGCTGCGACTGGCTCATTACAATCTGTTCATGATACCGGTTGCTTCATAATAACGACCACACTGATGTCTCTCCTTCAGAACTCCATGGAAGGTTTTGGGTCGTTTCAGAACCAAGGAACTTAATTTAGCGCGGACATTGGTGACCGCATGATTACAAATAGTTCAGCTGCACAGATGGGAACAAGCCTGGACCAGAAAGTGTTCTGATACCAAGACCGGACTGAGACTGAGTGGACTGGCAGCGTAACAGGTTGACTGTGTTTATTAGCAGTTAAAGGTTCCATGTGTAACGGTTACTGCCATCTAGTGGCCAGGGGTAGTAAGCGCAACAAAAATAAAAAGTACAGCATAAGCTGTTAGTTTATGGTCCATCATTATTTGTGTACTTGTTTAATTCCTGCCTGAACATTTCAGCTTGTGATGGTCTCCTCTGAGGTCAGGAGGGCACTGGATAACGTTACCTTTGCTTTTCTGAAGGTGCTCGGTGCAACATGGCCGTGTTTAAAGCCAACAAGCGCGTCGGTGAAGAGAACTGCCTCCTGTTCCACTGTCCCACTGAGTCGGACTGTCCTCTGATGAAAGCTCCTGAGGGCAGCAACACGTATGACATCTACAAAGGTGAAGGCAGTCCCTCTGCTCTCTCTGTTTCTGCAGATGTGTTCACTCAGACCCATTTAGAAAGGTCTATGGTTTCTCACTCTTTATTTCATCATGGGAGGTAATCCTGTAAAGTGTATCTGTGCTGTCCTCTTGTGGCCAAAATGTCATCAAGCTTCAAATTTCCTTCTCTTCTTCACAGGTTTAAGTCATCCACCCACACTGAGACCTGTCCCCATGACGACCACTGTACAAACTACCACCAGCACCACCACCACGACCACATCAGCACCAACTACACCAACAACCACCCAACCCACCAGCACAACTAGCACATCGACCACCGCACAGGCACTGCCCTCCACCACAGAACCTCCCCCACCCATCATCATCATTGCCACAGTGCCTGCAGGTACTCCACCAACCACCACCGCCGCTACTACAACCCCTACAACCACTATGGGACCTTCTCCCACCTTCACCTCCAGAAAACCCAACAAAACCAGCAAGAAGCAAAACAAAACCACCAAGAAAGGGAAATCTCATCCATCCACCACCACTACCACCACGCAAACAGCTCCAGGCTCCATGACATCACTTCCTGTTGAAACAGCAAGGGAAGAGGTGGAGCATAGAAATATTAGTGTTCCAGAAACTACAACTGCAGCTACAACCACCACTGCCACCCCAACCACTAAGACCACCAGTACCACCACTACAACCCCCACTACTACAGCCACCTTCCCCATGACTAGCACCACTCTTCCTACAACTACTATAAGTCCAACTACAACCACCACCACTACAACCACCACGACCACCACATCTTCCACCACCACCACCCAACGTACCTCCACCACCGAACCAACCACCACAGTGACGGCTCAACCCCCGAGTCTGATCTTCATTCCCAAAGACCCTCTCCAGTCGGAACCGGTCCTCCAACCTGGTCACCCCAACCTGAACTCCAGCTCCAGCCGAGGGAAAGTGGTGGCAGCGCAGGGGGCACTGAAGGGTGGTGTGGTGGCCTTCATGGTGCTGGGGCTGGCCGTGATCACGCTGGCCCTGGCTGTAGGCGGCCGGAAGGCCATGGAGTCCTTCGACCGGCGACATTACACCAGACTGGAGCTCAACGACCTGCACTATGAGATTTAAGGGGGAGAATCCAACACGTCTGCTTTATTTAACGTTGTTTAATTCTTAGCTACACAACTCTGGATTGTCTGCTCACGCTTTGTTTATGAGGCTGTAGAGAATGTTGCTCTCTGATTGGTCAGACATGGTTTGCTTACCTTTAAAGTCCTCTTGAAACAGTTTGTGAAGCTTTATTAACTTCTGTTTGTTATAACTGGGTACCACCTGCTCTTCTCTGATTGGCCAGCTCCAGTGACCTGATAAAAATAATGCCCACTTAGTCCCCGCCCCCTGAGTACAGGAATGAATGGAGAAAATCTGTTCAGTGATTTCTAAGGATTTTAAAGATGAAGTTTACAGACAAGATGAATCAGATCTGGTTTAATGAGGACTTTAAACAGGAACAAACGATCTGATCTCTGATCAGTTTATTAATCTAACCTGTGCAGTTATAATAACCACCACTAGGTGTCATCTTTTTTTCTCTTAATTCAGTTAAAGCTGTAATATGTAACTTTTATTTAAAAAAAAATATTCTTCTACATATTTTTTGAAACTGTCACTATGTCATGACAGAATGGTATGAAACAGATAACCTGTGAAAAAATCAAGCTCTTCTGCCTTCTCCCAGTGCTCCCAGTGCTATCTAGAAACAACCAATCAGAGCCAGGAGGCGGGTCTTAGCACTGTCAATCACTGTACCTGTGGAGCTATTCATCCAGCACAGAGGCTAGCCAAGTTAGCATGGCCACCAGTAACAGTGTTTCTCCACCATCAGCACATTTAGCAGCGTGTACAGGAGGGTGATTGGCAGCGCTAAGCCCCTCCTCCTGGCTCTGATTAGTTGGTTTTGGTCGGGACCAGTGCATTTCTTTACACGGCAATAGCAGCTCAGGGAGGAGGTGGAGGATCTCCATCTTTTCACAGATTATCTGTCTTATAACATACGGAAACGACATAGAGACAGTTTTAATAAATATGGAAAAAACACACATTTCTGTAAAAGTTACATACTGCAGCTTTAATTCACTAATAATTACTGTTTTTCCCAGAATTAATTTAGGATTATTAATGTTAAACTGGAAATATTTTAATTTCTGAACAACATAACTTAAAATATTAATATGTTTTAAATTTATGTCAAAATATTTGTTGATTTCTGATAAGGAACCAAAACTGTGAAAAGATTTCCAAACGTCAAACCGGTAAAGATCTCTCTACCTTTATTTTGGTAACTTAATGAAATCCTTAGCTAACCAAGATTTATTTATTTATTGATAGTAAATTTACTGATAAAACCAGTTCAGCCTCCAGAGGGAATGCTCTGACCAGTGATAGGGATGGAAATGGTCTGATTTATAAGATGCTGCCGCATTTACAGTGGCCACCAGAGGGCGTATGTGACGGCATCAGCAGTGGGGTGGGCTTCCAGATGCCCCAACAAGCCAATGCTGGAACTATTGGTGAGTGAGTGAGTGAGGCAAGTTAGGGTTAACCCTTCCTAGTAACTAACCCTACAGCAAAGAAGGGACTGTAATGAGGCATTGTGCTAAAAGATGGTGAGATGTTAAAGGAAAACCACCAAACCTCTTGTCTGCTATCACAATGGGACTGATGTAATAACTGTAAATTATTTAATATTTTTTTTATTAGCCCCAGATATGAAGCTTGAGTTCCTGCATGTATGTTTGAGACTCTTGTTTTGAAGTAAGAAAAGAAATAGTTCCATCATTGGCCTGTTGAGTTGATGGAGTCGACTCACAAAAGCCATGAAGAAATCTCCGACAGGAAACCGCCTGGAGGATTAGCAATGATTTTTAACCACTGTGAGAATACTGGCTAACTGCTAGCTGCTAACAATGCTGAGTTTAGCTGCTAACAGTGCGAAAGTTAGCTGTTAACTGCGCTACAGTTAGCTGCTAACAGTGCTAAGTTAGCTACTGACAGTGCTGCAGTTAGCTGCTAACAGTGCAGAACTTAGCTCCTGACAGTCTAAAAGTTAGCTGCTAACAGGGCTAAGAAGCCCTGTAACTGTAACTGCAAGCAGAATCTGAATTGACCTGTTAGCCTGAGTTGTTTTATTAATTCTGACTAGTTACCCAAACAAAACAGTTGTGTTCCAGATAATTATCACACAGCTAGTTAGGACTTTTGGATTACTAGTGATGCACTTTGACTGACCAACTAATCTAACATAGTTTAGCTAACTAAGAAAAAAAAAAACACCTAGTATTAAGGATGTAGAATATATACATCAATCACTTGCCATACTGGAGGACAAACACACACATACACACACACTAATTAAAGAACCCATGCTTAGATGACTCATGCAGAGGTTGTGACGCTCGGTCTCTTAAAAGACCTACAAGGTTCCCTCTGGATCTGCTGACCTCCCCTCACTATTCTGACTGACTGTCAGACGGTTCGGTGACTGCCTGATAACACCATCAGTACGCTTATGCCCCTGGTGGCCATTCTAGATACACCATCCACCCAGACATACATATTTTATATGCACTTAAAGCAGGGGTGGGCTGCCATCAGTGTCCTGCCTGTTCCTGGATGTTCCTGCATGTTTTAGATAGGTCCTTGCTAGGACACAGGATGTGAATGGCTGTGCTATCAGCAGGCTCCTGAAAAATCTTGATGGGACCCTGGAGATGATTACCTGATGAATTCAGTTGTGTTTAAGCTGGAAAACATCTAAAAATGCAGGAAATCAGCCCTGGAAGGCCAGAATGACCCACCTCTGGTTTGATTAGGGAGCTCATGTACCCTGTAAGAGGCAGGGGACACCCTGGACAGGTTGGCAGTCCACCACAGAGACACAGGACAGACAACCAAGCACACACACGTTAAGGGCCACTTAGATGGATAAATGAAGCTAACAGTCATGTTTCTGGACTGTGGGAGGAGACCGGAGCGCCTGGAGAGAACTCACACCTGCATGCAAAGAAACCTGCAACTCCACTAGACCCCAGCTGGGACTCAAACCCAGAACCCAAATGTTCTTGCAGTGAGGCAACAGTGCTAACAACTGGTCCACCGTGCAGCTCTTAGATATCCCAGCTCCTTCTAAACCAAATCACGTCCAACCCCTTCGCTGATCTGATCTGGACTGAGCTAGTTTCCCGTCAGAGAGGAACTGGTGCTGCCAGCGGGTCGACCTGTAATCTGCAGGATTTGTTCCTAGTAGTAAATATTAGCATAATGTTCGTTCAGTGAGGTTGTTTCAGTTGTTGAGAGGTGAAGGTGTGTTGCTTTCACAAGCAGGAGGACCCAACATGCAGTGGAGTTCCTCAGCTCTCTGAGGTTCTCATGAACACCCAGGTGGTTGGAGGAGAGCTCTGTGAGAGCAGCACACCTCCTTCAGCGTTTCTCCAGTTTGGCTCCATGAGTTTTGATTTTACTGTAAATGTTCATGCTCAGATGCTTTGCAGCTTTACCCTCAGAAAGGACGTAGACGTTTGGACATGAACCTGACCGTGGCCTGCAGGTTCCACAGGTTCCTCCCTCAATGACGGAGGAGGAAGACCAGACAGCAATACTTTAACTCATCGACACTCAGGAAGCCTCTGAAGTGGAGAACCCTGATGGAGATCAGAACTCGCCGTGCACGCTCCTGCATGTCCTCTCCAGCCGTACAGGCCTGTGGTGACCTCTGAACCCACAGGTTCACTGTAGATGTCACATTCACTGTGTGTTTTTGTATTTTCACCACACCAGGATTCCAACCATGGATGCAATCCTTTATAAACTGATGCACTATTGTATTGTGTGTTTTTGATAACTATGATCAGCTTCTTTAGAGATTTCTGATTGATTTTCATAGCTCAGAGGACACTGGCAGCGCACTATTTTCTTATAATAAACACATTTGTATTGGGTGGTGTGTTTTAGGCTGCTGCTGCGGGACCTCTCCAGCAGGTGGCAGCAGCAGACTGATCACTGTTTCAGTTTTAATCGAATTACCGACATGGATGGTGATAGTTTGGTGCCGTTTTGTCAAGTGATGCTTTCACATAACTTTGAATTTAATGTTTTGTTGTAAAGATTAAAAAAAGTTGTGATTTTTGAATTCTTGTCTCGTGTTTTCTCTACAAGCTGACTCACCAGTGGGTCCAGATGTCTGGGAAAACTCAGGAATGGGGAACGAATGTCCGAAAACTGAGGATAAATAACTGAAATAGACGGCTTTCCCCAGAATAAAAGCTGAAGATGCTGCTGAAGGAGGCAAGAGAGTCATTATCCACAGGAATACAGGTACCAGTATGGGCTGAAAAGCCACTCAGTGAAGAAGAGGTCATTCGTCCAAATGCAGAAAAAGATCTAGATTAGTTTGTAAATACATTCAGAGACAGAGAGCAGAAGCTTGAAGACATGAGCTGTGTTCAGATGAGGCGAACACTGAAGCTTTCAGCCTTGATGACCACCGTTACATGTGGAGGAAGTTTACAAACATTACACTCTGAACACTTCCAGCACCAGTCAGACTCCGGTCATCTCCAGAAATACTCCGATGACTCTGCAGTGGTCGGGTGGATCAGAGATGAACAAGAAGCTGAGTACAGCAAGCTGGTGGACCGCTCTGTGGCCTGGTGTGGAAACAGTCATCTCATCCTGAATGTGAACAAAACAAAGGAGATGACTGTAGATTTCAGGAGAACCAGGGTCAGATCAAACCCAGTTTCCATCATGGGAGAAGAAGTGGAGGTGGTTGAGGAACATAAATACCTCGGTGTTCATCTGGACACCAGACTGGACTGGAGACCCACCAGTGAAGCGTCTCCAAGAAGGGACGGAGCAGACTGGACTTCTGGAGGAAGCTAAGATCCTTCAAGGTTTGCAGCAGATGTTGCAGATCTTCTATCAGTCTGTTGCTGAGAGCGTCATCTCCCCTGCCATCATCTGCTGGGGCAGCAGCATCAGAGCCAGGGACCCAAAGAGGCTCAACAACCTGATAAGGAAGGCTGGTTCTGTTCTGGTTCTGTTCTGGGGACGACTGTGGAACCTCTGGAGTTGATGATGCAAAGAAGGATTTTGCATAAAATCAAGAAAATGATGGACAACCCTGGACATCCTCTTCATGAGACTATCAGTCTCTTCAGTCAGAGGCTTCATCTGGTTGTAAAACGGACCGCTACAGGAGCTCTTTCCTGCCAACAGCCATCACCTCTATAATAACTCCTTAATTAAATGAGTTACATCAACATTTAATTTTCCTTTGGGATCAATAAAATATTTTTGAATTTGAACCTGAGAACATCAATCCAACGGGAGGTGGTAGCATCATGCTGTGGGCGTGTGTTAATGTACGAGGGACTGACTCACACACAATAGATGGCATCATGAGGAAAGAACATCACTGAAGCAACACCTGAAGAAATCAGGTATATAGATATAAATCTCTCTCTCTCTATCTATCTATCTATCTATCTATATATATATATATATATATATATATATATATATATATATATATATATATATATATATATATATATATATATATATATATATATATATATATATATATATATATATATATATATATATATAAAAGAGGTAAAGTAGTCCCTCTGGATGTTCCAACCGGATGCGGACGCCTCTGTGGTTGTGGGTGGTTTGCGGTGTTTTTGGTTGCGGCAGTGCGCAGTCAGTGTGCGGCGGAACAACAATAGAAAGCGGAGCTGAGGAAGAGGAGCAGGAGGAGGAGCAGCAGCAGCTTCTGGCAGCAGAAGGACACCGAGGATCCTGCGGGACGATATGAGACGGTGGATCGGACTCGGAAGCGAACAGAACTCCGTGATGGAAGCTGGAACGATCCGAGCCTGATCGGAACCGAACCCGAGCGTGTTTTTGTTGAGAGGAAGCGGCCGCAGCCATGATGGGAATGCTGGGAATCCTGCGCTGAGGATCCGCGGCGGCTGGGCCCAGGATCGGGAGAAAGATGGGAATGTGTGTTGGGATCCTGTTGTTGTTTGGTTCCTGCTGGCTTATCTCAGGTGAGGTTCTGGTTTTAGTGTTCTGGGTCTTTGGACCGGGGTGGTTCCTTCTGGATTCGGGTTTTGTGTTTAGAGTTCCAGGCCCTGCTAACGTTAGCTTCCAGCTAACAGGCTGTTTGTCTGGAAAAGACTTTTCCTGGGAACTGTTGCTCATAAATCCAGCCTCAGGTCCCGGTTCTGGGGGGGATGTGGGGTCTGGTCCAGGTTCCGGCTGGTTTCGGAGGTTTGGGTTGATTATTTGGAGCAGAGAGGGAATATGGGAAACAACAACAGGAGCTCTGGAAGCTAGTTAGCATCAGAGCTAAGAGGCTGGAGCTACTAACTGACTAGCTGCCCCTCAGCTGGTTAACCAGGGTATGTTCTGAGCCTGGTTGTGATCCAAACACTGATCCTGATTCGGATCAGTTTTCCAGGTTATTGCCCGCGGAGCCAGGCAGCGGAGCTCCAGTATTCGTGAACATTCCCGCAGAAACACCAGACTGGCCGCTTCCCTGGAGAGCAGTGAGCTGCGGGCTCCATCCAGGTGCTGGGCGCCTCGGCCTGAAGCTCCGCAGACGCCGCCGGGACCTGGGACTTCCCGGGAGACACCTCCACTCACACAGCTCTGAATAACAGGCAGTTCCGCAAAACTTCAGAAACAGGACGGTTTGGGTCTGGATTTCCAGAGCTGAGGAGTTCTGGTTCCGGTTCCCTGCAGCCTCTCACCATGACAGAACCTCCACCGTGTTCTACTGAAGGAAAGCTGCCGCAGCTCCAGGTTCTGGGTCATGTTGGGAACTGTGGGCGTTTTCCAGGTTTCCCTTCATTAACAAGCAGCTACTTAGCATCAGAACCCGGTTCTGATGGACCAGCTGAACGGATCTCTGGTTCTGGGAGCTGTTTTCTTCTTCAGCTCAGACTCGAACAACCTGCTCACATGTTCCAGGTTTTTATTTTCTTCAGTCACTTTCTCGGTCCTCCTGGTACCGAAGGTCCGGTTTCCCTCTGGAAGCGGGCCGTCCTGGACCGAATGAGAGCGTTAAAGCAGCCGAAGTCCAAAGACAAAGCCTGGAAAACTGGAGGAAATGAGAACTGGGTCAGGAGTCCAAACGGGCCAGTTTCTGCCCCCCTGGGAGAGTCTGGAGAAACCTTCGAGCTTCCAGGATTTCTTCCTGGTCCAGAACTCCTGGGAACCTCCGACGCGCTCTATCGGAACCGGAGGTTCCGTCTGACCCAGTGACGGTGTCGGGTCGCGAACAGAGAACCTGCAGGGGAATCCGGACTCATGTAAACATCCAGAACCGGAGCGTGTCAGGAGATTAGGCTGGATCCAGGCAGGTTCTGGTTCTGGTCCAGGCTTTAGCCAGCTTGGTGAAGTTCTGGTTGCGGTTGTCTGTGCTTCTGTTTCTGTCATAAAGCTGCTGCACTTCCTGTCAGCCTGCTAACGCTTCCTGTCTGTGCCGGTGCCGCCAGGCGAGCCGCTGCTCCTGTACGCCAACCGGCGGGACCTTCGGCTCGTGGACGTGGCGCACGAGAAGGCCAACGCCACGGTGGTGGTGGGCGGCCTGGAGGACGCCGCCGCCGTGGACTACGTCTACGCCCAGGGCCTCATCTACTGGAGCGACGTGAGCGAGGAGGCCATCAAACGGACCTTCTTCAACCAGTCCGGCGCCGCTGCGGCCCAGACCGTGGTGGCGGGCCTGGCCGCCCCGGACGGACTGGCCTGCGACTGGTTGGGGAAGAAGCTTTACTGGACGGATTCGGACACCAATCGGATCGAGGTGGCCGAGCTGGACGGGTCTTTGAGGAAGGTTCTGTTCTGGCAGGAGCTGGACCAGCCCAGAGCGATCGCCTTGGATCCGGAACGAGGGTAAGTCCACTAAGTTCTTCTCCTTTACCGCTCAGAACCATCTGGGTCCAAACTGTGCTGCTCCACGTCTGGCCTCAGCAGAACCCAGTGCAGAGACCTGGGTAGAACCCGGTAGAACCCATGAGCCCGTCGGGTAAGTACTGGATGCTCTGGTTCCAGAACCTCTGCAGTAACGTTCAGCAGCCTGAGCGTCTCCTGGCCGGGCCGGTTCAGGGTTCTGACGGTCGAGCAGCATTTAGTTCTGCTGACGGTTCTGGGAGATCCCAGAAACTCGGAACATGGAATCCGACCCATAAAGGAGAAATGTTCTGTTCTGGCCCAAACAGACGCTGCTGGAGGCGAAGCTGTTCACACTGTGCTCGATCCAGTGACATTGATGGAAAGTTGAGTGGAAGGAAAAACTGTGGTAGAGAACGGTTCACAAGCAAAGGAGGATAACTGCAGCCTCCTGAACCACAGACAGCATCAAAACCATCTTACGTGGGCTGAAAAGAACCAGAACCGGTAAAAAAAAAAAAAAAAAAAAAAAAGTAAAGTTTACATTTGGTTCTGTTCTGCTGTGGTTGGTTCTGGCTAAAGTCCAGAGATGAGTTTAGGTGCTCTGCTACTCAGAGCATCACACATCGTCTTCCTCCTGGTTCAGAACCACTGCTCTTTGTGGACCTGCTGGTTCTGGCAGGAGTTTTGACGGCTTCGGGTCGGAATCAGCAGCTGAGCTCTGCAGAACCCTCAGAGGTTTCTGTGTCGGAACCATCCCAGGGCCCGGTTAGAGACCCGGATGTGTTTCTGGTTTAAAAAGCTCCGGGATCAGCTGGACCAGAACTTTCACTTCCTGGTTTTCCCTCCGATCCAGATCTGAATCAGCAGCAGAACCCGACCCGTCCAGCTGAACTGGACCGTCTTCCTCCTGCTGATCCTCAGCTGCATCCTCCTCCCAGTTCTCCCAGTGTTTCCAGTGCTGTCTCCTGGGAGCTGCAGGGTTAAACCCATTAGGGCCCGGATTAACGGGTTCTGGAATGGATTCATGAGTTGGATCTAAATTCAGGCCCGACTTCTCTCCTGGTTCTGTTCATGGAAACTTCCCGCTTTCCGTTTGATCCGGGCCGTCGGCTCGTGTTCTGGTCCGGTCCGGTCCAGTAGGCACTTTGCTCCTGGGATTCTTGAGACTGTGAACTTTGGGAACACTTTGAGGCGGCCGACTGATCCGAGAACCAGAACCGGGTTTCATGTCCAGTCCACTGAACCGGTTCTGATTCTTTTGAACCGGTCAGAAAGTTTAAAACCAAATCATTGAAAATGTTTCTTCTGGTTGTGATGGTTAAACTTGGTTCCCGACTGATCTGAGTTCTGCTCCAGAACCAACAGCAGTAAGTGTCAGGTTCTGGTGTGGAGAACCCGATCAGAACCCAGCCTGGTGATGGGCTCAGGACTCCGGATCTGTACAGGAACCCGTCTGTACAGATGGGAGAACTGGGAAGGTTCTGCAGAGGACGTCCACATCCCGTCAGAACCAGGTTCTCCAGAACCCAGCGGTGAGGTTCTGATGGCTGGTCCCAGCTGTTCTGCAGCTTTCTGGCCCGTGTTGGTTCTGCCTGTGGGCCACGGGTCGGCCTGACGGCAGAACCGGGTCGCTGCTGTGAAAGCGAAGGTTCTCCTGGGAGACGGCGGCAGGAACTTCCTGGGATGTTTCCGGACCTGCATGTGGATCAGGAAGAACCGGAACCTGAAAGCAGAACCTTTGCTCGTCCCCTGGAGGATGATGGGAGGGAAACTGGGATCACTGGGGAGTCCGAGGATGTCCCTGAGAACCCCTCTGCTGTGGTTTGTTCTGTTGGGGGGGGGCTGGTTCTGGAAGTCCAGGATGGAACGCTGAACTGGTACCGAACACGATGCAGCGCTGCTGGGCCGAGGCCGCCTTGTTTGGACTCGGTTCTGAGACTCTGCCTGCTGCTCCGGCCCGGCCTGACCCGGAACAGAACCAGTTCTCTCCGGGTGCGTTTCTGTTAGGAGTGGAGTCCGGATCGGCACCAGGTTCCTGCTGGGGCACGCCTGAAACGGAACCGGCGTTCCCACTGAACTGGTCCCAGTGGCGCCGCAGACTCAGCTCTGTCTCCGCCCACAGGTTCATGTACTGGACAGACTGGGGGGAGGTCCCGAAGATCGAGCGGGCCGGGATGGACGGGACCAACCGGTCCTTGGTGGTGGACCGGGACATCCACTGGCCCAACGGGCTGACGGTGGACTACGGCCAGCAGAAGCTGTACTGGGCCGACGCCAAGCACAACTTCATCCACCGCTGCGACCTGGACGGCTCCGCCAGGTACCGGCCGCCGCCGCTCCGGCCCGCCCGGGTCCGGACCCCGCCTGAGCTGTGTGTGCTGTGTGTTTTCAGAGAGGTGGTGGTTAAAGGGGAGCTGCCTCACCCCTTCGCCCTCACCCTGTACGAGGACACCCTGTTCTGGACCGACTGGAACACCCACTCCATCCACTCCTGCAGGAAGCAGACGGGCAGAGAGCAGCGCGTCGTCCACTCCCACATCTTCTCCCCCATGGACCTCCACGTCTTCAGCCCGAAGAGACAGCCCGTCTGTGAGTCCTCACACAGCTTTACCGGCCTGAGGTTCTGACGGTCTGATGGTCCGTTAATAAGATGTGAAATGTTTACATGATGCAGACCTTCAGTAGAACTTCACCTTTGACACGAACATGCTGCAGAGCCGTTTGTTGCATCAGAGAAACAGAACCACAGAACCGAGCCTGAGTTGCAGCCTGCAGCTCACAGCTTGAAACGCACTTAGATGCGTTTAAAACGCCTGAAATATTTAAACCTGCAGTCAGTTTTGTGTTAAAATCCAAACCCGGCTATAGGGGGTCCAGACCCGGCTATAGGGGGTCCAGACTCAGCTATAGGGGGTCCAGACCCGGATATAGGGGCCTAAAGCCACCTATAGGGGGTCCAGACTCAGCTATAGGGGGTCCAGACCCGGATATAGGGGGTCCAGACCTGGCTATAGGGGCCTAAAGCCACCCATAGGGGGTCCGGACCCGCCTATAGGGGGGTCTAGACCCGCCTATAGGGGGGTCCAGACCACGATATAGGGGCCTAAAGCCACCTATAGGGGGGTCCGGACCCGCCTATAGGGGGGTCTAAACCTACCTATAGGGGGTCCAGACCCAGATATAGGGGGTCCAGACCCGGCTATAGGGGCCTAAAGCCACCTATAGGGGGGTCCGGACCCGCCTATAGGGGGGTCTAAACCTACCTATAGGGGGTCCAGACCCGGATATAGGGGGTCCAGACCCGCCTATAGGGGGTCTAAAGCCGCCTATAGGGGGTCCGGACCCCGCTATAGGGGTCTAAAGCCACCTATAGGGGGTCCAGACCCAGCTATAGGGGGTCCAGACCCAGATATAGGGGGGTCCAGACCCGGCTATAGGGGCCTAAAGCCGCCTATAGGGGGTCCGGACCCCGCTATAGGGGTCTAAAGCCACCTATAGGGGGTCCAGACCCAGCTATAGGGGGTCCAGACCCAGATATAGGGGGTCCAGACCCGGCTATAGGGGCCTAAAGCCACCTATAGGGGGGTCCGGACCCGCCTATAGGGGGGTCTAAACCTACCTATAGGGGGTCCAGACCCGGATATAGGGGGTCCAGACCCGCCTATAGGGGGTCTAAAGCCGCCTATAGGGGGTCCGGACCCCGCTATAGGGGTCTAAAGCCACCTATAGGGGGTCCAGACCCAGCTATAGGGGGTCCAGACCCAGATATAGGGGGGTCCAGACCCAGCTATAGGGGGTCCAGACCCGGATATAGGGGCCTAAAGCCGCCTATAGGGGGTCTAAACCCGCCTACAGGGGTCTCTCTCCCTGTTCAAACTGCATCTGCCGACCATTTCTCTCGTATCTGCACCTGTTCAGACACTCTGACCTCTTCCTGTCTCTAACCTGCACCTGTCTCCCTGTGGATGTGTTTGTGACAGCGAGGAGCAGCCCCTGCGCCCAGAACAACGGGGGATGCTCCCACCTCTGCCTGCTGTCCCCCACCAGGCCGTTCTATCGCTGCGCCTGTCCCACCGGCGTCCAGCTGCTGGAGGACAAACAGACCTGCAGAGACGGTGAGGACACCCGGCGGCGGCATCTCAGCTTGCCCCGCTTTGACGCCGGTCATTAGGAGGCCGCGCCTTCGTCCAGCGGGCCTCGTTCCCCGCAGTCCGGCTTCAGCCTCGCCGCTGGTGCCCGTGATGTCGTGCTGAAACCCGTGGGCTGAGCAGGAACGCGTGAACAGGTCGCTGCTGCAGCTTTACCTGCGGAGGCGTCCTGGTTGCTTCCCTGGAAAACCGCCGGCATGCGGTTCAGGTGTATTTCTCTGTTTTCGGGATGCTGGGAATGTGTGTGATGGTGTTGCTTCCAGGGAAACGAGTGGAAGCTCTGCTCGGCCTGATCCGAGCCGCTTCCTTTTACTGGGAATTTGTCCCAAACATGCGGATTGAAGCGATTATCTGGAGTGTTTGGAGCCAAGCTTCTCTCCCCTTGCTCTCATCTGGGAACTCTGCCGCTCCCAGCCGGCAGACCAGCGTTGCTGACCCGCCGTTGCCCTGGCAACCCTCCCCTCCTCCATCCCTTTTGAAGCGTGGCCCCTCCCTCCGGCTCTTTTGTTTACATTTTTTGGTCGGGTAGGCCCAGCCTGCGGAGCGGCTGCAGAGGTTGGAAGGCGGGGGGGCTTTTGTAAGAGCCGGGATCACATGTTCCCCCCCAGACAATGCCCCCTTTCACTGCCGGCCTCAGACTGAGATGAAGGCGCCGTGACGGGACCCTGGCGGCGGCGTTGCAGCTTGGCTCGCTCAGGAGGACGAGATGAGCCAGTATGAGCCGTGGAAGTGCTGGGAACACGGCGCGCTCCGTTTGCGTCTCCTTCCTGAACATCTGCGCCTTCTGTAGCTCACTACCTGTGTGGCAGCTTTATCAGTATTTATGGAAGGTTTTTATTATCTTTATTCATTTTAACTAATTAGTTAATTCGTCAGATGTTTTTGTTTTCAATATTTGCTCACGGTTTTGTTTTCGGGGGGTTTAAGGTTTCCCTGTTATTTATGCATATAGTGATGGTTTTATTGGTCCTTCGGATCGGCGCGTCTGCCGTCCCCCAGATCCGACTCCTGACCTTGCTCCTCGTCTGCAGGTGCGACCCAGATGCTGCTGCTGGCCCGGCGCACCGACCTGCGGCAGATCTCTCTGGACACGCCCGACTTCACTGACATCATCCTGCAGGTGGACGACATCCGGCACGCCATCGCCATCGACTACGACCCGGTGGAGGGATACGTTTACTGGACGGACGACGACGTGAAGGCCATTCGCCGCTCGCTGCTGGACGGCAGCGACGCCCAGTTCGTCGTCACCTCTCAGGTGAACCATCCCGACGGGATCGCCGTCGACTGGATCGCCAGGAACCTCTACTGGACCGACACGGGAACGGACCGCATCGAGGTGACCCGGCTCGACGGCACCATGAGGAAGATCCTGATCTCCGAGGACCTGGATGAGCCCAGAGCCATCGTTCTGGACCCTGTGGCCGGGTAAGTCTGGACGTCGGGAGCGCAGCGAGCAGATCTCAGCCAGGAAGCGGTCACCTGACGGGTCGGTTTTGGGTCACAGGTACATGTACTGGACGGACTGGGGCGAGGTGCCGAAAATCGAGCGGGCCGACCTGGACGGGCTGGAGCGGCTGGTGATGGTGAACACGTCTCTGGGCTGGCCCAACGGCCTGGCGCTCGACTACGATGAACGCAAAATCTACTGGGGAGACGCCAAGACGGACAAGATCGAGGTGAGTCTGAGGGCTGCCGCAGGGTCCGGGTTCTGATCCAGCAGAACCGCTTCAGATGGTTGATGGTAACTAATGAAATGAATCATCTTCAGTCCGCATACGATCATGTTCAGGTGTTCCCGACCAATCAGAACCAAGGTTTGCCAAACTAATCAAAAGTCAGGTGTTCCGGTCCAGTCAAAGTCTGATGCAGCGACCCGATCGGAACCAGGTGTTCCGGACCAGTCAAAGTCTGAATGAATCAAACAGAGGAAAGGATGAGCTGGAAATTATTCAGAGATTTCTGAAAACGTGGAAAGCTGAAAGAAAGAAGACTATTATTTCTCAAGCTGATCTGAAGATGGACTGGGAAACGTTTCCAACCAGGAGAAGCTGGAGAAACCAGTGGCGGCTGGAAGCCAGCTTTGAGCACACGGCTTCATCAGCGTGTTCCTCTGATGCTCCATCAGAACCTCGGTGCGGGCCTGGTGCTGCTGCTCTCCGGGTGGGAGAAGAGGCTGCCGTCTCCTCTCTGGATTTCCCGCTCCCTCCCCCCCTCCCGTCGTGTTTGCTGGTGGGGGCGGCGGGGCCCCACCTGGGCCTCCCTCCCCCCCCTCGGGCTGCACATCTGGTTCCGATTGTGGCCTGCGCTCCAGCTGCGGTCGGCTCTGTTTAGAATAGGCCCAGAATCCGAGCCCGTCGCCGCGCTGCGGTCTAACTCCCGGCCCAGCGGAGCCCTGCTGGCTGAGGCCGCCGCGCCGAGGGTGGAAACTCCGCTTATTTGTACGCGGCGAGTCGGGGGGGGCGGCGGCGCCACGGGGGGGTGGCGGCGCGCCACGGGGGCCGACCCGGCGGCAGCGAATCACGGCGCTCCACGTGGCCCGGGCTCCGGGCCTCGCCAGCGCCGTGTTCCTCCACATTCCTCGCATTTTTCCTCTGCTGGAGAAAGGAACCGCGGCCAGAACCAGAACCGGAGCAGGTCTCCCTGATCCGAACAGAACCGCTGATCCAGGGTCTGCTGAGAGGATGACCTCATGGGGAAGGTCCTCTGCTAGGACGTGCGGCCGGGATCTTTGCTCTGCCGGAGCGTCCAGACGCTTCACCAGGAGAATCCACTGCATGATGCTGCCACCACCAGCTCCATCTGTGCCCTCTGGAGTGCAAGCAGCTCCAGAACCCGCCTCCAGGAAACCAGAACCAGCCAGAACGGCTCCCGGGTACTAGAAGCTCTCCGTCCGCTCGGAGACGTTCTGGAGAGAACAGAGAAAAGCTTCAGACGAGGTTCCGCCTCCCCCCTCCTCACCCTGTTCTCACCTTGTCCTCCCCCCTCCCCCCCAGGTGATGAGCATGAATGGGACGGGCCGCCGGGTGCTGGTGGAGGACAAGCTCCCCCACATCTTCGGCTTCAGCCTGCTGGGCGACTACGTCTACTGGACGGACTGGCAGCGCCGCAGCATCGAGCGCGTCCACAAGCGCACCGCCGACCGCGAGTTCATCATCGACCAGCTGCCCGACCTCATGGGCCTGAAGGCCACGCGCCTGCACCGGGCCGCCGGTGAGTCATCGGGAGGGAGGGGCCTACTCGGGGGGCCCGAGTTCTGGTCGGGAAGGTGACGGCCGCTTCTTTCTCAGGGACCAACCCGTGCGCGGACGACAACGGCGGCTGCAGTCACCTGTGCCTGCACACGCCGCAGGGCGTGCGCTGCGGCTGCCCCAACGGCCTGGAGCTGATCGCCGACATGCAGACCTGCATCGTTCCCGAGGCCTTCCTGCTCTTCTCCCGCCACACCGACATCCGCCGCATCTCCCTGGAGACCAACAACAACAACGTGGCCATCCCGCTCACCGGCGTCAAGGAGGCCTCGGCGCTCGACTTCGACATCACCGACAACCGGATCTACTGGACCGACATCACTCTGAAGGTGGGTGTCTCGGCGCATGGCGGCGCATGGCGGCGCATGGCGGCGCATGGTGGCGCGGCCTCGGAGCCAGAGCTCTGACCTGTCGCTGCGGTTCTGCAGACCATCAGCCGGGCCTTCATGAACGGCAGCGCCCTGGAGCACGTGGTCCAGTTCGGCTTGGACTACCCCGAGGGGATGGCGGTGGACTGGCTGGGCAAGAACCTGTACTGGGCCGACACCGGCACCAACCGGATCGAAGTGGCCAAGCTGGACGGACAGCACCGGCAGGTTCTGGTCTGGAAGGATCTGGACAGCCCGCGAGCCCTGGCTCTGGATCCGGCCGAGGGGTGAGGAGCCAAGTCAGGCTTCCTTTGGCCCGGTTTCTCTCTCCAGTTCCGTTCTGACCCGTTCTGATCTCTGCAGGTACATGTACTGGACCGAGTGGGGCGGGAAGCCCAAGATCGACCGGGCGGCGATGGACGGGACGGGCCGCCTCACGCTGGTGTCGGATGTGGGCCGGGCCAACGGGCTCACCATCGACTACGCGGAGCGGCGGCTCTACTGGGCCGACCTGGACACCACGCTGATCGAGTCGTCCAACATGCTCGGTAAGAGCTGCTCCAGACCCCGAGGTCCGAAACGGTTCTCCTACCAGGTTCTGATGAAGTCCGGGTGTCTTAGTCGGACCTTCAGGTTCTGCAGCTCAGAAAGTTCTAGAGCAGTCAGAGTAATCTGACCGGACCAGAGCCGGTTCTGGTTTGTTTCAGCTTGTTTGAGGCCAGTTAGTAGTTGTTTTAGTCATTTCGTTTTGAACTGGTTTCAAACCAGAATTCTAGAAGCTGCTGGACTGGTTTCAAACCAGTGATCTTAGACTAGATTTTGGAATGTTTCAAACTGGGTTTGAACTGGTTTTGGATGGGTTTAGGGTGGGTTTTGGTCTGGTGTCGGGGCTTTTAGTAGGTAGGTACTGGACTGGTTTTGAACTGGTTTTGGACTGGTCTTGGGGCTTCTAGTAGGTACAGGACTGGTTTCGGACTGGTGATGGGGCTTCTAGTAGGTACAGGACTGGTTTCTGACTGGTGTTGGGGCTTCTAGTAGGTACAGGACTGGTTTCTGACTGGTGTTGGGGCTTCTAGTAGGTACTGGACTGGTTTCGGACTGGTGATGGGGCTTCTAGTAGGTACTGGACTGGTTTCGGACTGGTGATGGGGCTTCTAGTAGGTACAGGACTGGTTTCGGACTGGTGTTGGGGCTTCTAGTAGGTACTGGACTGGTTTTGAACTGGTTTTGGACTGGTGTTGGGGCTTCTAGTAGGTACGGGACTGGTATTGGTCTGGTCTTGGGGCTTCTAGTAGGTACAGGACTGGTTTCGGACTGGTCTTGGGGCTTCTAGTAGGTACTGGACTGGTTTTGGACTGGTGTTGGGGCTTCTAGTAGGTACTGGACTGGTTTCGGACTGGTGTTGGGGCTTCTAGTAGGTACTGGACTGGTTTCGGACTGGTTTCAGACTAGTTGAGCTCTCGGCTATGGACCAGCTTTATTGACCTTAGACTCATTATGTTCTGTTTGGGCTTAAAGTTGCTGCGAAACGGACCTGCTCTGACGGTTCCGCTCCATCGTGTCGTCTTATCTTCCAGGTCTGGAACGGGAGGTGATAGCCGACGACCTCCCTCACCCGTTCGGACTCACCCAGTACCAGGACTACATCTACTGGACGGACTGGAGCCACCGCAGCATCGAGCGGGCCAACAAGACCAGCGGCCAGAACCGGACCCTGATCCAGGGCCACCTGGACTACGTGATGGACATCCTGGTGTTCCACTCGTCCCGGCAGGCCGGCTGGAACGCCTGCGCCTCCACCAACGGACACTGCTCCCACCTGTGCCTCGCCGTCCCCAGCAGCTTCGTCTGCGGATGCCCCGCCCACTTCTCCCTCAACTACGACAACAAGACGTGCAGCGGTGAGCCGCCCGGAACCAGCCGAGTTCGGGGTTCTGCCCGGTCCGACGGCGTCTCAGACCCGCCTCTGTGTTTGTCCCGCAGCTCCCACGGCGTTCCTGCTCTTCAGCCAGAAGGCGGCCATCAACCGGATGGTGATCGACGAGCAGCAGAGTCCGGACATCGTGCTCCCCATCCAGAACCTGAAGAACGTCCGGGCCATCGACTACGACCCGCTCGACAAGCAGCTGTTCTGGATCGACTCCAAGCAGAACGTCATCCGGAGGTCTCAGGAGGACGGGAACCAGGTACCGCCGCCGGAGCTCGGGGCCACCGGGGACCCACCGGGCCGGATTAACCGGACCCGGCTGCGTTCAGGAATCTGCTTGGTTCTGATGGACCTCCTGAAGGTTCTGCTCAGTTTTAACCCAGCAGAGCTGAAGAGCAGCCAGAAAGGGCCCGATCCAGATCAGTCAGGCGGACACACAGTAGGGGTAGGGTTCTGGTCCATGTAAGATCCACTCCCAGAACCGATCAGAACTAACACGGTCCATTTCGCAGTTGGATCAAAACCAGAACTAGTCCCAGCGGTTCAGACCCTAAACTCCCACTGCTGGTACATTCTGGACCTGACGACCCGTCGGTTTTAGGTCCAGAACCGGTCTGGAATTGATGCCGTTTATTGAATCTTAAACAAAAAATAACATTGGATCTGATTTTCTAGCTGGTTCTGGGCCGGTTTTCTAGCCAGGTTCTGGGCCGGTTTTCTAGCTGGTTCTGGGTCGGTTTTCTAGCTGGTTCTGGGTCGGTTTTCTAGCTGGTTCTGGGCCGGTTTTCTAGCAGGTTCTGGGCCGGTTTTCTAGCTGGTTCTGGGCCGGTTTTCTAGCAGGTTCTGGGCCGGTTTTCTAGCAGGTTCTGGGCCGGTTATGGCTCGGGGCCGGTTTTCTAGCTGGCTCTGGCCGGTGGCGGTTCTGACCCGGTTGTGTGTGGTTCCGCCAGAGCGTGACGGTGGTGTCCAGCTCGCTGCTCGGCCCGTACGACCTGAGCATCGACGTCTACAGCCGCTTCATCTACTGGACCAGCGAAGTGACCAACGTCGTCAACGTGACCCGGACGGACGGCGGCAGGGTGGGCGTGGTTCTGCGCGGCGAGCACGACAGGCCCCGCGCCATCGTGGTCAACCCGGAGAGAGGGTCAGTATGTGGCGCCGGCGCCGGCCTCTGGTGCCGGGCGGTCCTAACAGAACCCGCTCTGCTCTGCAGGTACATGTACTTCACCAACCTGCAGGACCGCTCGCCCAAGATCGAGCGGGCGGCGCTGGACGGGACGGAGCGCGAGGTTCTGTTCTTCAGCGGCCTGGGCAAGCCCGTGGCGCTGGCCGTCGACAACGAGGCGGGGAAGCTGTTCTGGGTCGACTCGGACCTGCGGCGCATCGAGAGCAGCGACCTGTCGGGTGAGTCCTGTTGTTTAAAGACCCACAGGAACCAGAACCTGATCCCGGATCTGCCCGCTCCGTCCGGCCTGGTGGGACCTTTGACCTTCCGAGAGAACCCGAGCCGACGACGGACGTCTCAGGGCTGTTGGCGCCCCCTGCAGGACGTCCAGACGTGGCCCTGACGTGCTCTGGAGCAGCCAGGCGATGGAGAGCGGCGCTGAGAGCGGCCGCGGCGTTTTGGATCACCTGATCGCTAGTTTACCAGGCCGACAGGCTCGAAGCGGGCCGGTCCGCGGCGCCACGCAGTACCGCCACCTCTAAACCACCCTGCCGGTGTGGCGTCAGTCTACGCCGCCCGTGCAGCTCTGCATCGCTCTGCGGCCGGCGCGCTCTGAGGGGACACGGAGCCAAGATGTGAATCTGGAAACAGAAACACCAGAGCTGGGGCGGCGGGCGGCTGAACCGCGACGATGATGAGGCGCCGCAGGGAAGAGCGCTGCAACAGTACCGAGCAACGCGAGGCGGGCTGGAAACACGAGGAACTCACGAGGATCAAGGCTGGCGACAAGCTAGGGAAGAGAGCAAAATACAACAAAGTAAAGCGAAACCGGACAGTCAAAAGATCTAAAGTTATCTGCAAGTTTAGATTTCAAAGACTAAAATCAACAAAACGAGGCAAAAGAAACTGAATACTGTTTTTCAAAATAAAACATTAAACTAATGCAGAAGGTAATGCGTGTGTTAGACGAGTGACGTGTTGACGGTTTGGGACGCCTCAGCAGGCAGAAACGCAGCAACAAGAATCCCCGCTCCGACAGGAACCGCAGCCGTGCGCCTGCTGGCTGAAACATGCAGCAGCTGCAGGATCCAGAGGTCTGCGCCAGTAAGCGCAGCGATGCTTCGTAGTAATATTACTCAAGTAAAAGTAAAAATTCCCATGTGGTGGAACTACTAATAGTAAAGGTCGACAGATCGAGAGAAAAATATCGCGCGTTTCTGCCTCATGTTGCGACCGTAAGGGCCATCGGGACTAGCTTTGAGGTTCTGCTGCAGAGAAGCGCCCGTCTCCGTGTTCGTGTCCCGATGGCGTGACAGCGTGGCCGTTTCCTCCAGTCGTTGCACCTGCTGCTCTGAACCCAGTGCGTCTGCGGCTGGAGCGCCGCAGATCCAGGCTTCTGCTGTTGGATGCTCCCCTGCACGTCCAACGCAGTTGTCGTCCAGGCCTGTCCGTCTCCATAGCAACCTCATTTCTGAGTTCGAAGCCGTCCGCGTCCCAAGTTCTCTGGACCCAGAAGAGCGTCTGGACCCTGGCTCGGAGGACCCGCGGCCGTCTCAGCCCCAGCGAACCAGGACTGCTCTCTGGGTCCGGAGCCACAGCCGAACGGGTCCAGAGCGGTCTGAACCCGTTTCGGGCCGGAGGCGCCATGGCTGGTTAAAGCTCAGGTTGAAGCTGTTTCACGGTGTCCCCCCCTCCGCCCCCGTCCCTCCTGCCTCCCCCGTTCTGAAGTTCTTGCCCTTGTCTTTCTCTCCCCGCTGTTCATTGCGGTGAATGCTGCAGGAGCCAATCGCATCGTGATCGCGGACTCGAACATCCTGCAGCCGGTGGGCCTGACGGTGTTCGGGGACCACCTGTACTGGATCGACAAGCAGCAGCAGATGATCGAGCGCATCGACAAGACCACGCGGGAGGGCCGCACCAAGGTGCAGGCGCGGGTCGCCTACCTGAGCGACATCCACGCCGTGCACGAGCTCGACATGCAGGAGTACCGTGAGTCCGGAGTGCCCGCCCGACCCGACCCGACCGGTGTCTAGAACCAGCTCTCAACAACTGTAAAACTCGTCAGGAACCGAGTCTCACACCAGTCTGAGTCCAAAACCGAGGCTAGAACTGGTCGAAACCAGTTTTTATCTAGTTTTATCTTTTTATCAAACTCAAATGGTCTGAAACCAGTCCAGAACCAGTCTTTGTCTAGTTCCAGACTAGGAACCAGATGT
Source organism: Anableps anableps (assembly GCA_014839685.1). Lineage (NCBI taxonomy): Eukaryota > Metazoa > Chordata > Actinopteri > Cyprinodontiformes > Anablepidae > Anableps > Anableps anableps. Next base: position 601,537 of record CM026087.1, on the reverse strand, counting down.
TAGACCAGTCCAGAACCAGTTCTAGTCTAGTTTCAGACTAATGACCAGATGTTAGACTAGTCCAGATCCAGTCCTTGTCTAGTTTCAGACTAAGAACCAGGTGTTAGACCAGTCCAGAACCAGTCTTTGTCTAGTTCCAGACTAGGAACCAGATGTTAGACCAGTCCAGAACCAGTTCTAGTCTAGTTTCAGACTAATGACCAGATGTTAGACCAGTCCAGAACCAGTCCTTGTCTAGTTTCAGACTAAGGACCAGATGTTAGACCAGTCCAGAACCAGTTCTAGTCTAGTCTCAGACTAAGGACCAGATGTTAGACCAGTTCAGAACCAGTTCTGGCCTAGTTTCAGACTAAGAACCAGGTGTTAGACCAGTCCAGAACCAGTCCAGAACCAGTTCTAGTCTAGTTTCAGACTAAGGACCAGATGTTAGACCAGTTCAGAACCAGTTCTGGTCTAGTTTCAGACTAGGAACCAGATGTTAGACCAGTCCGGAACCAGTCCTTGTCTAGTTTCAGACTAAGAACCAGGTGTTAGACCAGTCCAGAACCAGTTCTGGTCTAGTTTCAGACTAGGAACCAGGTGTTAGACCAGTTTAGAACCAGTCCTTGTCTAGTTTCAGACTAAGGACCAGATGTTAGACCAGTCCAGAACCAGTTCTGGTCTAGTTTCAGACTAAGAACCAGGTGTTAGACCAGTTCAGAACCAGTTCTGGTCTAGTCTCAGACTAAGGACCAGATGTTAGACCAGTTCAGAACCAGTTCTGGTCTAGTTTCAGACTAAGAACCAGGTGTTAGACCAGTCCAGAACCAGTCCAGAACCAGTTCTAGTCTCGTTTCAGACTAAGGACCAGATGTTAGACCAGTTCAGAACCAGTTCTGGTCTAGTTTCAGACTAGGAACCAGATGTTAGACCAGTCCGGAACCAGTCCTTGTCTAGTTTCAGACTAAGAACCAGGTGTTAGACCAGTCCAGAACCAGTTCTGGTCTAGTTTCAGACTAGGAACCAGGTGTTAGACCAGTCCGGAACCAGTCCTTGTCTAGTTTCAGACTAAGGACCAGATGTTAGACCAGTCCAGAACCAGTTCTGGTCTAGTTTCAGACTAAGAACCAGGTGTTAGACCAGTTCAGAACCAGTTCTGGTCTAGTTTCAGACTAGGAACCAGATGTTAGACCAGTCCGGAACCAGTACTTGTCTAGTTTCAGACTAAGGACCAGATGTTAGACCAGTTTAGAACCAGTCCTTGTCTAGTTCCAGACTAGGAACCAGATGTTAGACCAGTCCGGAACCAGTCCTTGTCTAGTTTCAGACTAAGTACCAGGTGTTAGACCAGTCCAGAACCAGTCCAGAACCAGTTCTGGTCTAGTTTCAGACTAAGGACCAGATGTTAGACCAGTTCAGAACCAGTTCTGGTCTAGTTTCAGACTAGGAACCAGATGTTAGACCAGTCCGGAACCAGTCCTTGTCTAGTTTCAGACTAAGTACCAGATGTTAGACCAGTCCATAACCAGTTCTGGTCTAGTTTCAGACTAGGAACCAG